>JAPDNY010000001.1:326033723-326213723 GCA_029375565.1 Gekko gecko
ACCTGGGATACAAAGGAGCTTTTTACTCTGCGAGGGTATTGTAATATCCGTCTTCCGCGTTAACTTGGACTGCGATTATCCTTTAAATTCCAATCACCGTAATAAGCGTGTCCTCGAAGGACAGCTACAAATCCTCATCGCCAGCCAATTCCGCATTCATTCCATTTTCCTTCTTAATAATGGCCAGAAAATCAAGTGTTATAAAAGCTCCATTATTTTTTGATTGACAGCCCATGGTCATTTCTCCAATTGAAATCTCTGGCTGAAGTTTTTGCGCTCTGCTGGCGAGTATACTAAGACTGGGCTGGGTGCACGGCAGACTCTGTATGGTTTTATGCTTTTCTTTTACGAGGTTCATTCACTCATCCCCCCCCCTTGTACTGTGCCTCATAAAAATGATTTTCAGTTTTATTTCCATCTATATGGGAAAGGTTATCACTGAGAGTAGGGCAGGGAGCAGTGGGTAGGAGTAACAATAATGGGTTTCAGGGCTTTTTTTCGGGGGGAATGTGCCGGAACAGAGTTCTGGAATCTCTTTTGACAAAATGCTTTAAAGAGTGTTTAAAAGTTCATGAGTTTTCAGTATACAGATTTAACACTTCATTTCCATCTTGAGAGTTCCAGCACCTCTTTTTCCAAAGTAAATGAATAAAAAACGCCCCGTTGGGTTTAAATCACGGATGGAAAGGTAGCAGGTGGATATTAGGGGAAATCTTGTTTTATAGTAAGTTTGGTTCAGCAGTGGAATCGACAGCCTAGGGAGGTGGTGCGCTCCCCCTCCCTGGCAGTCTTCAAGCAGCAGCTGGATGAACACTCGTCAGGGCTGATGTAGGCTGGTCCTGCATAGAGCAGGGGGTTAGACTAGATGACCTCTAGGGACCGTTCCGACTCTGTGATTCTAGGATTCTGAGAGTGGAATCAGCTGCCTAGGGAGGTGGGGAGCTCTCCCTCCCTGGCAGTCTTCAAGCAGCGGCTGGACGAACACTCGTCAGGGCTGATCTAGGCTGGTCCTGCATTGAGCAGGGGGTTAGACTAGATGACCTCTAGGGACCCTTCCAACCCTAATTCTATGATAAGTGAGCAGCAACTCATGACGGATCATATTGCAAGAAATGCTGTGTTAGTCTTTAAAGTGTCACCGGACATTTTGCTTTATTGTGATTCTCTGCCAGCAACCCTGTGGAAACCACACCCCCTGAATGATTTTGGCGACTCGTGGGTGTAGATATGAGAATGCACAAATAAACTTACATATACACTGTATGAGTGCTTTCTCGTATCTGCATCATCTGGCCACGTAGTTCTGGATTCCTGTATGCAGTGTTCCCTCTAAGCTGAGTGAGTGTGAGCCAGCTCACAGGTTTTTAGCCTCTGGCTCACACATTTTTGTCTTCGCTCGGGAAGGATGGCCCCAGAGCCAACTAATGTATGCAGTTCCCAAATCGCCCGCTCACCACTTGAATGCCAGGAGCTCACAAAGTAGAATCTTTGCTCACAAAACTCCACAGCTTAGAGGGAACATTGCCTGTATGCTGGTTTCAGCATATCTGTATTCACTGCTTTGCGCTTCTGCGTGACGCGGTCGTTGAAAGGATTATATTACACATCATTGTGCGTTTTGGGGGGTGGCACGCATACAGTAGCTTTACGGCCCCTTTGGTTGATGGGGACTGAGGACGTAGCTCTCCTCGATCCAGGGAGCAAGTACCACCGATCTAGTGGATCCCAGTAGACCGAGCTACCGTTTCACCTGCCTTCTTCTTCATTGTAGCCCAACGTGTGGTATTCCATGCCAACTGTTAAACAGAGTTCTGTTCCAGAGGCAAATCCCTGTGAGTTAAGTCCAGGTTTTTGGTGTCATTTGATTTAAAGATACGGCACCGACAGATCTGTCCCTCTTTATCAACCTATGCATATTTGGACGGAGAGGGGTGATTTGTGTATGGCCCTGCATTTGGGTTTCGATGGCTATTGAACAACGGGGTGATGTGATAGTCCAAAATCAGCATGCGTCAAATCTACACAGTCCTCGTTGTTATAGTGGTTAGACCAGGAAGCTGATTGGTAACCCACAAGGTGACGTGATATGTCTTTTCTCCCCTCACACCCGCAAAGCACACTGTTGTGGCTGTTGTTATTATTATTCCTTAAGAGCACGTAGTGTAATCTGGGAGAACCGGGTTTGATTCCCCACTCCTCCACATGCAGCTGGTGGTGTGACCTTGGGTCAGTCATAAGTTCTCTCAGAGCTGTTTTCTCAAGAGCAGTCCTCGAAAGAGCTCTCCCAGCCCCACCTACCTCCCAGGGTGTCTGTTGTGGGGAGGGGAAGGGAAAGGAAATTGTCAGGCACTCTGGGACTCCTTTGGGTAGTGAAGGGCAGGGTATAGATCCAATCTCTTCCTCCTGGAGAGCTAGTTTGGTGTAGTGGTTAAGTGCGCGGACTCTTATCTGGGAGAACCGGGTTTGATTCCCCCACTCCTCTACTTGCACCTGCTGGTGTGACCTCGGGTCAGTCACAAGCTCTGGCACAGCTGTTCTTGAAAAAGAGCAGTTTCTGTCAGAAGTTCTCTCAGCCCCACCTACCTCACAGGGTGTCTGTTGTGGGGAGGGGGAGGGAAAGGAGTTTGTAAGCCGCTCTGAGACGCCTTTGGGCAGTGAAGGGTGGGGTATAAATCCAATCTCTTCTTCATCCTCTTTATGATGATGATGATGATGATGATGATGATGCAGCAGGCCTCAGGGCGAGTAACAACATATTATAAAAATATCTATAAACAATTATTAAATTTTTTAAAAAGCAAAACGAATCATAATACCTCAACCACAATGGACAGATGGTGCATACAGTACAATTTCATTGGAGAAAGAAATAAACATCGACATTAGTGAGAAGTCAAAACAGGAAACAGAAGGCGGGCCCTTCGAGGAAGCTATCATTTCCCTCGGTCAGAAGCCTGGACCACAGGCCTGGTAGAACAGCTCTGTTTTACAGGCCCCGCGGAACCGTGAGAGATCTCACAGGGCCCGGATCTCAGCCAGCAGAGCATTCTACCGGGCTGGTGCCAGAGCTGAAAAGGCCCCGCCTCTGGTCGAAGCTAACAAAATACCTCTTGGTCCAGGAATCATCAACAGATCTTTGTTCAAAGAGTGTAATGCTTGGGGGGGGTATACCAGGAGAGGCGGTCTCAGAGATATGCCGGTCCCAGGCCATACAGGACTTTAAAGGTTAAAACCAACACCTTGAAATGGAGCTGGTATTTACACCTTGAAAACATATTATGGGACTGTGACTGGCCCCAGCCTCTTCCAGCGTCCTTCCACAGCGTCCAGTTAAAGCAGGGGTTCCCGGATTTTTTGACCCTGAGGGCACCTCCAGGGTCTTAACACAGCACAGTGGCCACAGCCACAAAATGGCCGCCGTAAAACAGCTTGCTGCTGGGAGAGGAGCCCGCCACAAAATGGCCGCCGCCGCTTCCCTCCCGTTCCACAGTGAAGATCCTTGTGAGGTGGTGGCAGCTGTTGCTGAAGCGACTTTTTTGGCAAAAGCAGCCAATCAGAAGCCTTGCCTGGCAAAAGCCCCACTGGCTTTCTAAAAACACTTGATGGGCACCATGTCGCCCACAAGCGCCACGTTGGGGACCCCTGAGTTAAAGGGCGTGGTGGATTTCACACATCGTGGGCAATGTGTCCTCTAAGCTGTGGAAGTCCTGCGAGCAAAGATTCTACTTTGTGAGCTGCCGGCATTTAAGCCGTGAGCGAGTGATTTGGCTACTGCGTAAATTAGTTTGTGCTGGAGCCCTCCTTCCTGAGTGAAGACAAAAATGCGTGAGCCGGAGGCTAAAAAACTGTGAGTTAGCTCACACTAACGCAGCTTAGAGGGAACACTGATCACGGGAGAGAAATGGGTTAAAAACATAAGAACATGAGAAGCCAATGTTGAATCAGGCCAATGGCCCATCTAGTCCAACACTCTGTCACACAGCGGCCAAAATATACCAGGTGCCCTCAGGAGGTCCAGCAGTGGGGCCAGGCCACCAGAAGCCCTCCCACTGCTGCCCCCTCCAGCACCAAGAATAGAGTGCATCACCTGCCCCAGACTGAGAGTTCCCATCTATACCCTGTGGCTAATAGCCACTGGTGGACTTCTGCTCCATATGTTTATCTAATTCCCTCTTGAAACTGTCCATGCTTGTAGCTGCCACCACCTCCTGTGGCAGTGAATTCCATGTGTTAATCACTCTTTGGGTGAAGAAGGACTTCCTTTTATCTGTTCTAACCCGACTACTCAGCAATTTCATGGAGTGCCCACGAGTTCTTGTATTGTGAGAAAGGGAGAAAAGGACTTCTTTCTCAACCTGCTCAATCCCATTCATAATCTTATAAACCTCAATCATGTCACCCCTCAGCCGTCGTTTCTCCAAGCTGAAGAGCCCCCAGCGTTTTAACCTTTCTTCATAGGGAAGGTGTTCCAACCCTTTTATCATTCTAGTTGCCCTTCCCTGCACTTTTCCCAATGCTATAATATCCTTGTTGAGATGTGGCGACCAGAACTGTACACAGTATTCCAAATGAGGTCACACCAATGATTTATACAGGGGCATGATGGGGCATGATGATACAGGCTGAGTATTACACCTGGGCCGTCGTTTGTTCATTGTTTTTGCGCATGCAGGCGTTGACGCTTGCTGCTTTGGGTGTCCACCAGTTCCTGTAGCTGCCCTGCGGGGCCTGCACTTACTGATGGTTAGGATCAGGGAGTTCTATTTCGCACCATTCTGCTGATCTGTGTTCTCCATCTTGCGGGCACATAGGGGCTCCCTTAACCTTTATGTTTCAAGCTTCGTAGCACAGCTGCAGTACGCAGGCAAGCAGAGCTGAGACTTCCTTAGAAATCTAAGTAAGGGCAACCAGTTAAGGCGCGAGAGAACATCGCTAGCTGGAAGAAATTTGGCTCATTAGCCCGTGAAGCCGTTTGCTTTATTACCGTCGAGTTCACCAATTGCTTCTGTTGCCTTTTCTAATGTCAAGGAAAAGGCCAAGAGCGTCAAAACTGGGCATTCTCGGTTTGGTTCTTGTAAAACTGTGACCCGTAAACTGACTATCACGGCTCATTCGCCTTAGCAGCGCTGTGGCATTGAAAATGGGCGATCTAAGGCTGAGAGATATCCCAGTGATATCGACATGGGTTCCACTGGAATATAGAATCACAGAATCGTAGAGTTGGAAGGGGCCATACAGAGACCATCTAGTCCAACCCCCTGCCCAATGCAGGACCAGCCTCAAGCATCTCTGACAAATATTCGTCCAGCCTCTTCTTGAAAGCTGTCAGTGAAGGGGAGCTCACCACCTCCCTGGGCAGCTGATTCCACCTTTGAACCACTCTGAGCATGAAAAAGTTTTTCCTGATATCCAGCCGATACCTTCCTGCATGTCATTTAAACCCATTGCTTCGAGTCCCCTCCTCTGCGGCCAACTGGAACAGCTCCTTGCCCTCCTCCAAACGAAAGCCCTGCCAATATATAAAGAGAGCCATCCTGTCCCCCCTCAATCTCCACTTCTACAAACTAAACATTCCCTCAGCCTTTCCTCGTAGGGCTCAGTCTCCAGACTCCTGATCATACTCGTCGCTCTCTTCTGCATCCTCTCGATTTCGTCCACGTCCTTTTTGAGGTGAGGCCTCCAGAACTGCACACAGGACTCCAGGTGTGGCCTGACCAAGGCAGTATACAGAGGGGCTATGACCTCCTGCAGTTTCGATGCGTTGTTGTTGTTGTGGTTCCGTTGCACAGTCGAGTCCGACTCTTCGTGACCCCATGGACCAGATCACACCAGGCCCTCCTGTCTTCTGCTGTCCTCTGAAGTTTGCTCAATTTCATGTTCATCGCATCAATGACACTGTCTAACCATCTCATCCTTTGCCGTCCCCCTCTTCTTTGACCTTCAATCTTTCCCCAGCATCAGGGTCTTCTTCTCCAGTGAGGGCTCCCTTCTCACTGGGTGGCCAAAGTATTTGAGCTTCAACTTCAGGATCTGGCCTTCCAGGGAACAGTCAGGGTTGATTTCCTTTAGGATTGACTGATTTGATCTCCTTGCAGTCCAAGGGACTCTCAAGAGTTTCGATGCTATGGCCCTTTTAATACAATCCAAGACTGAATTGGCCTTTTTTGCCACCGCGTCACATTGACTGCTCATATTCAGTTTACAGTCCACCCTTACCCCAAGAACTCTTTCGCATGCACTACTCCCTGAAACGTCTCCCCCATCCAGTATTTGTGCTTGACATTTTTGTGGCCCAGATGTAATACTGGGCATTTATCTTAGTTGAATTCCGTCCTGTTTGGAACTGCCCACTTCTCCAGAGCATTCAAGTCTTGTTGAATTTTAACTCTGTCTTCTTGGGTGTTTGCTGCTTCTCCCAATTTGGTATCGTCTGCAAATTTAATGAGTAGCCCTTCTACCCCTTCATCCAGATCATTGATAAAATATTGAAAAGTACCGAGCCCAAAACCAAACTCTGTGGAAACCTGCTCCCTCCAATCTGATAAGAACATAAGAGAAGCCCATGTTGAATCAGGCCAATGGCCCATCTAGTCCAACACTCTGTCACACTGTAGCCAAAAATACCCCAGGTGCCATCAGGAGGTCCAGCAGTGGGGCCAGGACACTAGAAGCCCTCCCACTGCTGCCCCCCCCAAGCACCAAGAATAGAGTGCATCACCTGCCCCAGACTGAGAGTTCCCATCTATACCCTGTGGCTAATAGCCACTGATGGACTTCTGCTCCATATGTTTATCTAATTCCCTCTTGAAACTGTCCATGCTTGTAGCTGCCACCACCTCCTGTGGCAGTGAATTCCATGTGTTCATCACTCTTTGGGTGAAGAAGGACTTCCTTTTATCTGTTCTAACCCGACTGCTCAGCAATTTCATGGAGTGCCCACGAGTTCTTGTATTGTGAGAAAGGGAGAAAAAGTACCTCTTTCTCAACCTGCTCTGTCCCATTCATAATCTTATAAACCTCGATCATGTCACCCCTCAGCCGTCGTTTCTCCAAGCTGAAGAGCCCCAAGCGTTTTAACCTTTCTTCATAGGGGAAAGTGTTCCAACTCTTTTATCATTCTAGTTGCCCTTCTCTGCATGAGAATGGGTGATGAAATGCCATTGACCACCACTCTTTGGGTGCGGTCCTCTAACCCGTTCCCTGAACGCTTGGTTTCCTTTGCTCTAAAAGTGCAGCTGTTCCATAGTGCAGCATCGTAGTCTGACCTGGACAGCCCTGGAAGCTCTGTCTCGTCAGATCTCAGAGGCTATGCAGGGCCGACCCTGGCAAGTACTTGGAAGGGAGACCTCCAAGGAATACCAGGGCTGGGACGCAGAGGCAGGCAATAGCAAGCCACCGCTCTGAATGTCCAAGCCCCCCACCAGGGGTCACTAGAAGTCAACCATGATATCAACCTCTCTTACACGCCCAGGGAAATTGTGACTTTGAAGTCAGGAAGCAATTTTTCTCCAGGCCAGTTTGGCTGGGGATCCTGGAGGGTTGTTTTGTCATCTTCTGGGCATGGAACAAGGGTCAGTGAGTGGGTGTGGGGGGGAGGTATTTGTGGATTTCCTGCATCGTGCAGGGGGTTGGACTCGGTGACCCTGGGGGTCCCTTCCAACTCTATGATTCTATGACTTCCAGGCACACACACATACACACACAAAGAAAATACACTCCCCCTCCAAAGAGTGCAGCACTGCAGTTGATTTGATGTTACTGGCAATTTGGTGTAGTGGTTAAGTGCGCGGACTCTAATCTGGGAGAACCGGGTTTGATTCCCCACTCCTCCACTTGCAGCTGCTGGATGACCTTGGGCAAGCCATAGTTCTGTCAGAGCTGTTCTCTCAAGGGCAGTTTCTGTCAAGAGCTCTCTCAGCCCCGCCTACCTCACAGGGGTGTCTGTTGTGGGGAGGGGAAGGGCAGGGAGTTTGTAAGCCGCTCTGAGACTCCGAGTGAAGGGCGGGGTATAAATCCAATCTCTTCTTGGTAAGCATTCACAGTTTTTGTATTTTTTGGTTATACTGTACTTGTCATTTGCGTTCAGAGGTTCAAATTTTTATGGAGGAAAACCCGAGTGGCGTGACTCGATTCGTACCGTTAATCCGATATCGCTCATGTTTTACATTGTTTAACGCAAGTGTTTAACCTATCGGGTAAAATCACCCTACAGGAAGAAGCGCCTTGGAGGATGACAGAGATAATGATGGCGGTCCCAATGAGTACGATCTGGAGGACAGCTTCATAGATGATGAAGAGGAGGAAGAGTGTGAGCCGACGGACGAAGATTCGGACTGGGAGCCGGATTTCGAGGACAAAGAGAACGAAGACGTCGACACCCTCCTGAAGGAAGCGCAGAAGTTCGTTAAAACCAAGAAGTAACTGGGGTCCGTACAGTCTACGTGCTTTGAGCCTAAACAGTGAAAGTTAAAAACATTTTCGGTCCTACCGAAATAGACGAAAACGCCTGAAATCGATGGGACTTAAGCGCTCGAAACTTCCCTGGTTATTTTTTTGTTCGGTTTCTGTACTTTCCCCCCACCAGATTTGTGTCTCGTTTGCTCAGGATGGGGGAGAGATTGCAGTAGTTTTAAGACAGAATTATTTTTCTACTTCAGACCAAAGTAAACCTCTCTTTCCTAAAACCTCTCTTTCTCCAAATGTTAATGTGACAGGGAAGATCTTGAAAGTGCTATGCGGTAGCACTTTTGTGCCGTTAACGTCTTCAAATTTGTGCTTTGGGTTTTAAACAGAGCCCTCATGAGTGCATTTGTTACATGCTTAACGCTAAGCGAAGAAAGGAACTGCACTCCGTATATGGGAAGTTCAAAATAACTCTAGATCTGCCGTTAAAGCAATTAGGATTTTGCTTCCTCCGTTCCTCCTGTCAGCTGGTACCCGAGCCGTAAACAATTACTGTCCTTTATTGCTTGTGATATCTCATCCAGCGCTGCAAATAGCATTATCTTGCCTTTTGTATTGGAGGAAAAACACTTATAAATTTATCCTGAAAGGCAATTACGTTCCAAATCTCTTTCCAGAATGTCAATTCTTTTTTAATGTTGTCGCACACCACGGGATTGTGTTTTGAAACAGAAGTCCTGAATGCCTGGCTTCTGTGCACTGGAGTCCGATAAGTTCATCTTATATCGAATAGTCAAGCGTGGCCGAATCTTGCAGATACTTAAATCTGCAGGTCAGGCCTGCACTGACTACAAACAGATAGTTCGGCTAACTTGGAGCCGTCCTGAGATTTGATGAAAAATCTGAAAAGGTTTGAAAAATACATTAGGGGATTAACCCCCCCCCCCCCAAAAAAAGCACCAGCAATGGGGGGATAAAGGTAAGAGGGGGAAGCAGGCCCATAGCCAGGATTTTGTGGCTGGTGGGGCTGAAGCTCTCAGTGCAGAAAGAAAAGCCGTCTAGCACATAGAAAGCCGTTACCAGGATAGCTCTCTAAATTGCGAGCTGTCAACCACTTGAAATGACAGTTCTCAGCTGCTGCAAGTAAATCACTTCTGCCAGCCTGAGCAACAATTCGGATAACAAGCTGGCAGGTGGTGGTGGTGGGGGGTGACTTCTATAGTCAAGAAAGCTCACACTTAGGCAGAAGAACTCTCTTAAAGGAGACCGGTGTCTTGACACAGGGTTAGAAGGGGTCCTAGAGGTCACCTACTCCAACCCCCTTGCTCAGTGTGGGAATTAGTCAACTACAGCACTCCAACTCTGTTTAAAGGAGTGCATGCCTTGTCTGAAAATGTTTTTAAATGATTGAAAAAAGCATTACATGAGGAATTCTTATGGGGCTGTGCCTTTAAGAAAGGGGGCGGAGCCCCCCAAAGCCCCAGCATAGCTACAGGCCTGGGAGGAGGGATCCCTCCTAAGAGTGTCCCTACTTGTAGAATTTCTGAATTGCACTTGAATTCCATGCATTGAACCACCTTTTTAGAATCAGTATTGCAAGGCTAGCCCAACTACAATTTAACTCTTCAACAGCCAGAGCGCCGGTCTTGTGCTGTGTTTCTTAGCTGGGAAGGGGGCTTCAGGATTATCCCACCTTCCTTCGGTGGCTACTAGCCACAGCATATAATGGGACACTCTGTCTGGGGCTGTGATGCTTTGTATTCTTGGTGCTTGGGAGGCCACAGTGAGAGGGCTTCTGGAGTTTTGGTCCCTCTGGTGGACCTCCTGATGGCCCCCAGGTTTTGGCCACTGTGTGACACAGAGTGTTGGACTGGATGGGCCATTGTCCTGATCCAACATGGCTTCTCTTATGTCTGGGACACTGATTCTCTGTATTCTTGGTGCTTGGGGGGGGAAACATTGGGAAGGCTTCTGGAGTTCTGGTCCTAATGGTGGACCTCCCGATGGCCCCCGGGTTTTGGCCACTGTGTGACATAGAGTGTTGGACTGGATGGACCATTGGCCTGATCCAACATGGCTTCTCTTATGTCTGGGACACTGATTCTCTGTATTCTTGGTGCTTGGGGGGCCACAGTGGGAGGGCTTCTGGTGTTCTGGCCGCACTGGTGGACCTCCTGATGGTCACTGGGTTTTGGCCACTGTGTGACACAGAGTGTTAGACTGGATGGACCATTGGCCTGATCCAACATGGCGTCTCTTACATTCTTAGGTGCCTTCTAGACACTCAAGCCAACAAATTTGCCAACAAATTTGGAAAACACAACAGTGGCCACAGGATTGGAAAAGGTCAGTGTACATTCCAATCCCAAAGAAGGGCAACGTCAAGGAATGTTCAAACTATCGCACAATTGCACTCATTTCACACGCTAGCAAGGTCATGCTCAAAATCCTACAAGCTGGGCTCCAACAGTACGTGGATAGAGAACTGCCAGAAGTACAAGCTGGGTTTCGAAGAGGTAGAGGAACTAGAGATCAAATTGCCAACATTCGCTGGATTATGGAGAAAGCAAGAGAGTACCAGAAAAACATCTACTTCTGCTTCATTGACTATGCTAAAGCCTTTGATTGTGTGGATCACAATAAATTATGGCAGGTTCTTAAAGAGATGGGAGTACCGGACCACCTCACATGTCTCCTGAGAAACCTGTATAAGGGTCAAGAAGCAACAGTTAGAACCGGATATGGAACAACTGATTGGTTTAGCATAGGAAAAGGAGTACGACAAGGATGTATATTGTCACCTTGCTTATTTAATTTATATGCAGAGTACATCATGCGAAATGCTGGCCTGGATGAATCACAAGCTGGAGTTAAGATTGCTGGGGAAAAGATCAATAACCTCAGATATGCAGACGATACCACTCTGATGGCAGAAAGTGAAGAGGACCTAAAGAGCCTCTTGCTCAGGGTGAAAGAGGAGAGTGCAAAAGTGGGCTTGAAGCTCAACATCAAAAAAACTAAGATCATGGCATCTGGGCCCATCACTCCTTGGCAAATAGAAGGGGAAGTCGTAGAAGTAGTGACAGACTTCACATTCCTAGGATCCCAGATCACTGCAGATGGTGACTGCAGCCATGAAATTAAAAGACGCCTGCTCCTTGGGAGGAAAGCGATGGCAAACCTAAACAGCATGATAAAAAGCAGAGACATCACCTTGCCAACAAAAGTCCGCATGGTCAAAGCAATGGTATTCCCTGTAGTAATGTATGGCTGTGAGAGTTGGACTATAAGGAAGGCCGAGCGCCGAAGAATAGATTCTTTTGAACTGTGGTGCTGGAGAAGACTCTTGAGAGTCCCTTGGACTGCAAGGAGATCGAATCAGTCAATCCTAAAAGAAATCAACCCTGACTGTTCCCTGGAAGGCCAGATCCTGAAGCTGAAGCTCAAATACTTTGGCCACCAAATGAGAAGGGAGCCCTTGCTGGAGAAGAAGACCCTGATGCTGGGAAAGATTGAAGGTCAAAGAAGAAGGGGACGGCAAAGGATGAGATGGTTAGACAGTGTCATCGATGCAACGAACATGAAATTGAGCAAACTTAAGAGGACAGCGGAAGACAGGAGAGCCTGGCGTGATCTGGTCCATGGGGTCGCGAAGAGTCGGACTCGACTGTGCGACTGAAAAACAAAAAAGACACTCAAGAATTGGCACTGTTGGTGTAGTACTGGAGCATAGTTTCCAGCCTAAGGGGAAACAACTGTTTGTGCACCTCTTTCTTTCTCTGCTCAAAAAGACCAACACGGGGCTTTCCCACTTCCTTCCTTAACTTTGAAAAGCCCAGAAGCGGAGAGCTGTGTTAGCCTTGCCGATGAATGAATTAACAATGACTGACTGGAAGACGGGAGAGGAGATAGGAGCTGGAAAAGTGGTTGAGGAAGGAAGAAGGCAGATGGTCTACTAGGGGACAGGGTTAGGAGGCAGTGCTCCCTCTAAGCTATGGATTCTTGTGAGCAAAAATTCTACTTTGTGAGCCACTGGCATTAGAGCTGTGAGCAAGCGATTTGGCTGCTGCGTAAATTAGTCTGCTCTGGAGCCATCCCTTCCTGAGCGAAGACAAAAAATGTGTGAGCCGGAGGCTAAAAAACTGTGAGCTAGCTCACACTGACTCAGCTTAGAGGGAACACTGATAGGAGATAGATTTTCCTATTTTTTTAAAGTTTACAAGGAAGTTTATACTAATATCCTAGATGGTGTCAAGCCTGTTGGATGTTGTTTGGATATGTGGGAAACCTGTAGTTAAGCGGGGTTGTTGTTTTTAACCAGTTGCCTAACCAGGAACCAACCGCAAACATTTTCCTGGTTAAAATTTCAAACAATCACAAAACCCGAAGCAATTGCCGCTTTCCCTCCTCCCTGCTATAGGGCTTTTTTTTGCTTTTCTTTGAACACTCTAGAGTTTTATCCTATATTTATCCTAAATTCCTTGAATGTATTCTTAAATAGTTGTAATAGTTAATGATTTAGAATCATAGAGTTGGAAGGGACCTCTGGGGTCATCTAGTCCAACCTCCTGCACAAGGCAGGAAATTCACAAATACCCCCCCCACACACACACATTCAGTGACCCCTGTTCCATGCCCAGAAGATGACAAAAAAATCCTCCCGGATTGCTTCCTGACCCCAAAGTGGCGGCCGGCATTTCCCTGGGCGTGTAAGAGAGGGCCATGAGAACTAAGCACCGAGGCAACCCTTCTTGCCTTCCCTCTCATGATCTGTCCGAGTTCACAGAATCCACATTGCTGTCAGATGGCCATCCATCCTCTGTTTGAAAACCTCCCAAGAAGGAGAGCCCACCACCTCCCGAGGAAGCCTGTTCCACTGAGGAACCTGACTGTCAGGAAGTTCTTCCTAAAGTTTAGCCAAAAGTTCTTCCGATTTAATTTCAACCCGTTGGTTCTGACCTTCTGGGGCAACAGAAAACAATGTATTGATATGTTTTACTCTTTTCCAAACCGTATCAACCTATGGTTGGAGGGCCATGGCTTAGTGGTAGAGCATTTCCTTGGCATGCAGAAGGTCCCAGGTTCAATCCCCGGCATCTGCGGTTGAAAGGACCAGGCAGGTAAAGTGAAAGACCTCTGCCTGAGACCCCGGAGAGCTCTTGCCAGTCTGAGTACAGAGTACTGACCTGAGTACAGAGTACTGACCTTGATGGACCAAGGGTCTGATTCAGTATAAGGCAACTTCTTGGGACAGGAAATAACAAAATAGAATCATAGAATGTTAGAGTTGGAAGGGACCTTGCAGGAGCATAGCAAAAGATAGCCCTACAACATAACCGAAAGATGGTCATCCAACCTCTGCTTGAAAACGTCCAGGGAAGGAGCATCCACCACCTCCCGAGGCAGACTGTTCCACTGCTCAACCACCCTTACAGTTAAGAAGTTTCTCCTGATATCTAGCCGGTCACGACTCCCTTGTAATTTCTACCCATTCGATCTAGTCTTGCAATCCGGAGCAAGAGAGAATAGATCCGCTCCATCTTCTACAAATACTTGAAGACTGCAATCATGTCCCCTCTAAGCCTTCTTTTTCCCAGGCTAAACATACCCAACTCTTTCAGCCTTTGCTCATAAGACTTGGATTCCAACCCTTTCACCATCCTGGTCGCCCTCTTCTGGACACGCTCGAGCTTGTCAACATCCTTCCTAAAATGTGGTGCCCAAAAATGGACACAGGACTCCAGGTGAGGCCTGACCGTAGCAGAATAGAGCGGAACTACCACCTCCCATGATCTGGACACTGTGCTTCTGTGAATGCATCCTAAGATTGCATTAGCCTTCTTCGCAGCCACATCACACTGCAGGCTCATGTTGAGCTTGTGATCAACCAGAACACCCAGATCCCTTCCACATGTGCTGCTGTCAAGCCAAGTCCCCCCCCATTCTATATCTGTGCCTTTGATTTTTTATACCTAAGTGTAGGACTTTGCACTTATCTCTATTAAATTTCATTTTATTTGCCTCAGCCCACTTTAAAATTAAATATCCTATAAAATGTTCTGTCAGGTCACACCCTACTAATAAACAGCTGTTTTAAATGAATGGTGCAGTGGCTGTAAATCCAGAGAGAGGCTAGTGAAAGATAAAAAATAGACTTATTGCTAGGAAGTTGAATCCTTTGCAATTCAGATCATAAAGACTGTATGTCCCATAAAGGGAATGAACCGAAAAAGTTTTCACTACTTAGTCTGAACAAAGATTGCGAAAGTCTTTCGAAACGCTTCCACTGCATCTGTTCTGAACTGGCAGACGGCATCCTACGTCTGTTCAAGAGTGGCACCAGGGAGACAGAAGAAATTCTCCAACACTCATTCAAAAGAAATGTCATCAGAACCTATCAAGGATGGAGAACAGGTATATAACCATTTCTGAAAATCCAAATACAACACTGACACCTTTTACTTTTCATTAAGAGCAAACAAAATAACACAACATATTCTACACACCTTTTTGTTCTCCACAGCTCTTTATTAATGCAGATCTTTTTTTAAAAAAAAGTACAGAACAGAAAGGCTGATAGAAGAGGAACATCTTTATCTGGTGTAGGATGCTTCACTGGGTGTAGGATGGGGGCAAGCTGGTATCAGGTTGGGCACATGATATGCTGGGGAAAAGAAGCGAAAACAGCACCCATCCCGTTGAAACTATGATCGATCAAAATAGAAGTAATGCAAAACCTGAAGCCCCTTCCGTTGATGGTTTTAATAAACACAGGGCTAATTTTGGGCAGGAACGCACAGGAACGGAGTTCCGGCTGGCTCCCGAGTTGGCCACGCCCAGCAGGAACTCATTCGCATAACAGGCCACACCCAACAGCAGAAACTCATTAGGATTGGCCACATTAGGGCTGTGTGGCCTAACATGCAAAGGAGTTCCTGCAACAAAAAAAGCCCTGGGTTTTGACAACAAACAAGGTAAACAGAATAAGAAGCAAAAGGTGGGTGTGGCTGGATGACCACCCTTCTGGTAACATGGGGGTGTGGCCTAATATGCTAATAAGTTTCTGGTGTTGGGTGTGGCCTGTTATGCTAATGAGTTCCTGCTGGGCTTTTTCTACAAAAAAAGCCCTGAATAAACAGAATTGCAGGGTGTTTGCCTTTGACTTTTGCTATGGACCAACATAACTATCTACAATATTTTTTTTTTACCTACTTAGCTGACACCCGTCAATACCTAACAAACTGGGGGGACTGCATGAGGTTTCTACCAGCTTTACCTACTGGAGAAGTGTCTGATAGTGATTAAAAGTGGTAAGGACTCTAATCTGGTGAACCAGGTTTGATTCCCCACTCCTCCACATAAAACCAGCTGGGTGACCTTGGGTGAGTCACAGTTCTCTCAGCCCCACCTACCTTACAGGCAGTGTTCCCTCTAAGCTGAGTTGGTGTGAGCTAGCTCACAGTTTTCTAGCCTCTGGCTCACACATTGTTGTCTTGGCTCAGGACGAATGGCTCCAGAGCAAACGAATTGATGCAGTAGCCAATTCACTTGCTCACAACTTTAACGCCAGTAGCTCACAAAGTAGAATTTTTGCTCCCAAGACTCCACAGCTTAGAAGGGAGCATTGCTCCCAGGGTGTCTGTTGTGAGGAGGGGAAGGGAAAGGAGATTGTAAGTCACCCTGAGACTCCTTTGGGTAGTGAAAGGCAGGTTATAAATTCAATCTCCTCCTCCTAGTTACATTTGGTAGAACGGCAGAACAGTCAGCGCTATGTGGTAAATGGGATCATTGATTTTGAATAAAACAGCTGTTTTTCGCTTAAACAAACTTCAGATGTATAAAAGCTTAATGGTTTCAGTGTGGTTCAAAAGCGTAATGGTTTCTTTTATCCTTCTCGCTGTCTAGTTTGCAAGATAACGTGTAGGTGATCTTTCATCCTCAAAGTCCCACAACTAGAGATAGTCACAAAGACTTATTTTCCTCACTTGCCACAGGCTATTAGGAGAGTCATCTTTGGTGGTTACGAGAGTGGACTCTAATCCGGGAAAACCGGGTTTGATTTCCCCATTCCTCCACAAGCAGCTGCTGGTGTGACCTTGGGCCAGTCACAAGTTCTTTCAGAGCTGTTCTCTCAACGGCAGTTCTTGAGAGTGCTCTCTCAGCCCCACCAACCTCACAGGGTGTCTGTTGTGGGGAGGGGAAGGGAAAGGAGTTTGTAAGCCACTCTGAGACTCCTTTGGGTAGTGAAGGGCAGGGGATAAATCCAATCTCCTCCTTCTAATATCTTCCATGCAAAGAAGAACAAGCAGACTTCCCTCCATCCACAGCACTTCACTCAACCTCTCGAACTCTCCTCTCCCTTCTTTCTCACAGACCCTTCAAAACAAACCCAGTCAACTCCACCTCCAGGGTACAGTTAACTCCCAGTTATAATGTACTCCACTCACCCATCCATCCTCCTTTCTTACCTTGGTGATGGTGATGGTAGAAAGTCCCTTCAAGGCACGGTTGACTCATGGGCAATGCCTCGTGGGCTTTTCAAGGCAAGAGGTGAACACGAGTGGTTGGCCATGGCCTGCCTTTTCACAGCAACCCTGGACTTCCCTTGGTGGTCTCCCATCCAAGTACTAACCAGGGCCGACCCTGCTTAGCTTTGGAGATCTGATGAGACTGCACGAGCCTAACCAGGGCAGCTAAGCTAGTGACCCTCCCTGGCAACAGAAGCTCTCTGTGACATCACAGGCCCCGCCCACAGCGCAAAAGAGACCAGGTAGGCAAGGAGACCGGAAGGGGGAAAGGACAGGCAGGCTATAAGGAGGGCAGGAGGAAGAAGAGTCTTTATTTTGTTTTAACTCACAGAATCAAGTGTGGTGGAGTTTGTAAGGCCGCTCTGAGACTCCTTTGGGTAATGAAGGGCGGGGTATAAATCCAATCTTCTCCTCCTCTTCTTCTCCTCCTCCTTCTTCTCCTCTTCCTCCTCCTCTATCTGGAGACCAAGCCTTAAGTGAGTAAAGGCTGAAGGACTTCTTGGGAATGTTCAGTCTGGAGAAGAGGAGGTTGAGGGGGACAGAATTCCTCTCTTGAAGGATATGAAGGGCCGTCCCTTCGAGGTGGGCAGGGAGCTGTTCCTGTTGGCGGCAGAGGAGAGGACTCGCAATCATGGGTTCAAATTCAGGGCAGGAAGGTACCAGCTGGATCTTAGGAAAAACTTTTCTGACAGTCAGAGTTGTTTCACAGTGGAATCAGCTGCCGGGGGAGGTGGTGAGCTCCCCTCCCTGGCAGTCTTTAAACTGCGGCTGGACAAACCCTTCTCAGGGATGCTGTAGACCGATCCTGCATTGACCAGGGGGTTGGACTAGATGACCTCTGTGCCCCCTTCCAACTCTGCAATTCTATTATTCTGTTTTATGATTCTATTATCCTACTTGTGGCATTCTTAAACCACTTTTCTCTGCTCGGTACAAGTATCTTCCGTTCGGGGGGCGATTTTTCTTCTTTCCGCCATCTGTTCCCTGAAGCCAATATATTCCTATAAGAGAATACAGAGGATTAAAGAAACAAAACTCTTTAGATAAATCTTGGAAAGGAAAAGAGACCTTTGTAATGCAGCCAACACTCCCCTGAAAATTTCAGTCTTCTAGTCCCACGCTGATAGAAAACAAGGAAAGAGAGAAAACCGAATCCCAGATCTCATTATAAGTTCTAATGGTTTCCACTCATTCTCGGTGCAGGAGTATTTAAGCCCGTGAACTCCCACCGGCCGTCTAAAGAGCCCGGATGGGTTGACTGACAGCCTCCATGAGAAGTCTGCCTGTCTCCAGTTGTTCATGAAGATGAAGAGAAGAAGAAGAGATTGGATTTATACCCTGCCCTTCACTACCCAAGGGAGCCTCAGAGCGGCTTAGAAACTCCTTTCCCTTCCCCTCCCCACAACAGACACCCTGTGAGGTAGAAGAAGAAGAAGAGATTGGATTTATAGCTCACCCTTCACTACCCAAGGGAGTCTCAGAGAGGCTTACAAATTCTTTTCCCTTCCCCTCCCCACAGCAGACACCCTGTGAGGTAGAAGAAGAAGAGATTGGATTTATAGCCCACCCTTCACTACCCAAGGGAGTCTCAGAGCGGCTTACAAATTCTTTTCCCTTCCCCTCCCCACAACAGACACCCTGTGAGGTAGAAGAAGAAGAAGAGATTGGATTTATAGCCCACCCTTCACTACCCAAGGGAGTCTCAGAGCGGCTTACAAATTCTTTTCCCTTCCCCTCCCCACAACAGACACCCTTTCAGGTAGAAGAAGAAGAAGAAGAGATTGGATTTATAGCCCACCCTTCACTACCCAAGGGAGTCTCAGAGCGGCTTACAAATTCTTTTCCCTTCCCCTCCCCACAACAGACACCCTGTGAGGTAGAAGAAGAAGAAGAGATTGGATTTATAGCCCACCCTTCACTACCCAAGGGAGTCTCAGAGCGGCTTACAAATTCTTTTCCCTTCCCCTCCCCACAGCAGACACCCTGTGAGGTAGAAGAAGAAGAAGAGATTGGATTTATAGCCCACCCTTCACTACCTAAGGGAGTCTCAGAGCGGCTTACAAATTCTTTTCCCTTCCCCTCCCCACAACAGACACCCTTTGAGGTAGAAGAAGAAGAAGAGATTGGATTTATAGCCCACCCTTCACTACCCAAGGGAGTCTCAGAGCGGCTTACAAATTCTTTTCCCTTCCCCTCCCCACAACAGACACCCTGTGAGGTAGAAGAAGAAGAAGAGATTGGATTTATAGCCCACCCTTCACTACCCAAGGGAGTCTCAGAGCGGCTCACAATCTCTTTTCCCTTCCCCTCCCCACAACAGACACCCTTTGAGGTAGAAGAAGAAGAAGAAGAAGAAGAGATTGGATTTATAGCCCACCCTTCACTACCCAAGGGAGTCTCAGAGCGGCTTACAAATTCTTTTCCCTTCCCCTCCCCACAGCAGACACCCTGTGAGGTAGAAGAAGAGAGGAGATTGGATTTATAGCCCACCCTTCACTACCCAAGGGAGTCTCAGAGCGGCTTACAAATTCTTTTCCCTTCCCCTCCCCACAACAGACACCCTGTGAGGTAGAAGAAGAAGAAGAGATTGGATTTATAGCCCACCCTTCACTACCCAAGGGAGTCTCAGAGCGGCTTACAAATTCTTTTCCCTTCCCCTCCCCACAACAGACACCCTGTGAGGTAGAAGAAGAAGAAGAGATTGGATTTATAGCCCACCCTTCACTACCCAAGGGAGTCTCAGAGTGGCTTACAAATTCTTTTCCCTTCCCCTCCCCACAACAGACACCCTGTGAGGTAGGCGGGCCTGAGAGAGCTCTGACAGAAACTGCTCTTTTCTCTAAGCTGAGTTCGTGTGAGCTAGCTCAGATTTGTAGCCTCCGGCTCACGTATTTCTCTCTTAGCTCAGGAAGGATGGCTCCGGAGCCAACTAGCTTATGCAGTATCCAAATTGCTCGCTCAGAACTTTAATGGCGGCAGCTTACAAAGGTGAATTTTTGCTCACAAGACTCCACAGCTTAGAGGGAGCATTGGGGGGGGGGTAGTGTCAGACTAGGATCTGGGACACTCTGCCTTGAAACTGAGTGACCTTGGGCCAGTCACTTTCGACCTAATCTGGAATCGTAGAGTTGGAAGGGACCTGCAGGGTCATCTAGCCCAACCCCTGCACAAAGCAGGAAATTCACAAATGCCTCCCCCTCCATGCCCCCAGTGACCCCCGTTCCGTGCCCAGAAGATGGCAAAAAACCCTCCAGGATCTCCAGACAAACTGTCCCGGAGAAAAATTGCTTCCTGATTCCAAAGTGGAATCAGCATTTCCCTGGGCGTGTAACAAAGGGCCACAAGAACTGGAAGAGGAGTTGGATTTATACCCCGCTTTTCACTCAGAGTCTCCAAGCGACTTACAATCTCCTTCCGCTCCTCTCCCCACAACAGACACCCTGTGAGGTAGGTGGGGCTGAGAGAGCTCTGAGAGAACTGGGACTGTCCCAAGATCGCCCAGCTGGCTTCATGTGGAGGAGTGGGGAATCAAACCTGGTTCTCCAGATTAGAGTTTGCCGCTCTGAAACGCTACACCAGTCTACACTGATGCGACCCTTCCTGCTCTTCCGTCGCATGATCAACCTAAGTTCACAGAACCAGCATTGCTGTCAGATGGCCGTCTAGCCTCTACCTTGGAGGATGGTGGTTGTGAAGGCAAAATGGAGGAGGGCCGGGACCACGTGGTAAGCTGCTTTGGTCTCCATTGGGGAGAACAGCAGGGCATATTGGAAAAAGAGAACGTAAGAACATAAGAGAGGCCAATGGCCCATCCAGTCCAACACTCTGTGTCACACAGTGGCCAAAAATACCAGGGGCCATCAGGAGGTCCAGCAGTGGGGCCAGGACACTAGAAGCCCTCCCACGGTTGCCCCCCCCAAGCACCAAGAATACAGAGCATCCCTTGCCCCAGACTGAGAGTTCCTATCTATACCTTGGGGCTCATCGCTACTGATGGACTTCTGCTCCATATGTTTATCTAATTCCCTCTTGAAACTGTCCATGCTTGTAGC
The DNA here is from genome assembly GCA_029375565.1 of Gekko gecko. Lineage (NCBI taxonomy): Eukaryota > Metazoa > Chordata > Lepidosauria > Squamata > Gekkonidae > Gekko > Gekko gecko. The sequence goes on from JAPDNY010000001.1 coordinate 326,054,707, forward strand.
TGCCACCACTTCCTGTGGCAGTGAATTCCATCTGTTAATCACTCTTTGGGTGAAGAAGCACTTCCTTTTATCTGTTCTAACCCGACTCCTCAGCAATTTCATGGAGTACCCACAAGTTCTTGTATTGTGGGAAAGGGAGAAAAGTACCTCTTTCTCTACCTGCTCTTTCCCACGCATAATCTTGTAAGCCTCGATCATGTCACCGCTCAGCTGTTGTTTCTCCAAGCTAAGGAGCCCCAAGCACTTTAACCTTTCTTCACAGGGAAAGTGTTCCAACCTTTTTTCATTCTAGTTGCCCTTTTCTGCACTTTTTCCAAAGCTATGATATCCTTTTTAAGGCGTGGTGACCAGAACTGTACACAGTATTCCAAATGAGGGTTGGACCATTGATTATATAGGGGCATTATGATATTGGCTGATCTGTTGTCAGTACTCTTCAAGAGAAGAAGAGATTGGATTGATACCCCACCCTTCACTACCCGAAAATGTCTCAGTGTGGCTTGCAATCTCTTTTCCCTTCCCCTCCTCACAACAGACACCCTGTGAGGGAGGCGGGGCTGAGAGAGCTCTTGAGAGAACTGCTCTTGAGAGAACAGCTCTGAGAGAATTTGTGACTGATCCAAGGTCACACCAGCAGCTGCATGTGGAGGAGTGGGGAATCAAACCCAGTTCTCCCAGATTAGAGTCTGTGCTCTTAACCACTACGCCAAACTGGCTCTGGGAAAGGAATCTCAATATTCTACACAATTGTCTTCCTCGCTATCCTAGTCGGATTACCACCTTTCGGGCAAGGCTTTGTGATACTGAAACTCAACAATGGCATCTTTTTGGGGGAAGGCTTTTTTTTTTAAATGGATTTTTTATTAATTTCAAAATCTTACGAATTAATTACAAGCTTTTTTTACAGCAAGGAAACGAGACTTAACATTCTTTAATAATAATCTACTGTTTGTTGCCAACTCTGTTCTCCTTCTGCTTCATTTGTATGTTGTAATGATTAAGTCTAATAGAAATTGGCACTCCTAAATAAATATTTCTGCCTCTCAGATTTACTCCAGTAAGGTAAAGGTTCCCTTGCTCGAAAGCCAGTCGAATCCGACTCTAGGGTTGCGGTGCTCATCTCCGTTTCAAAGCCGAAGAGCCAGCGCTGTCCGAAGACGTTTCCGTGGTCATGTGGCCGGCATGACTAAACACCAAGGCGCACGGAGCGCTGTTACCTTCCCACCAAAGTGGTACCTATTTATCTACTTGCAATTTCTTGCTTTCGAACTGCTAGGTTGGCAGGAGCTGGGACTAGAGACGGGAGCTCACTCCGTCATCCGGCACTCCCGGGTCTCGAACTGCTGAACTACTGACCTTCCACAGCCTGCAGTTCAGCGTCTTAACCACTTGAGCCACCGCAGCTCCAGTACAAATGCCTTATTTATAAACCCAGTTTCCCATGATTTCCCTTATATCTATGGGTAAGGATATGAACTGACGTGAAAAGCTACATTTGTCGAATTCCTTGTGGGGGGATGTCTCGCAACCCAGCTGAACCAAAATCCTTGAATTTAAAATGGTTCATTCCTATTGATCTTAATGAAACTTAATGATGCTCTGTATTCTTGGTGCTTCGGGGGGGTCAACAGTAGGAAGACTTCTAGTGTCCTGGCCCCACTGCTGGACCTCCTAATGACATCTGGTATTTTTGGCCACTGTGTGACACAGAGTGTTGGAGTGTACGGGCCATTGGCCTGACCCAACGTTGGCTTCTCTTATGCTCTTATATGGAGCAGAGGTCCATCAGTGGCTATTAGCCACAAGGTATAGATAGGAACTCTCAGGCTGTGGCAAGTGATGCTCTGTATTCTTGGTGCTTGGGGGGGGCAGCAGTGGGAGGGCTTCTAGTGTCCTGGCCCCACTGCTGGACCTCCTGAGGGCACCTGGTATTTTTGGCCACTGTGTGACAGAGTGTTGGACTAGATGGGCCATTGGCCTGATCCAGCATTGGCTTCTCATGTTCTTACGTCTCCCAGCACACATCAGGGAAGTTGAAGTCACCCATCACTACCAGGCCATGTTGTTTGGGTACCCTGACAAGCTGTTTGGATACCCTGACTCAGCTAAGAGCACTGGAGTGTGGCCACTGGCCACTGTGTGACAGAGTGTTGGACTGGACGGGCCATTGGCCTGATCCAACGTTGGCTTCTTTTATGTCCTTGTGTTCTTAAACCAAAGTAGTAGGACAATAGCCCAATTTCTTCAGCTGACTCCCAAAAGCAAGGTTTTCCATGCTTAGTAAATAAGCGGTTGTCTAAGAACAAAGTTTCTTTCCGGTGTCATTTTTAAGACCAACAAAATTTACTTCTGGGCATAAGCCTTCAGTTGCGTGCACACTCCTTCAGATTCGAAAGCTTATACTCAGAATTAAGTTGTGTTGGTCTTGAAGGTGCCCCTGGACAGGCTGGACCCAAACTTAGTTCTTTTGCTTTAAAGCAACATCTCGACCCCCACCTGAATCTGGCTTGTCTAAAGTCTCTCCAGGTTGATGAAGGCAGAGGTGTGTGATGGAAAGTACCTCTTCAAGTCGCGGCTCACTTACGGCAACCCCGTGGGGTTTTCAAAGCAACAAATGTTCAGAGGTGGCTTGCCATTGCCTGCCCTCGTGTCCCACCCCTGGTATCCCTTGGAGGTCTCCCATCCAGGTTCTAGCCAGGGCCGACCCTGCTCAGCTTCCGAGATCCGATGAGATCGGGCTAGCCCAGGCTAATCGAGGTCACGGCCGAGGTAGAGGGTAAGCTATCCCATTCTTCGTTCGGTATTGGTTACCTGTAGAATAACAGCGGCTGAACTCTGGTCCGCTTTTGTGGATTGCTTCTTCAAATTGTTGTAAGGGTCCCCTTTTTTTAGGTGCTGAGTTCTCGAAGTGCTTGAAGCATGAGGGAATTGTTTAGCGTCAAGTGCGTAGCCTGGTAGCCGAGAAGCTACTACGCTTAGAGACGCTTAACGGAAAAGCGTCGTCTGTTTTTGAAATGGTTGGGGAAGTGGTACTTGGAAGTGACTCGACAGAGAAGACTGAGATTGGTGACGCGGGTTCTCGAAGTCATTCTTTTAAGGACTTTGCCTCGCTTCCTCTGGAGATACGGAGAGGCCGCGGCCACTCGTAACAGAAAAGCCGATTACAGGGTTCTGTCCTGTATAATAGAAATATTTCGCTTGCTCTGACAAGCAGCAAAAGCGAAAGATCTCTAGGTTTAATTGAATTTAAAACTTCTCCTGAAGTTCATAAGTCATCTTGGATCTAATATATTTTTGGCTACGTTTTGACTTTCATTACCAGGAGTAGCTCTGAGCCTTCAATCACCTGTAGGAAATGGCGTTGAATCACTTGTAGGAAATGGCATTGTTACTGGATGGCCCAGCCTAGCCGGATCTTGGAAGCTAAGCAGGGTCGGCCTTGGTTTGTACTTGGGATGGGAGACCACCAAGGGTGGTTGAGGGTTGCTGCGCAGAGAGAGGCAATGGCAAACCACCTCTGCCCTGACCTAAACTGTTCAGGCTAGTCCTAGAAGAAGAAGAAGAGATTGGATTGATACATCACCCTTCACTCGGAGTCTCAGAGCAGCTTACAAACTCCCTTCCCTTCCCCTCCCCGCAACAGACACCCTGTGAGGCAGGCGGGGCTGAGAGAGCTCTGACAGAAACTGCTCTTTTTCAAGAACACCTCCGACAGGACTATTGCTTGTCCAATGTCATCCAGCAGCTACAAGTGCAGGAGTGGGGAATCAAACCTGGTTCTCCCAGATTAGAGTCCGTGAACTTGGGACTGGGAGTTCGGAGTATGAGAGGGAGAAGACAGTTGACTCAAGCGAAGAATGAAATGCCGCGGGAGAAATCATGTTCTTTGTGGAAGTTATTAGCCAAAGTGGCAAGTGAGGAAATAAGGCCTTTGTGTGCTAGGTCAATTCAAGGAACTTTAGAGAAAGAAGAACTGTATCTATCTGAAACCATTACGTTCACGTACCTATCTGAAGCCGCTTTGCTTATGACCCACACAGAAACCATGATGCTGTTTTACTTCTAAATAACCTCTAAGGGAAAACAATGGTTTTATTTAGCGTAAAGGATCCCCTTTGACCTCAGAGCCACACACCCCCACGTAGACTGTTCTGTCAAATACATAATGAAGCCATCCTGTTCTTTAAGTCCAGCCAGGAGTTCTTAGGCAAGAGTCTATGTTGGCAGTGAAAATAAGTGAAAAACACTAAGAAGGCGCAGGGACAGTGTGATGTGTGTCACCTCGTAGCGCTATGGAGAGGTGCCTCTACAGGTATTACAAATAAGGGGTCTTAAAGGTAAAGGTAAAGGTTCCCTTGCTTGAAACTCTAGAGTTGTGGTGCTCATCTCCATTTCAAAGCCGAAGAGCCAGCGCTGTCCGAAGATGCTTCTGTGGTCATGTGGCTGGCATAACTAAACACCAAGGCGCACAGAACACTGTTACCTTCCCACCAAAGTAGTACCTATTTATCTACTTGCAGTTTCTTGCTTTCATAAGAACATAAGAGAAGCCAATGTTGAATCAGGCCAATAGCCCATCTAGTCCAACACTCTGTCACACAGTGGCCAAAAATACCAGGTGCCATCAGGAGGTCCAGCAGTGGGGCCAGGACACTAGAAGCCCTCCCGCTGCTGCCCCCTCCAGCATCACCTGCCCCAGACTGAGAGTTCCCATCTATACCCTGTGGCTAATAGCCACTGATGGACTTCTGCTCCACATGTTTATCTAATTCCCTCTTGAAACTGTCCATGCTTGTAGCTGCCACCACCTCCTGTGGCAGTGAATTCCATATGTTAATCACTCTTGGGGTGAAGAAGTACTTCCTTTTCGAACTGCTAGGTTGGCAGGAGCTGGAACTAGAGACGGAGCTCACTCCGTCATGCGGCACTACAATCTGGCACAATGGACGGTGTTGCTTGATTGACAATCCCATAGGGTGATTGGCTGGAAATTTCAATTTAGCGTTTAGAGGCTGTATGGACATCTACAGTGGCAGCCGTATCAGCACTTCCACACATGCTAAAGTAACGCCGTTTCAACCCACTTCTGTGACCCTTTGCAAGTGGATTTGGCCGTTTCACACGCTAAAATCCAGTTGCAAAGCGCTTTGAAAGTTGATCGAAAGTGCGTTGATTAGTGTGTTTTTTAGAAGAAGAAAAAGGAGGAGGAATGCCCACCCTTCACTACCCAAAGGTGTCTTGGGGCAGTCTACAATCAGCTTCCCTTCATCTGTTCCACAACAGACACCTTAAAGACCAGTGTTCCCTCTAAGCTGAGTTAGTGTGAGCTAGGTCACAGTTTTTCTAGCCTCCAGCTCTCACATTTTTGTCTCAGCTCAGGAAGGAGGGCATTTCCAGAGCAAACTAATTGATGCAGCAGCCAAATCATAGTTTCCAGAGCAAACTAATCGATGCAGCAGCCAAATCACTCGCTCACAACTTTAACGCCAGTAGCTCACAAAACAGAATTTTTGCTCACAAGACTCAGTTGCTTAGGGGGAACATTGTTCGAGACCAACAAGATTTTGGAGGATGTGCTTATATGGGCATCTTAGAAACTGGCAACTGTCATGAAAACATGGAAACTCGCACAGACCTAAATAGAATCGGCAGGATTTGGGGGCACGTTGGGAAGAAAAAGGTAGAAAACCAAAAGAACTTCTGCAAACTGAATGCAGTATAGCATGCCTGGCTTACTGCTTATTTATTTATGTTATTAATAGCCTGCCTTTCTAATAGCGACCCAAGTCAGATTACACAGGGTGAATCAGTACCGCCAACAAAATGGGACATTCAGAATGCAAAGTTCAAAGTCGTTTATTATGGCATTACCCCGGCAAGAAACACAGGATAAAATATACCCTCGCCATCGCCCAAAATCGTTAAAAGTTTCAGATAAAACTATAATAGACTTTGTCGAAGGAACTGTAAATAACATTCCAATAATACACAGGGATATGTTATGAGAGAAGGGCTTTAACCTTTAAGACTTGAAATTTATAAAAGTATATTATAGTGGCTTATGTCGTACTGTGCACTCCCTTACTTTCTCGAATGTTCAATTGAGTTTGGGTTTTCTCCCAGGAGCAACATTTTAATGTATCTCAGATTTGAACACCCAGCGTTTCTATTGAGCGGGAGTGGAGGGGGAGACAAACTTTGAGCGATTCGTTTGATAAAAAAGGGCAGTAAAGGAGGGTGCGTTCTTTAGCTGCTGTAGATTATCCGGGTTGCGTGGCCGTGGTCTTGGCATTGTAGGACCTGACGTTTCGCCAGTAGCTGTGACTGGCATCCTCAGAGGTATGACACAGAAAGATGGCGTGCTCTCTGTGTCAAGGTGAGCAGAAAAATGGCAGGCAGGTAATTTATATCTACCCTGGAAGGTGGGATAGGGCTGAGTCATTATCTTGTAGTAGTTCTCCAGGGTATGAACAGGCTTTCCTGAGGAGGTTCTTTTGTCTATGGATTGTTTCCTGAGGAGGTTTCCTGTTTCCTGAGGAGGTTCTTTTGTGTGTGGAATGGCTATTGAAACTCTAATCTTATCTGTAGCACTGTTGCCAGCTGTAGAGCATTTTGTGTTTTTCAAGACAGGAAACCATGCCCTGTTTATTTTTATTTATTTATTTGATGTGTTCTGTTGGTTCCATCTCACCACTTTCATTCAAAGGAATCTTTTTATATCACCCTGATACTACCGTTGTTGGGAGGGCTTGTCGTCTAGCGAAAGTGAATGCCCTCCGATGTCTTGGAATCTCAAGCTGAAATAGGTGTTCCGCTGGGGCGGCTGTGTATCTGACTTGTCGTGAAGCTAGAAAGGCTGGTGGCCTCGCTACATCACACTTCCGCTCAGTGTTGAAGACCCTTTTGCTGTATTGAAGCTTTTCCTTGCTGAAGTCCCATTTTCAAAATCAAGCGAGGAGAAAATCCCATGCTTGCCAAACTATCAATTACTGCCTTTTCAGAATGCGATGCATTAGGATTTTAGAAGACTGGAACCACCAGAAAGAAATGAAGCATAGTGTAAACATTCACATGTATTAACGCAACACAAGAAGGAGAAGGAGAAGAGGAGGAGAAGGAGGAGATTGGATTTATACCCCACCCTTCACTTGGAGTCTCAGAGTGGTTTACAATCCCCTTCCCCTCCCCACAACAGACACCCCGTGAGGTAGGTGGGGCTGAGAGAGCTATGAGAGAAACTGCTTTTTCAAGAACAGCTCTGACAGAACTATGGCTTGCCTAAGGTCATCCAGGAGCTGCAAGTGGAGAAGTGGGGAATTAAACCTGGTTCTCCCAAGATTAGAGTCCGCACACTTAACCACTACATCAAACTGATGTACAGTACAGTACGGCAGTACAAGCAATACAGGGTCCTATTTATAATAAGCTATATGCAGCAGTATTGACTGCATTCCCTGTGCAGACTCTAATATGGGAGAACCGGGTTTGATTCCCCCACTCCTCCACTTGCACCTGCTGATGTGACCTTGGGTCAGTCACAAGCTCTGGCACAGCTGTTCTTGAAAAAGAGCAGTTGCTGTCAGAGCTCTCTCAGCCCCACCTACCTCACAGGGTGTCTGTTATGGGGAGGGGAAGGGAAGGGAGTTTGTAAGCCCCTCTGAAACTCCAAGTGAAGGGCGGGGTATAAATCAAATCTCTTCTTCTTCTTCTTCATTTATCCAAGTAAGTTTCTGAATCATTTTATATACTGCAACCCTCTGACCTGTGCAGAAAAGCCCTCTTGAGTAGTTCATTTTGGCATAGTTTGCAGAAAGCCAGCAGAGCGGGAGCTGAAAGGCAGGTCAAAGATCAGAATGCCAGAAATCTCAAAGAAGGAAAATTCATAGATGATATAGTGCAAATAGGAGCTGCGGTGGCTCAAGTGGTTAAGACGCTAAACTGCAGGCTGTGGAAGGTCAGTAGTTCAGCAGTTCGAGACCCGAGAGTGCCGCATGACGGGGTGAGCTCCTGTCTCTAGTTCCAGCTCCTGCCAGCCTAGCAGTTTGAAAGCAAGAAATTGCAAATAGATAAATAGGTACCACTTCGGTGGGAAGGTAACAGCGTTCCGTGCACCTTGGTGTTTAGTCATGCCGGCCACATGACCACGGAAACGTCTTCAGACAGTGCTGGCTCTTTGGCTTTGAAACGGAGATGAGCACTGCAACCCTAGAGTCGGATTCGACTGGCTTTCGAGCAAGGGAACCTTTACCTTTACCTATACTGCAAATATCTTTTCAGTGGGCAGACAATATATCAATACTCAAGTACAGCACTGATCGGGGATATTCCCCTTTACCTGCTGTTATGACAAGCACACTTTCCCTGTTTGGTCTTTCTCTAGCCACGTTTCCAAGTACTGCAAAACACCACTACACCTCCTAAAAAAACGTAATATGCCCTTACGTTTCCAGTGACTGCTGATCTCCTTGCATTTGACCTTGTCCTACAGTGCTGGGTCTTTAAAAAAACACTCAGCACCAGCACAAAACAGTATCAGAAGTGCAGTTAACTTAGGAAATCCGCAGAATTTCCCCTAAGGGTCGGGAACCTACTGCTGCACTGGAAGAGAAAGCAAAGGTGCAGCGTTCAGCCTGTAAAAACAAGCGAGAAAGACGACCGGTGTCACTCTGAATTGCCCGAGAATCATTCAGACTATTGCCAGAAGTGTCTTAGCCAAGTAGTGAATTCCGTGTCCAGCGGTACTAGGCTATTCTCTTACGGGAATCGTAATTGTTTGGGAGACCTTTTTTGGGGGGGACAGAAAATAGGACACAAAATACAGGGGTTGGATCCAAAGCGTTCCTGGCAGCCGACTCTCCTGTTAGCCATCTCCTCTGCTGGCAGAAAGCAAAGCAAATCTTGCTGATTTCTTCTTCCCAACTGGAGAATGCCCCTGCCTTGTCCGAACATGACTCGTGACGCCCCTGCCTTGTCCTTTCCCTTCCCCTCCCCACAACAGACACCCTGTGAGTTAGGCGGGGCTGAGAGAGCTCAGAGAGAACTGCTCTTGAGAGAACAGCTCTGAGAGAACTTGTGACTGACCCGAGGCCTCACCAGCAGCTGCAAGTGGAGGCGTGGGGAATCAGACCCGGTTCTCCCAGATTAGAGTCCGTGCTCCTAACCACTACACCAAGCTGACTCTTTTCTATTCATTTCCCAGAGATGCTTCATGTGTAACTTGCTCCATTCATTTCAGTTGGTCTAGGGCAGGGGTCCCCCACAAGTTGCCATGGTGCCCACTAGCATTTTTCTTAGCACCTGCCAAGGGTTTTGAGAAAGTGGGCAGGACCAGCTGGGGCTTTTGATTGGCTGCACAGATTATTATTTTTTTAAAAAATGCGCTGTTTGGGCGACACTGCTACTATAGCACAAGGATCTTCACTTTCTGACTGGAGAGAAGATGCGGCAGCCATTTTGTGGCCTTCTGCAGCTGCCATTTTGTCACTGTACTCACCAACCTCTCTCAGAATTCCAAAGGCACCTGCCAGCTCCAAAAGCTCATGACCCCTTGTTTAGGGGCTTCTATGTTTTAACGAACAAGTAGATTGCATATGATGGGAGTACCGGACCACCTCACATGTCTCCTGAGAAACCTGTATAAGGGTCAAGAAGCAACAGTTAGAACCAGATATGGAACAACTGATTGGTTTGGCATAGGGAAAGGAGTACGACAAGGATGTATATTGTCACCTTGCTTATTTAATTTATATGCCGAGTACATCATGTGAAATGCTGGCCTGGATGAATCACAAGCCGGAGTTAAGATTGCTGGGGAAAAGATCAATAACCTCAGATATGCAGACGATACCACTCTGATGGCAGAAAGTGAAGAGGACCTAAAGAGCCTCTTGCTCAGGGTGAAAGAGGAGAGCGCAAAAGTGGGCTTGAAGCTCAACATCAAAAAAACTAAGATCATGGCATCTGGCCCCATCACTCCTTGGCAAATAGAAGGGGAAGTCGTAGAAGTAGTGACAGACTTCACGTTCCTAGGATCCCAGATCACTGCAGATGGTGACTGCAGCCATGAAATTAAAAGATTCGCCTGCTCCTTGGGAGGAAAGCGATGGCAAACCTAAACAGCATGATAAAAAGCAGAGAAATCACCTTGCCAACAAAAGTCCGCATGGTCAAAGCAATGGTATTCCCCGTAGTAATGTATGGCTGCGAGAGTTGGACTATAAGGAAGGCCGAGCGCCGAAGAATAGATTCTTTTGAACTATGGTGCTGGAGAAGACTCTTGAGAGTCCCTTGGACTGCAAGGAGATCAAATCAGTCAATCCTAAAAGAAATCTACCCTGACTGTTCCCTGGAAGGCCAGATCCTGAAGTTGAAGCTCAAATACTTTGGCCACCAAATGAGAAGGGTGCACTCACTGGAGAAGATCCTGATTCTGGGAAAGATTGAAGGTCAAAGAAGAAGGGGGCGGCAAAGGATGAGATGGTCAGACGGTATCATCGATGCAACGAACATGAAATTGAGCAAACTTCAGAGGACGGCGGAAGACAGGAGGGCCTGGCGTAATCTGGTCCATGGGGTCGCGAAGAGTCGGACACGACTGTGCCACTGAACAACAACAGATTGCATATACGTAGCTTTGAATCAAGCATCAACCCAGTGATACAGTTTGCCATCTTGTCGTAACTCTCTACTGTAGAACTTTTTAAGATTCTTGAAACACCAAACATCGCCTTTTATTAATAAATATTAGCTCTTAATCACCATGAAATCTGCTTTCTGGCACTTAAACTGATTAATCAGCCATCTATTTCCTTGAAAGTATTTCACATCAAAAACACCTCGATTCTTGTTTTTCTCTACCTCTTGAGGAATAAATTGAACACCTTTTGTTCGAGGGCTCAAGCTGAGATAATCCTGCCGCTCTGCATGAGTTAAATTTTATGATTTTCATATTTGTATGCTGTGAAGAAATGCATTTTTTTTTTTCCTTTGGAGGTCTGAAATGAGCAAAACCTTCACTCTGAGTTTTAAAAGTTTTTTTTCTCTCTCTCTGGGCAGAGAATGGGCTGGGAGAGGGGAAGTTCAATGGCTTTCCAGACTTACTTCAGCCCACCTTCATACAAATGCTAATAGGTCTAGGCAATGGGATGGTCAAGCTCCCCTCCCCTCCAAGCAGGGAACAGAGCTTTGGAGGAATTAAATGCTAGAGAGACTTCAGGAAGGAACTCCAGGAAGAATCTCCAGAAAAAGCTTCTTTGACCCGAGTCTGACTTGGTCGGTAGGTGGGGAAAAGAGAGGTGATAAAAGTCAGGGGGGCAAGGAGGAAGAGCTGTTTGGTTGGTGGTCGAGTCCATCAGAGCAGACAAAACTCTTAACTGAGGTCTGGAGGAGACAGTCATTAACCATGTGCTGGCCTGAAGAGTAGAGGAAGCTGCAAGGTAACTGAAACTCTGTAGAGATCTACAATATCCTAAGCTAAGGAACCTGTCCTATATTTTAACATCTGATAGAGCATGTATAGAGCATGTATAGAGAGAGGGACCGAGGAATTGTGTTTTACCGATTTCTCTTGGAATCCCTTGCTCAATCTGGTGCTGTGCTAAAAGTATGCTTGTGAACATTTTCTTTTAAATAAAAACGTCATAACTTTTGATGCTAACAGTGGTTCTCTGTACCACACAGATCTCCACCATCTTGGACACACTATTTTAAAAGGAGCACCAGAGTAAGGCAGTCAGTTGGCAAGTGGCTATTCCTCCAAAGGTGTGCTAAGGCAGGCAGTAACCTGTCCCCGTGGTGACCAAGTGGTGGGCAGTGGGAGACACAGAGGCAAGGCCTCAGAACTGGGAAGGGAAGCTGGGAGTCCTGACCCTCCCCTTGTACAATTCCTTACAAAAGTCAGGGGTTCTTTAGCTTGGAGAAACGATGGCTGAGGGGTGACATGATCGAGGTTTATAAGATTATGAATGGGATTGAGCAGGTTGAGAAAGAAGTCCTTTTCTCCCTTTCTCACAATACAAGAACTCGTGGGCACTCCATGAAATTGCTGAGCAGTCGGGTTAGAACAGATAAAAGGAAGTCCTTCTTCACCCAAAGAGTGATTAACATATGGAATCCACTGCCACAGGAGGTGGTGGCAGCTACAAGCATGGACAGTTTCAAGAGGGAATTAGATAAGCATATGGAGCAGAAGTCCATCAGTGGCTATTAGCCACAGGGTATAGATGGAAACTCTCAGTCTGGGGCAGGTGATGCACTCTATTCTTGGTGCTGGAGGGGGCAGCAGTGGGAGGGCTTCTAGTGTCCTGGCCCCACTGCTGGACCTCCTGATAGCACCTGGTATATTTTGGCTGCTGTGTGACAGAGTGTTGGACTAGATGGGCCATTGGCCTGATTCAGCATTGGCTTCTCTTATGTTCTTATGTTATGTTCTTATGTTGGTGGCAGTGGTTACCCGAGAGAGAGAGAGAAAAGCTTTGGAGGGCAGGGTGGAACGGGTCCTGCAAGCCAGAGCGGGCCTGTTCCACCACATATACTATTACTATATACTATGCTGTCAGATGAAAATCAGTTCATCTCTAAGGCTGTTGCCAAATTCTGCGCCATCTTAAGAGTGCTTCAGTTTTAAGCTGATCTCCTGACCTATATTTTATGCAATTTCTATTGGTTGTTACTTTATTTTATGCATTCTTATACATCTTATGTACTTCTTTAGTCATGTTTTATAACGTTGGCGTGTTTCTGCTGATTTACTGGCTTGACGCCGTAATAAACTATCTTCGCTTCGCTACTATTACTTTTCAAAGGAAACACAACTCCGACAGGCCAGCTGTAATGCCTGTTTCACTAGGTGTCCAAAGCAGCAATACTTGCGGGAACTCTTCTTGTCTTGCCAGGCCACACTGACAAGAAAAATTTCTGGCAACCGCCGCTGTTTTGGAAAACGAGGACTGACCGCCCACCCTTAATTGGATGAATCTTTGAAGCTTGTATTTCACGATTTCCCACAAAGAAGCGGATGAAATGGGCATCGTAGCTGGCCTGCCGGAGTTGTGTCTGTGAGCCTCGTGGAAGCACAGCGCGGATGATAAGTTGGCTGGCAACCACCTTCGCTTCCAGTTTTCAACAAGGTCAAATCACAGCAAAGACACTTGATGGCTGGAATAGACGGAGTCAGGGCTCTTTTTGTAGCAGGAACTTCTTTGCATATTAGGCGACACACCCTCTAATGTGGCCAATCCTCCAAGAGCTTACGGAGCTCTTCTTACAGGGGCTACTGTAAGCTCTTTGAGGATTGGCTACGTCAGGGGCATGTGGCCTAATATGCAAAGGAGTTCCTGTTACAAAACGTGCCCCGGATGGAGTTCACTTGTTGCATGAGAAGAAGAGAGAAGAGAAGAGTTTGGATTTATACCCCGCCCTTCACTACCCAAGGGAGTCTCAGAGCGGCTTACAAACTCCTTTCCCTTCCCCTCCCCACAACAGACACCCTGTGAGGTAGAAGAAGAAGAAGAAGAGATTGGATTTATACCCCGCCCTTCACTACCCAAGGGAGTCTCAGAGTGGCTTACAAACTCCTTTCCCTTCCCCTCCCCACAACAGACACCCTGTGAGGTAGAAGAAGAAGAAGAAGAAGAAGAAGAGATTGGACTAATACCCCGCCCTTCACTACCCAAGGGAGTCTCAGAGCGGCTTCCAAACTCCTTTCCCTTCCCCTCCCCACAACAGACACCCTGTGAGGCAGGTGGGGCTGAGAGAACTTCTGACAGAAACTGTCCTTGAGAGAACAGCTGTGCCAGAGCTTGTGACTGACCCAAGGTCACACCAGCAGGCGCAAGTGGAGGAGTGGGGGAATCAAACCCGGTTCTCCCAGATTAGAGTCCGCGCACTTAACCTCTACACCAAACTGGCATGGATGAATGTGACCCTATCAGCAGCCTATAAGGGGCGCTAAAAGTCTGTTGAATTTTGGGCTCATAGAAATGGAGATATTAATTGCATTACATGATTGTAATTGTTTATATAAATTGTAATTTTCGTCATTCTTCGCAGTGTGTATACTTAGTTGGACCACCTGGAGATTGGCAACCCTGGACTACAGAGATCAGTTCCTTGGGGGGGAAAGGATGCTTTGGAGGGTGGACTCTGTGGCATTGTACCCTCCTGAGGTCCCTGTCCTCCCCAGACATCACCCCCAAATCCCCAGGAGTTCCCCAGCCTGGATCTGGCAACCCTACACCTGCATGCTACAGAAGACTTAGCAGAGGACCTTAAATGATGATTTAGAATGTGAATCTGCTGTGCTGGTGTTTTGGAGGACTCTAACATAAGAACATAAGAGAAGCCATTGTTGGATCAGGCCAACGGCCCATCCAGTCCAACACTCTGTGTCACACAGGGGCCAAAAATACCAGGTGCCATCAGGAGGTCCACAAGTGAGGTCAGAACCCCAGAAGACCTCCCACTGTTGCTGCCCCCACCAAGCACCAAGAATACAGAGCATCACTTGCCCCAGACTGAGAGTTCCTATCTGTAGCTTGTGGCTAATAGCCACTGATGGACCTCTGCTCTATGTGTTCATCCAATTCCCTCTTGAAGCCGTCCATGCTAGTAGCTGCCTCCACCTCCTGTGGCGGTGAATTCCATGTGTGAATCACTCTTTGGGTGAAGAAGTTCTTCCTTTTATCCATTCTAACCTGACTAAGCAGCAATTTCATGGAGTGCCCATAAGGAGTTCTTGTATTGTGAGAAAGGGAAAAAAGTACCTAACTGTTCTATCCCATGCATAATCTTGTCAACCTCGATCATGTCACCCCTCAGCCGTCATTTCTCCAAGCTAAAGAGCCCCAAGCGCCTCCACCTTTCTTCACAGGGAAAGTGTTCCGACCCCTTGATCATTCTAGTTGCCCTTTTCTGCACTTTTTCCAAAGCTATAATATCCTCTTTGAGGTGTGGTGACCAGAACTGTGCACAGTACTCCAAATGAGGTCACACCATTGATTTATATAGAGGCATTATTAAAAGATGCCTGTTCCTTGGGAGGAAAGCAATGGCAAACCTAGACAGCATGATAAAAAGCAGAGACATCACTCTGCCAATAAAAGTCTGCATGGTCAAAGCAATGGTATTCCCAGTAGTACTGTATGGCTGCGAGATTTGGACTATAAGGAAGGCCAAGCGCCGGAGAATAGATTATTTTGAGTTATGGTGCTGGAGAAGACTCTTGAGGGCCTCTTGGACTGCAAGGAGATCAAATCAGTCAATCCTAAAAGAAATCAACCCTGACTGTTCCCTGGAAGGCCAGGTCCTGAAGTTGAAGCTCAAAGACTTTGGCCACCAAAGGAGAAGGGAGCCCTCACTGGAGAAGAAGACCCTGATGCTGGGAAAGATTGAAGGTCAAAGAAGAAGGGGACGGCAAAGGATGAGATGGTTGGACAGTGTTATTGAGGCAATGAACATGAAATGAAGCAAACTCCGGAGCACGACAGAAGGCAGGAAGACCTGGCATGATCTGGTCCATGAGGTCGTGAAGAGTCAGATTCGACTGTGCAACTGAACAACAACAACTATGAGACTGGCTGATCTGTTTTCAATTCCCTTCCTAATAATCCCCAGCATAGCATTGGCCTTTTTTTTATTGCAGTCGCAAACCATCTCGACATTTTCATTGAGTTATCTACTACGACTCCAAGATCTCTCTCTTGGTCACTCTCTGCCAGTTCGGACCCCGTCAATGTGTATTTATAGAGAGAGGGACCAAGGAATGGTAAAAATGGCACTCTGACATGTTCAAGAATGGTAAAAATTGGACACAGCCGAATGTGCGCCCACACAGGTGACGCAGTCAGCTGGTGCTCTACATGGGGAATTGCACGTCACAACTCTGTGCCATTGCTTACGGTCATACAATATGCAGGGACAGCCAGAATTGTAGCTACGACTGTAGTTTTCCCTTCAAAGAACTTTTCAGTCCCTTAATAGGGTTGTACAACTTTTCTCCCTTTAGTTTGCCAGGGCGGTAATGGTAATCTGGAAGCAAGGGAAGGCAGCTGCTATTTATTGGGCCATGAAACTTTCCAAGGCTATTACAACTGGGAATATCAATCGAGTCCTCTACGTGACAGATCTTCAAGTACTTGAAGGGCTGTCATCTAGCAGATGGTGTGGAGTTGTTTCCTGTTGCCCCAGAAGGTCGGACCAGAACCAACGGGTTGAAATTAGATCAGAGGAGTTTCCGGCTAAACATTAGGAGGAACTTCCTGTCAATCAGAACGGTTCCTCAGTGGAAGAGGCTTCCTCGGGAGGTGGTGGGCTCTCCTTCTTGGGAGGTTTTCAAACAGAGGCTAGGTGGCACCTGACAGCAATGCTGATTCTGTGAACTCAGGCAGATCATGAGAGGGAGGGCAGGAAGGGTTGCCTCAGTGCTTAGTTCTCATGGCCCTTTCTTACACGCCCAGGGAAATGCCGATCGCCGCTTCGGGGTCAGGAAGCCATTTTTCTCCAGGCCATTAGTTGCTGTAGATATTCTGGGTTGTATGGCCGTGGTCTTGGCATTGTAGGACCTGACGTTTCGCCAGTAGCTGTGACTGGCATCCTCCGAGGTATAACACAGAAAGATCCTCTGTGTTCTACCTCTGAGGATGCCAGTCACAGCTACTGGCGAAATGTCAGGTCCTACAATGCCAAGACCGTGGCCACACAACCCAGAAAATCTACAGCAACTCTGTGTTATACCTCTGAGGATGCCAGTCACAGCTACTGGCGAAACGTCAGGTCCTACAATGCCAAGACCACGGCCACACAGCCCGGAAAATCTACAGCAACTAATGAACTCCGGCTGTGAAAGCCTTCGACAACATATTTATCCAGGCCAGTTTGACCGAAGATCTTGGAGGGTTTTTGTCATCTTCTGGCCATGGAATGGTGTTCACTCACTAAGGTGTGCAGAGGGGGAGGTATTTGTGAATTTCCTGCATTGTGCAGGGGGTTGGAGTAGATGACCCTGGAGGTCCCTTCCAATTCTATGAGTCTTTGAATGCAACAGGTGGCCACTTCCAGCACCGATGATGGGAAAATGGATACTGCTGATTTTTAGTCGTCAGAAAGCTTCATCTATTGACTCCGAACTGAAAAACGTCGATGTTAAGCCCAGCGGGAGGACAAAGATTAAATTCTTTTGTGACCCCAAATGCATATATACTGAAATGCGATCCATCATTCATGGGGTTTTGGAGTTGTTGTTGTTTTCTTTCTTTTTGGAACTTTCTTGTGGTTATCCAGTTCATAAGCTGTCAGATGGACCCCTGACAGTTGGATAGCGAAGAAGGCGGACAGGAAGAAGATTGATTCCTTTGAAAGGTGGTATCAGAGGAGAAGAAGAAGAAGAGAAGAGATTGGATTTATACCCGGCCCTTCACTACCCAAAGGAGCCTCAGAGCAGCTCACAATCTCCTTTCCCTTCCCCTCCTCACAATAGACACCTTGTAGCTGCCACCACCTCCTGTGGCAGTGAATTCTGTGTGCAAATCACTCTTTGGGTGAAGAAGGACTCCCTTTTATCCGTTCTAATCCGACCGCTCAGCAATTTGATTGAGTGCCCACAAGTCCTTGTCTTGTGTGAAAGGGAGAAAAGTACTTCTTTCTCGACCTGCTCTGCCCCATGCATCACCTTATAAACCTCGATCATGTCACCCCCTCAGCCGTCGTTTCTCCAAGCTAAAGAGCCCCGAGTGCTTTAACCTTTCTTCACAGGGAAAGTGTTCCAACCTTCTGATCATTCTAGTTGCCCTTTTCTGCCCTTTTCTGTTGTTAATGAGCAACCTCCAGGTGGAGCCTGGAAATCATCCAGAATTTCAACTTATTTCCAAGCGACAGAGATCAGTTCCCCCTGGAGAAAATGGCTGCATGTTAGGGCGGACACTGTGGCATTGTACCCTGCTGGGTACATTGTACCCTCCCCTCCCCTCCCCAGGCTCCTCCCCCGCCCAGGCTCCATCCCCCAAATCTCCAGGTATTTCCCAAAGTGGAGTTTGCAACTCTACTCAGAGAAACCTGTTACCCTGATCCTTGTTTTTCTGCCTAAATGACACCTTTGGTGTACAGAGCCATATTTCTTGTTCTGATAAATGCCCACTTCATTTCTTGGTGAAACAAAGCTAACACTCTGAATATGCTTAGAATTCTTTTTTAAAAGCACACAAAATTGGCCTTTACTCACTTGCAGAAAACTCCTCAGTTTGAATAATAGGTTTTTTTGGGGGGGGAATGTTGTTTGAGAACAAGCAATTCCATTTGCAAGGAACCGTGCCGCTACCTGGTGTTACGCACGTGAATCAACAGTATAAACAAGGGGTAAATAGCAGGGAAAAGTTGACATTCTGCTAACCACAAAGCTGGCTGGAAGGCGTCAATATCGGAGATCACGAAGGCGTAGAGCACAATATTTAATCAGTCCTCGGAGGGGAACAGGTTACGGCTGGATTTGTTTTGTTGCATATTTTGGAAGGTTTTCCCCCTCCCCTAAGAATTGACTGCGAATCAATGGAGATAATTAATACTATGATAATATAAGCATCACTGCTCGAGTGGGCGCTGAAAATGTTCATCTTCTGAACCCGAGGAAGAGGCCAAATGTTGCAGCCGAAAAACATTATGTGGATTGGCCTGGAACGACTTGGTTTGTATAATTCCGTTTCCAAGGTCTGAAATGATGGAGAGATTTAATCAAGGACTTTGGAAAGAGAATGGAAGGCCTCTGCCTCTCTGCCCTGTTGCTGGCCCTCTGGAGGAACTGGTTGGCTGCTGTGTGAGACAGGATGCTGGACTAGACAGACTACTGGTCTTATCCGTGAGGGTTCTTTGTATGTTCTTATAGATAGATTCATGGAGGATGAGTCTATCAATGGCTACTAGCCATGGTGACTGAGGGGAAGCTCTGTGTGAAGAGGCAGTCAACCTCTGAGTCCCAGAGCCAGGAGGCAACATCAGGGGAAGGCCTCAGCCTCTCTGCCCTGTTGTTGACTCTCCAGAGGAACTGGTCGGCAGTGGCAGGTTAACCATTAAGCAGACCAAGCACGTTCTTAGGGCACCAGGGCCAAAGGGGGCACCACAAAGTTGGGGAAAAGGGTGAAAAAATGTAGAAAAATGCCTTTCAGGTCATGAATCTTGGAACTTTGATACATTTAACTTGTGAAATATTAAAATAGATGCTGTATTGTATTTTTGTAGAACTTTATGTTGCCAAAGCTTGGCTTAGTTTGTACATATATATTGTGTTATCATCCATGTTCCCTCTAAGCTGTGGAATCTTGCGAGCAAAAATTCTACTTTGTGAGCTACAGGCATCAAAGTTGTGAGCAAGGGATCTGGCTGCTGCATAAATTAGTTTGCTCTGGAGCCCTCCTTCCCGAGTTGAGACAAAAATGTGTGAGCCGGAGGCTAAAAAACTGTGGGCTAGCTCACACTGACTCAGCTTAGAGGGAACACTGGTTATCATATGAGTAAATTTCTGTATTGCTGCCACCTGTGTTGTTTATCTGGTCAGACAGGTCAACAACAAAAATGGACTGGGGGTCAGTGTGGAAAGGAGGGGGGCACCAAGATTGGTCAGTGCTGCTTAGAGCAACAGGGAGCCTTAATCCACACAGTATTCATTTGGAATACTGTGTACAGTTCTGGTCGCCTCATCTCAAAAAGGATATTATAGCATTGGGAAAAGTGCAGAGAAGGGCAACTAGAATGATAAAAGGGTTGGAACACCTTCCCTATGAAGAAAGGTTAAAACGCTTGGGGCTCTTTAGCTTGGAGAAACGACGGCTGAGGGGTGACATGATCGAGGTTTATAAGATTATGAATGGGATTGAGCAGGTTGAGAAAGAAGTACTTTTCTCCCTCTCTCACAATACAAGAACTCGTGGGCACTCCATGAAATTGCTGAGCAGTCGGGTTAGAACAGATAAAAGGAAATACTTCTTCACCCAAAGAGTGATTAACATATGGAATTCCCTGCCACAGGAGGTGGTGGCAGCTACAAGCATGGACAGTTTCAAGAGGGAATTAGATAAACGTATGGAGCAGAAGTCCATCAGTGGCTATTAGCCACAGGGTATAGATGGGAACTCTCAGTCTGGGGCAGGTGATGCACTCTATTCTTGGTGCTGGAGGGGGCAGCAGTGGGAGGGCTTCTGGTGTCCTGGCCCCACTGCTGGACCTCCTGATGGCACCTGGTATATTTTGGCCACTGTGTGACACAGAGTGTTGGACTGGATAGGCCATTGGCCTGATTCAACATCGGCTTCTCTTATGTTCTTATGTTCTTATGTTCACCCCTGCTGGTTGGCCACTGTGTGAGAAGATGCTGGACTAGATGAACCCCTGGTCTGATCCAGCAGGGCTCTTCTTATGTTCTTACAGATAGATTCATAGAGGATAAATCTACTAATAGCTACTAGGCATGGTGGCTGAGGGGAACTTCCACATTCAGAGGCACTAATCCTCTGAATCCCATAGCCAGGAGGCAACACCGGGGAAGGCCTCGGCCTCTACGCCTTGTCATTGGCTATTCAGAGGAACTGGTTGGCCTGTGTGTGAGACATGAGGGGAAGGCTTCAGCCTCTATGCCCCGGGGGTTCTGAAAACGCAGGACAAGAAAGAGAAAACTTTCAGGTTTTGCCTGGTGAGGAAGAATCTACTGCGGAGAATGTCACACAACACGCGGTTTTAAAAACACCAATGCAGGGAATTTCACTACTGCGGAAATGGTCTCTGGAGGCTAACAATCCTATCAGCCCGTCTTACAAACACTTGCCGAAGAACGAGCGGAGAGATAAAGAGCCCAGACCAAGAAAAGGCCTTTTATTCAGGTGAGGAGCTGTAACCAACGTTTATTTATTCACTGTCTCTCTGCACTGCACTTGTTCGCAAATCATCTGTAATACACCCCCGGGGTTTTCCATTCAGAGTCAGCAGCAGCTATTTTTCCCCCCCGTTTGCTGGAGAAATGGTGGGCACCCGGTCTAATGGCATAACTCGAACCCACATCCCTCCCCCTGCGAGCGATATTTACCACTCCCGTTTTGTTTTCACTGAGATGCTGGTTTGGTGTCTCTGGACGATACATTCTTGGCGACATTAAGGCAGGTATTTTGTAGAGGCCCGACGCTGTTCTGTATGCGACGGATGTAAAATTCACCCGGAACGTTGCCAACAGCTGTTACGGTAGGTGCCACTCCTTGGACACGGCGTAACTTATCCGAGAGGACAGACAGTGACCTTGCAGGGTACAATCTTGGTTCCTGCTAATCTGATAGAACTATTTTGCCCTCTCTCTTTTGCCTGCTTCATCCCCCCCCCATTAATGGAACCCTCCCCCCGCTGCCTTTTGCACGTGCCTGACCCCAGGATGACTCAGTTACCCGTCACAAGAAGATAAAGAGCCGCCCCAGTCACGGGAGATAAAAAAAATAAAGCCAAGGCCCATGGTGCAAAATCAGGTTAAAATATATATTTTGGTACTCAGTTAAATTTCCAAAATTCCCTACGTCGTTCACCAGCAGGCTATTTTCAGGGGAAACTGTTCGTCTTGCAGTAATCCTTCAAAGGGAGTCAAAGATGAGTAGCTAATTGTCACTGGAAGGTAAATCGAAAAGAGTAAAAGGTCCGTCGCTAATTATCACTGTCGTTGGCCCTCCAGAGGAACTGGTTGGCCGCTGTGTGAGACAGGATGCTGTACTAGATGGGACCACTGGTCTGATCCAGCAGGGCTCTTCTCCTGTTCTTATGAAGGCCTCGGCCTCTATGCCCTGTTGTTGGCCCTCCAGAGGAACTGGTTGGCCACTGTGAGAGAAGGGATGCTGGACTAGATGGACCACTGGTCTGATCCAGCAGGGCTCTTCTGTTCTTATGAAGGCCTTGGCCTCTATGCCCTGTTGTTGGCCCTCCAGAGGAACTGGTTGACCGCTGTGTGAGACAGGATGCTGGACTGGGCGGACTAGGTGGTCTGGACTAGGTGGTCTGATCCAGCAGCACTCTTCTGATGCTCTTACAAAGGCCTCGGCCTTTCTGCCCTGTTGTTGGCCCTCCAGGGGAAGTGGTTGGCCGCTGTGTGAGACAGGATGCTAGACTAGGTGCTCTGGATTAGGTGGTCTGATCCAGCAGCGCTTTTTTGATGTTCTTCTCAGGGAAAGGCCTTGGCCTCTCTGCCCTGTTGTTGCCCTTCCAGAGGAACTGGTTGGCCACTGTGTGAGACAGGATGCTGGACTAGGTGGACCACTGGCCTTATCCAGCAGGGCTCTTCTGATGTTCTTATGTGAAAGACCTCTGCCCGAGACCTTGGAGAGCTGCTGCCAGTTTGAGTAGACAATACTGACCTCGATGGACCAAGGGTCCGATTCCATTTCACGCAGCTTCAAGTTTGCTCGGGTTTTCCAGATCAGAGACCTGTTTGATAATCCTTTGCAAAGAACCAGAACTGTTGTAGACTCTGCACAAATAACAATGACGACGACACTGGATAATCTTTGAAAGACAAAAGCTTTTTTGTGCCACAGCTGCTGCTGCTCCCTAAGGTGTCTGAATAAAAACAATTATTTATGCCACAACAGTAACATGTAAGAAACAGCTGCTGATAGAATCGCCAACTCTGGGGTTGGGAGATTCCTGTAGATTGCTCAGTGGAGGGACTTCAGTGGGATGTAATGCCACAGAGTCCTCTCTCTAAGGGAGTAACTTTCTCCAGGGGAATTCATATCCTTATGTTGGAGATCAGTTATAATGCTGGGTGATCGTCAGGCCCCACTTAGACCTTCGGGTGCCAACCTCCTGGTGGGATACGAGGTTTACCGAAAAGGGGAGGGGAAAAAACTGAACCCAAAATAAAGAATTCAGTACCTGAAAAGGTTAGTCCAAAACAAAAGAGGGCCAAATTTAAAATTCACTTAGAAAACATACAAAAACATACATGTATTTATTAAACACAAATTAAAACCTTATATAAAGGCCCATTCATACCTCATAAAAAATTATGAAAATATACACAAGGGCTGATGAGATAGACCTGACGCATTTTGGCCTGAGCAGGCCTTCTTCAGAGGTCTAATACAAAATACATATGGAACACATTGGCTATTATATAAACAGAAATGCATACAACCATACATACAGAAAGTTTAGAATCCATAAAGACCAGAAAACAAAGGTTCCAAAGTTTATCCACTGGGCAAGGAAGAAAAATACAAAATTGCAAATGAGGCCTCCAGTACAATCACATGTCCAGTGGTACTCCTCTCTGGTCAATTATATATTTTTTTCTTTTCAAAGATTGTATGGCCAAATGTTCCAAAAAATGTTGCTTCAGTTAAATGTTTCCCCCCAAATTGCAGCTCATCTCCAGACTACAGAGAATCAGTCCCCCTGGAGAAAATGGATGCTTTGGAAGGTGGACTCTATGGCGTCGTACCCCAATGAGGTCCTTGTCCTCCCCGGGCTCCACCCCCAAATCTCCAGAACTTTCCCAACCTGGAGCTGGCAGCCCAACCCCCCAACCCCACTGGAGGCCAGGGAGGACCTGGCGGGCAACCGTACTTGGACACTGGCAACTCTAACTGCTGAACTGGAGTCTTGATTTTATGTTTTGTAAGTCTGAGTTGCCAAGAAGGTTCTTATAGATTTGCGTAGATGGGGGACATTCCAGGGTGCAACACTAGAAAAGGCCATCATGGGAAAGGAACTCTCTTGCATTCGCTACCTCTGCACTCAAACTTTTGGGGTGTTTGAGTGCCTTTCTGTGTGCTACTTGGCAAGGGGCTGGGGAGGGGGCGCTAAGTCCCGAACTAGATATGACTTGTCCAAAGTCATCCAGCCATCCCTCTGTTCCGGCTAATAGCTGTGTCCATAGTGCCAGAATTTTGATCTTGCCAGCTAAGCATTCTCTTCCTTCCTTCCTTTCTTTTTTGGCATCGCACTCGTATAAAAACAAGGACACCTCCCCTAAATGTCCTGCAGAGAACGGCACACCAGATCTTGGGCTGAGACTGCAAATCTCCCTGGAGCAAAGTGACCTTTCCAAACTGCTCTCTCAGTTCTTCATCCTACCTGCCAGTAGTGATTTAGTTCGCCTGACACCTCTGCGAAGGAAATCCATTAAACGGGTAAGATTGCCGTCTCATTCTGGGCTCACAAAAGGCTGCAGCTCTTTTCTCAATGCTTGCCTACATTGCCTGGTAAGAAAAACGTTGCCAGTCTCCGGGTGGGGCAAACGTAGGAAAACACTGTGTTGGAACAAAACACACAATACTAATATGCTACTATGTCTTCATATATCGATTTTAAATCATATACTTAAACACAATAGAGACCCTAGTGTATCTTATTCATTAACGTACAAAAACCTACAGAATAATATATCTCTAGTAGAAAAGTCCACAGCTACAGAGACAGGTTTCAATGCTGTAGACTATCCCGTCCACCCAGCGGTTCGAAAGCATCATAAATGCAAGTAGATAAAGTGGGTACCTGCCCTAGGTGGCAGGGGGCACCCCCTCCTCCTTGTGACGTGGAGGTTTCGGCGGCAGCGGCAGTGGCGGTGATGGCGGCAAGCAGTTCCTGGCAACCAGTGGAGAAACGTTGGAAGGCAGAGCCCAGAGAAGTGGAGGCCTGGAGAGTGTGGTGATGTGTGGTGCAGTGCGGTGGAGCCACCTATGGACAATAGCCGGAACTGCAGCCAACATAGAGCCACACACCAGGATGAGACCTGCCGGAGGAAGCTGCCCGGAAGATTGGCTCCAGAAAAAGGTCACCAGGGCGCCAATATCTGAAGCTGTGGAAAGGAAGCCGGATGACAACTAGCCTGGGGTGCTGGTAGGCAGTCACCACCCTGTAAACTATGTGGCCTTAGTTAGGTTAAAATTCGGTTGCTTAGAACCACTATGTAAACCGCCCAGAGACCCTCTGGGGTTAGGGCGGTATATAAGCCGAAAGTATAAATAAATAATGAGAGATGAGAGGTGCAGCAGTCATCAATGCCAATATTGTAGGCTGTTATGCTTTCCGAAAAGAGATTCAGCAAGCATCAAAACAACATGTCTCCCAGGCAAAAATTACGTGTTTCGAGAGATTCTTCTTCAGGCAAAATTATTTTTCCTGGAACCAAAGCCCACAGTGCTGCAATGCACAAGTCAGCAACTCTGTAGAAGGCTTCTCCAGGGCATGTTGCTTTGATACTTGCTGCATCTCTTTTTGGAAAGCACAACAGCCTATGACGTTGGCGTTGATGACTGCTGCATCTCTCATCAGTCTCTCATCAGAAAGCAAGATAGTCTAAAGCACTGAAACCAGTCTCTGTAGCTTTACAGTCACAGTGCTAGAATGGTGGAGTTAAGGCTCTTAGTTGTTAACAACTCACCTGATGCTCAAGAGAAATTATTCTGAAAAGCAGCAGAAATGCCGCTTGTTCTCTCGCTTGGCAAGTAAGTTCTCAAAGTTCAGAATGGAAAGAGGAGTAATTTAAATCCCCAAACCAAAAGCCTACCATGATAATGAGGAACTGGAATAGTGTATGCAGTTAAAGGCACAGTATCCCAAACCCAACCAACAGCAAATTAGCTAAAGAAAGGCAGACAAACCTAAAGTCAAATTGAGACCTTTGGGAGACAGTGTCTGAAACTGTATATAAAGAACGCCTCCTTCTGTAAGAGCAAAGTCTCAGTATCTCTAATATCAAACGGGTGAGGATTTAATTTGTATAACATGCAACACCTCAGATCTTCTGGTGAGTGCTGAAGCTCGACAAAATGAGAAGCGACAGGAGCATCAAGAATTTTATTGCGGATCCTTGAATTATGTTCAAGGATCCGTACTTTTATGCTCCGTGGAGCCGTAATAGTGATGACCATTTCTCGTGATGAGCAGACGTGGTAACTGCCAGCTTGAAAGTTCACGATATAGCCTGCACATAAATAATTTTTATTTGCTGTTTTATTAGACCTCCTGCTTCAGTGGCCTCTCTACTCTTTAGGCTCAGTACAAAATTTACCTCATGGTAGCAAATCTAATGCCTAAAATAAGTTAGATGAAGATGTTTAGCCATGTTAGTCTGTCTGTAGCAGTAAAAAACAGCAGGAGTCCAGTAGCACCTTTAACAAAATTTGTGGCAGGGGAGGAGCTTTCTTGAGTTATCACTCTCTTCTTCAGGTATGGCTCAAATAGGAAACCACCTGTCCTGATATCTTGGATCTGAAATCACTCCACCCTCTGAGATATAAGGACGGATGGACTCACCTTTGAGCTGTATCTGAAGAAGTGAGCAGTGAGTCGTGAAAGCTCGGGCCAATTTGCATTTAGCATTTGCTCCGTTGTTTTACCAAACCCACACTGGAACAGAAAAAGATGCAGTTCAAAACCACATTCAACTACCCCGGGCCAACACCATACTGACTGCAGGGTCACCACCAAATGGCCATAAAATGGCCATAAATCTATGCAGACAGCCACTATAAAACCAGAGATCAAACAAAGTGAAAGCAGCATGCAGTCTGGATACTGCCATAAAATGCAACATTCGATCAAAGTGAAAGTGGCCTGCAATGTAGATGGGGATTTCTTTTCCAGTGCGGGTTTGGTAAGACAGTGGAGCAAACGCTAGATGCAGATCGGGCCCTCGTCTCCTACCACAAATCTGGTTAGTCTTTAAGATGCTGCCGGACCATTGCCCGTTTTAAAGATCAGTTGTAATTCCAGATTTCCAAGTCTCCTCCCCCTCAGAGATTGGCAACCATAGCCAGAATTGAAGTCTGAAATCCCAAACAAACATGCTAGAGAGTAAACCCCACTGTGCTCAAAATGACTTCCTTCTGAGTAAACATAGTTAGGATTACACTGTAAGCCAACTGGGCAGACATCTGCCTTCTCCTCATAAAAGGGGTTTGTTTTGTTTTGTTTTGGTTGTCTAGGAATGGAGGGTACAGAAAGTATTGAATGGTGCAGTATCTATGCCGATGTTCACTAATCTTAGGACTTCAGAGTGTGTTTTACAATTGTTGGATCTCTAAATAAGTAACCTCCTGTGTTATGTATATTTATATTTTTCTTTATATCTTTATAAATGATGTGGATGAAGGGGAGGAGGGAAGAAGAAGAAGAAGAAGAGTTTGGATTTACACCCCACCCTTCACCATCCAAGGGAGTCTCAGAGTGGCTTACAAACTCCTTTCCCTTCCCCTCCCCACAACAGACACCCTGTGAGGTAGGTGGGGCTGAGAGAACTCTAACACAAACTGTCCTTGAGAGAATAGCTGTGCCAGAGCTTGTGACTGACCCAAGGTCACATCAGCAGGTGCAAGTGGAGGAGTGGGGGAATCAAACCCAGTTCTCCCAGATAAGAGTCCACGCACTTAACCACTACACCAAAATGGCTCTCTATTAACCATTAAATCAGCAGATGACACCACATTGGGAGGAGTAGCGAACACCCTGAAAGATAAAGATAGAATTCAATGAGATCCGAACACACTGGAAAAGGGTGGATGTGAACAAGGTGCAATTCAGCAAGGATAAGTGCCAAGTTCTATATCTAGGTACCAAAAATGAGAAGCATGCATCATAGATGGGGGATGCACTTCTAGGTAGCAGCAAGTGTGAACAAGATCTTGGGGTACGGGTGAACTGCATGCTAAATATGAGCAGTCAATGTGATGCAGCGACAACAGAGGCTAATGCGATCTTGAGGTGTATCAAGAGAGGAATAATATCCAAATCACAAGATGGTCATAGTCCCTCTGTGCACTGCATTGGTCAGGCCACACCTGGAGTATTGCATGCAGTTCTGGAGGCCTCGCTCCAAAAAGGATGTGGACAGAATGGAGCGGGTGCTGAGGAGAGTGACGAGGATGATCGGGGGCCTGGAGACCAAGAAGCCCTATGAGGAAAGGCCGAGGGACTTGGAGAATGTTCAGTCTGGAGAAGAGAAGGTTGAGGGGGGACAGGGTGGCTCTCTTGAAGTATCTGAAGGGCTGTATCCCTTAGAGGAGGGCAGGGAGCCGTTCCTGTTGGCAGCAGAGGAGAGGACTCACAATCATGGGTTGAAATTAAGGGCAGGAAGGTACCGGCTGGATCTTAGGGAAAACCTTTTGACGGTAAGAGCTGTGCAAGAGTGGAATGGGCTGCCTCGGGAGGTGGTGAGCTCCCCCTCCCAGGAAGTCTTTAAGCAGTGGCTGGACAAACACTTGTCAGGGACGCTCTGGGCTGATCCTGCAATAAACTGGGGGTTGGACTAGATGCCTCTAGGGTCCCTTCCAACTCTGTGATTCTGTAATTTTATCCCCTGTTTCTAGTTATCTTTGATGGACCCCTTTTCTGGGAGGAAGACAATTACTGGAGATGAGATGAGCCTGATTGTGGAGCGTGTGCGTCCATGCAATTAACTGGATTCAGAGTCCCCTGCACGAATCATGCCGAATTATATGGAAAATTCACTGTGGGAATCCTGATCCCTTGTGGCAAACCTAATGAAGAATTGAGCTTCTTTCCAATTGCAACGGACAAATCTCATTCCGGCGCATAGCATTGCTTTTTTAACAAACGAATTCGCCGTTTGAAAAATGAGAAGGAACTGGGTTTTACGTGTGTTTAATTTGGAAGTACCAATGTACTTATTTCCAAGAAAATGCATATGGGATTGCAGCAAGAATTATATCCTTAGCGGGTATAAAATGATTATTTCCCCCCCGCCAGAATAGTTTTTGAGTCTAACAAGAAAAGAACCCTTTTCTCTGCTCTGTGGATAATCTGGCCTCAATTGTCCTCTGGAGATCCATCTTTTAAGCAGGAAGGCAGGTTGATTTGCGGGGCATTACTCTTTGACTTAATATAGTGTTCCGCGTGCTGCGGGATATTTATCCTGTGGGAAATATCTATGGAACCGAGCAGCAATTCTGTTGCGGGGATTCTATAACGCAGGACATTAAAGGTCAAATTGGCAATGGAGATTGATTCTGATGATCTAATATGCAAAGTCCCATTCAGAAGGTGAGAAGTCCTAAAATGTTCTATATAATCCTAGCGAGCATCACCAATATTTTGGTACTTGGGGGGGGGGCGGATACTCGACGGACTGGCTCCTTCCACACTGCACAGTCTGCCTGTTAAGGCCTCCCTCACAAACTCTGCTCTTTGTACCCCCGTCTGCAGAGTTAAGGTGGATGATGGCCTGGAGACAGGGATTTTTCAGTGGTGGCCCCTTTCCTTTGGAATATCCCCTACCTTGAGGCTCACTTGGCACCTATCTCGTTTTCCTTTAAGCATTAGGCCAAACCATTCCTCCTTGCCCAGGCTTTTGAACGAAGGGGTTGTATCTCTTTTAGCTGTTTTATGGTCTGCTTCGGCCCCAAGGACTGTTTTATGGATATCATTTCAGGCGTTTTGCTGCCTGTTTTATGTTGTGTTTATGCTCTGGTTTCTTTTACAAGAGGAGGAGGAGGAGGAAATTGGATTCATACCCCACCCTTCACTCAGGGTCTCAGAGTAGCTTACAGTCACCTTCCCTTCCTTTCCCCAAAACAACACCCTGTGAGGTGGGTGGGGCTGAGAGAGCTCTGAGAGAACTGGTCTTGACAGCTCTGAAAGAACTTGTGACTGACCCAAGGTTACTCCGGCAGCTGCAAGTGGAGGAGTGGGGGAATCAAACCCGGTTCTCCCAGATTAGAGTCCACTGCCCTTAACCACTACACCAAACTGGCTTTTGTTTTGTCGCCATGTTTTTCTTGTCAGTTGCCTTGAGAAGGTCACTGGAGAGGCAACATATAACTTTTCCAGTGAGATGTTTTTCCAACCCACAAGTGCATGCTACCCGCCAGTGTGGTTTCTGGTGCTCAGCTGCTTCTTCTCAAAAGGGTCTTTTTTCCTAAAGTAAAGAGCTAGTCATGGATTTCCTCGGCCTCACAGAAGCGCTTCACGAGATTCCGAGAGGGATAATTTCCTGGTCTACTGCAAGGAGCACTCATCCAAAAACAGCTGACTCCATCACAGAAGGACAATTGGTGTAGGACGGGCTCCCTGACACAATGCCAATGGGGACCATGAAGAAGAAGAAGAAGAAGAAGCAGAAGCAGGAGGAGGAGGAGACTGAATTTACATTCTGCCCTTCACTACCCAAAGGAGTCTCAGGGTCTCAAACTCCTTTCGCTTCCCCTCCCCACAACAGACACCCTGTGTGAGGTAGGTGGGGCTGAGAGAGCTCTGAGAGAACTGGTCGTGAGAGAGCAGCCCATCAACACTTTTCCTGGTGCCTGCTAAGTAGGGTTACCAGCTCTGGGTTGAGAAATACCTGGAGATTTTGGGGGTGGGGGCTGGCAAGTGAGGGGTTTCGAGAGGGGAGGGACCTCAGGAGGGTATAGTGCTATAGAAAGTCCACCTTCCAAAGCAGCCAGTTTCTCCAGGGTAACTGATCATGGCTGTCTGGAGAGCAGTTGTAATAGAGGGGGATCTCCTTTCCCCACCTGGAGGTTGGCAACCCTACTGCAAGTGTTTTTAGAATGTGGGTGGGGCCAGGTGGGGCTTTTGCCCAGCAAGGCTTCTGATTGGCCATTTGAGATTTGATTGGCAGTGCAGATTTTTTAAAAATGTCGCTTTGACTGCAGCTACCACCGCAGCACAAGGATCTTCATTGTGCGAAAGAAGGGAAGCTGGTGTGGCCATTTCATGGCTGTGTCATAATTCCAAAGGTGTCCACAGCCCCCAAAAGGCTGGGGACCCCGGATTAGAACCTCCAAAAAAATTGTGACTGCCCTGCCCTTGGCAGCCATTTTGTAGTAGTGCTCTCTACCTTCTGGTGTAGTGATTAGGAGCGCGGACTCTAATCTGGGAGAACCAGGTTTGATTCCCCACTCCTCCACATGCAGCTGCTGGCATGACTTTGGGTCAGTCACAAGTTCCCTCAGAGCTGTTCTCTCAAGAGCAGTCCTCGAAAGAGCTCTCTCAATCCCATCTACCTCACAGGGTGTCTGTTGTGGGGAGGGGCAGGGAGACTGTAAGTCACTCTGAGACTCCTTTGGGTAGTGAAGGGCGGGGTATAAATCCAATCTCCTCCTCCTCCTCCTTTTCTGAGAAGCTTGCTCACAGGCTCAGCAAGTGCAATGACCACAGTGTAGGGGGGAGAGAGGCCTTGCGGCTAAAAGAGGACATGACCGCCCTGAGGCTGCATTGTGGGGAGGGCAGGGTATAAGTTTGATAATAAAAAAATAAAATGAAGACGTGATGTGTGCCGGGACGGTAACTCATGCAAGATGCCCAGGTCTTGTCAAGCAAACCAGGGAACAGAGGAGAAGAAGGTGGAGCTTAACTCAAGGGCCAGGTGCGAAACTGAGGCTATAAAAAAGGAGGAAGGGGAAACTGGAGGGGGTTGGCCGGAGAAGAAGAAGAAGACAGAAATGGGAGGCTGGTTGCAGCACTGTGGCGCTTCTCCTGTGTAATGCAGCGTAAACCTGAGGTGGATGAAGTGAAGTGCTCAATAAAAGCGATATGTGCTTAGCTCTTACAGACAAATACAAATAACAACGAAATACAAAGTGAGGTACTGTTTTAATTACAACTCCGCCACAAGGGCAGAGCCTCCAGGGACAAGAAGAAAAGTACTTCTTGCTCAACCTGCTCTATTCCAGGCATAATCTTATAAACCTCGATCACGTCACCCCTCAGCCGTCGTTTCTCCAAGCTAAAGGGCCCCAAGCGTTTTAACCTTTCTTCATAGGGAAGGTGTTCCAACCCTTTTATCATTCTAGTTGCCCTTCTCTGCACTTTTTCCAATGCTAAAATATCTTTTTTGAGGTGTGGCGACCAGAACTGTACACAGTATTCCAAATGAGGTCACATCAATGATTTATACAGGGGCATGATGATACTGGCTGATTTGTTTTCAATTCCCTTCTAAGGGTTTTTTTAAAAGAAGAAGAGGAGGAGGAGGAGTGTTGGACTGGATGGGCCATTGGCCTGATCCAACTTTAGCTTCTCTTATGTTCTTACGTCTGGGGCAAGTGATGCTCTGTATTCTTAGTGCTTGGGTGGGGCAACAGTGGGAGGGCCTCTGGGGTTCTGACCTCGCTTGTGGACCTCCTGATGGCACCTGGTATTTTTGGCCACTGTGTGACACAGAGTGTTGGACTGGATGGGCCATTGGCCTGATCCACTGTTAGCTTCTCTTATGTTCTTACGTCTGGGGCAAGTGATGCTCTGCATTCTTAGTGCTTGGGTGGGGCAACAGTGGGATGGCTTCTGGGGTTCTGACCTCGCTTGTGGACCTCCTGATGGCACCTGGTGTTGGACTGGATGAGCCATTGGCCTGATCCAACATTGGCTTCTCTTATGTTCTTATGTTCTTCATGCAGAATTTGGCCAAAAATCATTGGAAACCAGGGTTTGGCTTTCTGTACTTATTTTAAGGCTTAAACTGGTCTTTAGAAGAGGTATCTTCTAAATGCTTGGGGCTATTTAGCTTGGAGAAATGATGGCTGAGGGGTGACATGATTGAGGTTTATAAGATTATGAATGGGATTGAGCAGGTTGAGCAAGAAGTCCTTTTCTCCCTTTCTCACAATACAAGAACTCGTGGGCACTCTATGAAATTGCTGGGCAGTCGGGTTAGAACAGATAAAAGGAAATACTTCTTCACCCAAAGAGTGGTTAACATATGGAATTCACTGCCACAGGAGGTGGTGGCAGCTACAAGCATGGACAGTTCCAAGAGGGAATTAGATAAACATATGGAGCAGAAGTCCATCAGTGGCTATTAGCCACAGGGTATAGATGGGAACTCTCAGTCTGGGGCAAATGATGCACTCTATTCTTGGTGCTGGAGGGGGCAGCAGTGGGAGGGGCTTCTGGTGTCCTGGCCCCACTGCTGGACCTCCTGATGGCACCTGGTATATTTTGGCCGCTGTGTTACCCAGAGTGTTGGACTAGATGGGCCATTGGCCTGATTCAACATTGGCTTCTCTTATGTTCTTGTGTTCTTATCTGCATACACTGGGACTGGATTTTTGTTTTGGAACTTCTATCAAATTCCTTCACAAAGAGCTCATGGCCCTTGGCATAACATCAGACTTAATTCAAAATCATGGGAAACATTTATGCTATGGTTAAGAAACGTATTATGAACCCTGATTATCAATGTACCAGTTTTAGAGTACTCCCATCTATATACTATTAGACCCGTCTGCTCCCCATCTGTGGATACTTAAATCTGCAGATTGGGGTCAAACAGATGTTTTGGCAAGCTTACGGGTAGGGATCGACATTGACCAGTAAAATGTGGTTTGCTTCATGGTGTGTGGTATGCCTGGTTCGTTAACCATGAACCATCACGAGCTTTTAGCCACCGAATGAACTGCTTTGGTTCATGAGGTTTGTCACCTCTTAGAACAACCCCCCAGGGTGCTAGAGACACTAACTTCACAGGGGATCTCCAGCTGGTTCTCCCTTACTTGGCCTCCTAGTTTGGTGAGGATTGGATTTGTGGGTTTCAAGTGACAGCCCCCAAAGAAGTTGCCTCAGGGAAGTCCTTTCTAGGCAAATGACGTGTTCATTTTGACAGCTGCAGGTTCCGGAGTGTGTAGAATAGATCCAGTGCAAGCCAGAGACATCAAACTCCCTAGGAACCTCCTCCTGATGCTCCTTTACGTACCCTCCGAGTTATGCATAGATTGGATTTAGGAAGTCCAAGTTATGCTCCCCCCACCAGAAGATGCCCCCAGGCAAATGCTTTTTGGGAGAAATGTCAGGTGCAGGTTCAAAAGTGCGAGCTACACACATCAAATGCACAGGGAAGCTATTCACTGATGCTTTGAATTTGATTTGAAGTTTGGTAAACATTTTGTTTGAGCAGAGACCATCTGTCTGGAAATGCATCCATTCACGAACCAACACAAATTGCCAGGAACTGCTCGAAAGTTCGTGGAGAGTTTGTGCAGGATGACATGCTACAAGTCAGCCAAAATGCAATCACAGACTCACATTGGTGAACTGATTTGTGCCCATTCCTACTCAGAGAAACCCCTAGGTCTGCAGAAGAATCTAAAATCAACATTTAAATATAGAAGGGGATTTAAATCCACCGCATTACCTGAACATAAGAGAAGCCATGTTGGATCAGGCCAGTGGCCCATCCAGTCCAACACTCTGTGTCACACAGTGACCAAAAATACCAGGTGTCATCAGTGGGGCCAGAACACCAGAAGCCCTCCCACTGTGGCCCCGCAAGCACCAAGAAGACAGAGCATCACTGCCCCAGACATAAGAACATAAGAGAAGCCAATGTTGGATCAAGCCCAATGGCCCATCCAGCCCAACACTCTGTGTCACACAGTGGCCAAAAATACCTAGGTGCCATCAGGAGGTCCACCAGTGGTGCCAGAACTCCAGAAGCCCTCCCACTCTTCCCCCCCAAGCACCTAAAATACAGAATGTCACTGCCCCAGACGTAGCATAGGATCTTCCCCATGTGAGTCCCCCACAACCCCATTGAACCATTAAGTGTGGGGAATTGGCAGTGATAGAGGGAAGGATTCCAAACTCACAAGTATGCAGGTCCCCAGTTGTCATATATATATTATTTTACTCTCCCTTGATATTCAAGGGACTTCTGTCTGGATAGGTTAAATGCTTATCTTTTCCAAGTTTGCTAAGATAGATTTATGACTATCCTATATTCTGACCACCTCTGTCCATGCCCTTGAGGTAAGATTTATATTTTTCATATCCTTCTGGATTATCCACTTTATCAGCATCTCAAAGCTCCTTTTATTATCCCTTATTTTAGCTTGTCATTCTGAATTTTCAGTCTCAGTTGCTTTCGGATTTTTTATACTTTGTGATAAAAAAAACTTGAAAATTACTTTACCTTAGCCATTCCCCACCCCAGTCCTTTCATCCTTTCAGTCAGGGGTCCCTAACTTTATTTAGCCTACAGGCACCTTTGGAATTCTGGCATGGGGCTGTGGGCTCAACCATTCAACGGATGCTACAGGAGACAGAGCAAACCACAAAAATGTTAGGGAGCGAGGTTAAGCTGTATTTAACATAGTGCCTTTTAAAATTACTACATTGTTTAAAAATAATTTTTTCATGTCGTGGTTGTTAGCCATTCAGTCGTGTCTGACTCTTGGTGATTCTATGGGTAGGCTCTCGCCACGTTTTCTGATCTTGTACTGTTTCTTTGAGTCGTTCCATGCTCAGGCTGGTGTTGACTTTTATGTTGTCTAGCCACCATGTTCTTCGGCAGCCCAGTTTCCTTTTGTCTCTAATCTATCCAAGCATAATTGCTTTTTCTAGTGAATTCTGCCGCATGACATGGCCAAAATAAGTCTTTTTTAAAAAATGTACAAAATGGTGGCCACACGAGGCAGATCCAGCCACAAAATGGCTGCTACAGCTTACCTTCAGTCACATGAGGAAGATCCTTGAGCTGTGGTGGTGGCTGCTACCAAAGCCACATATTTAAAAATCTGCATAGCCAATCAAATCTCCAATCAGAAGCCCTGCTGGCAAAAAAACCCCATTCTGATCCCACCCACTTTCTAAAAACACTTGAAGGGTTCCGGGAAGTTAGCGGGCATCACGTCGGGAACCCCTGCTTTGAGTTATAACCATGGGTGCTTTCATACACACTAAGGCCGAATCTGCATTTGTCTTTCCCACCAGTGTCCCAGCCTTCTGACTCCATCTTCAAAAAAGCTGTCTACATTTGCTTTCGTTTTACACTTCAACAGTGCTAGTACCTGCCAAGTACTTGGATGGGAGACCTCTAAGGAATACTGGGGCCAGGAGGCAGAGGCAGGCAATAGCAAGCCACCTCTCTGAAATATCCTAGCCCCACTAGGGGTCACCAGAACTCACCATGACTTCTAGGCACATAAGCACACGCACATGCATGCACACTCACAAAAATACTCACAGCTCCTCCCCGCCAAATACCAAATGGCCAGCTTGTCCATCATCATGTGTGGGAGCACAAGGGCATTGTATCTACAGAAGAGACCTGCAGAGACATAACTCCCCATGGAAGGCCATGTGAAGAGAGGGAGAGGACAAAGAGAGAGAGGAGGGAGGTCAGAGGGCAGCTCCCGGGTTAGGACAAAGAGAGGCATCCCATTCAAGGAGAGAACACCAAGACGCACTGATGTCCAGCCATGCCGCTCACTCCAGCACTCTGAACATCCCTTGCCTTGAAAACAGAGAGAATCACTGGCCCAGGATCACTCCATGCCCAACATATTAACTGGCACAGTACTTTACAGAGTACCTTTGTTGCTGTTGTTTTTCTGTGAAGTCACAACTGACGTATGGCGACCCTGCATGGTTTTCAAGGCAAGAAACGTTCAGAGGTGGTTTAAGAACATAAGAGAAGCCATGTTGGATTAGGCCAGGGGCGTCAAACATGTGGCCCGGGGGCTGGATCAGGCCCTCGGAGGACTTCTGTCGGGTCCACAGTGGAACTGGCTGCCTTCTGCTTCTTCTTCCAGTCCTGCTGCTGCTGCATCATCATAGGTTTGCAGTTTACAGATACACACCTGAACAGCCATACTCAGGATTGCGACAGCACAGGCATTTTGATGCAATAATTCAGAGCAAGAGGTGTCAGTTATCAGACACTGTTAAATAAACAAAATATTGCAAGAGGGCTGATGTTTCAAGCATGTTTTTATTTTAAGTTACAAAAAAAACACAACCCTTTGTGCTTGTGTCCTTTATAAACTTGATATCTCCGCTAACTGGCATTGCCTTTTATGGCCCAGCAAGATCTCATTCAGGGCTTTTTTTGTAGAAAAAGCCCAGCAGGAACTCATTAGCATAATAGGCCACATCTATCAGCAGAAGTTCATTAGCATACTAGGTCACACCCCTGACAGCACAGTGCATTAGCATATTAGGCCACACCCCCATGGTACCAGACGTGTGGTCATCCAGCCACGCCCACCTTTTGCTTCTTATTCTGTTTGCCTTGTTTGTTGTCAAAACCCAGGGCTTTTTTTTTGGAGCAGGAACTCATTTGCACGTTAGGCCACACACCCCTCATGCAGCCAACCCTAATGAGTTTCTGCTGTTAGGTGTGGCCTGTTATGCTAATGAGTTCCTGCTGGGCGTGGCCAACTCGGGAGCCAGCCGGAACTCCGTTCCTGTGCGTTCCTGCCCCCAAATAGCCCTGTTCTCATTTATGTCAGATCCGGCCATCATGACAAATGAGTTCGACACCCCTGCCCTGTGGGTTTGCCATAAGTTGGCTGAGACCACCTGAAGGTGAAAGAAAGGAAGGAAGAAAGGAAGAAAAGGAAGAAAGAACCCTCCACACACACACATTTGAAATCCTTCTGGCAGCAGCTGCAGAGAAGACAGATGCCCGTGTCAATTTGGCCAGCTGCCATGCTCCTCTGACTACACCCAGCCTTCTCCAATATGACCTTGGTTTCTCCAGATGTCACGATGTCTGCGAGGCATGGAGTATGCATGAATTGCTGCCTTCTCGAAAGGACTCTCCGGGCTGCCAGACTGTCTTGCCTGCACGACGGTTTCTCCCCCTTCAAGCCTTCAGGTCCAAGCTATACATTTCTTGCCAATGTCTCTCAAGGTTTGGCTCCAGAAGAGCTGCTTCAGCTGGATGGCTGAGAGCAAGAAAGGAGGCACAGGCTCTTAATCCAGTCAGGGCCAGTTCTGGGTTTGGTGGGGTCCGGGCAGAGAGTGCTCAGGGGGTCACTCCGGGGCTGCCAGTCCCCGACCCTGAGCTCCTGTTCCCCACCAGAGAACAATTTAAAAATCTAGAAACTCAGAGGCATCGTGAGCCAGACGATGTCGCTTCCGAGGAAAACCCGAAAGCGATGGCAGTAGCTCTAAAAACCGGCAGAAACGGCATAGCCTTACCACAGAGTTCCCAGAGATTCCTAGAGCTACCAATGTTGCTCCCAGGTTTTCCCCATATATAGCCTCGGTAACTCCATCTTTGTTCTAGGCTGGTACTAATGACCTTTTAGTTGCCTTGAATTTCCTGAGGAGACGGCCATCAGGCCTCTCCCAAGAGAATACTTTTCTCTCTCATGTTTGTTAGCAGTTTATTATGTATTAGGGCTGGAATGTTCCAGGACTGAGTACCAGAGACTGGTGGAGCTTGGGGCTCAAGAACAATAACCCACCAGGACTCTGGAGGTGGCCAATGAGAAACGAATGTTATGTAAATAGCCTTTCGTTGGGAGTTGGGTGTGTTTGGGTATGGTTTTTGCATGTTATTTAAACAGGGTTCTTGTCCTGAGGTATCTGCTGAATCACCAATAAAGCTGAGCTGATCTCTGGACTTGGGGTCTGCTCATCCATGGAACCCAGTATTTAATACAGCTCTTATCTGCAAAGCCTGATTTGTTTAATGATTTCTTGACTGGTAACTAGCCCTTATAAGAACATAAGAGAAGCCAATGTTGAATCAGGCCAATGGCCCATCTAGTCCAACACTCTGTCACACAGCGGCCAAAATATACCAGGTGCCATCAGGAGGTCCAGCAGTGGGGCCAGGACACTAGAAGCCCTCCCACTGCTGCCCCCCTCCAGCACCAAGAATAGAGTGCATCACCTGCCCCAGACTGAGAGTTCCCATCTATACCCTGTGGCTAATAGCCACGGATGGACTTCTGCTCCATATGTTTATCTAATTCCCTCTTGAAACTGTCCATGCTTGTAGCTGCCACCACCTCCTGTGGCAGTGAATTCCATATGTTAATCACTCTTTGGGTGAAGAAGTACTTCCTTTATCTGTTCTAACCCGACTGCTCAGCAATTTCATGGAGTGCCCACGAGTTCTTGTATTGTCAGAAAGGAAGAAAAGGACTTCTTTCTCAACCTGCTCAGTCCCATTCATAATCTTATAAACCTCAATCATGTCACCCCTCAGCCGTCGTTTCTCCAAGCTAAAGAGCCCCAAGCATTTTAACCTTTCTTCGTAGGGAAGGTGTTCCAACCCTTTTATCATTCTGGTTGCCCTTCTCTGCACTTTTTCCAATGCTATAATATCCTTTTTGAGATGTGGCGACCAGAACTGTACACAGTATTCCAAATGAGGTCGCACCAATGATTTATACAGGGGCATGATGATACTGGGTATAAGATGCTTAGTTTGAATTAAGAGCCAGTTTGGTGCAGTGGTTAGGAGCACGGACTCTGATCTGGGAGAAGCGGGTTTGATTTCCCCAGTCCTCCACATGCAGCTGCTGGTGTGACTTTGGGTCAGTCACAAGTTCCTTCAGAGCTGTTCTCTCAAGAGCAGTCCTCGAAAGAGCTCTCTCGGCCCCACCTACCTCACGGGGTGTCTGTTGTCGGGAGGGGAAGGAGATTGTAAGCTGTTCTGGGCTAGCCTGGGCCATCCAGGTAAGGCCTTAGACAAAGATACCACCACACAATTCAAGTTGAAGGGGGTTTCCAGACAAATCTGTGGTCTGTTCACGTTGCCTTCGGCCTGTCCTAGCAGAACAGCGCCTTCTCCAGCTTCTGTTCCCCGAGGTATCAACCATCGGTACACATCAGCTGCCCTCTCCCGATTCACCTACATCCACAGATCACCCGCCGTTTGGGTGGCAAAGGAATTCCTATGGGTCAAATCCCCACAAAGAAGCCCCACCGCCTTTACCAGTCCGTGGAACCCTCCCTTAAAAACAGTCGTCATCTCCTCTTCCAGTTGGCATGGCTTCCGGTTTTATTGAGGAACGTCAAGGCGCTCTCCGGCACAGATTCATAAATAGACAAGACCAACGCTTTACTTGCTTCATAACAATACTTTACGAAAGAACAATGCGGTAGCGGTCGAGTGCAAAAAGACTTGTGTCGTAATTGACAAAGCCGGGGGACTCAGCATTATTGTACTCCACTGACTTTGACCGAGGACAGCCATCCCTTTAAAAGGTACCACGGGAGTTCACTTAAAAGCCGCTCAGGGAGCTGTGCCGAAACCTTAATAACAGTAGACTTTGGGAAGATTGCAAGGGAGTTCATCAAAACGGACTTGCGCGACTGTGCTATAACCAAAGCTTTCCCCCCAAAAAACTTATCGGCTGCAATCCATTGACTTTTGGAGTAAACGCCATTAAGCTCAATGGACTGTGCTGCAAAAGGCAAGGTTTTTTTTTTTACCGGCAACAAGGGGCCTTTCTGCATTCAGCCTTGACTCCTGATTTAAATGCAGAACCAAGAATCGTTACCGGTGAAATATCAGGAGAAACTTCCTAACTGTAAGAGCGGTTGAGCAGTGGAACAGACTGCCTCGGGAGGTGGTGGATGCTGCTTTGCTGGATGTTTTCAAGCGGAGGCTGGATGACCATCTTTTGGGTACGTTGTAGGTATGTAGGTATGTAGGGCTATCTTTCGGCTAGAAGAAGAAGAAGAAGAAGAGATTGGATTTATACCCTGCCCTTCACTACCCAAAGGTGTCTCAGAGCGGCTTACAAACTCCTTTCCCTTCCCCTCCTCACAACAGACACCCTATGAGGTAGGTGGGGCTGAGAGAGCTCTTGACAGAAACTGCTTCCAAAGAGGAACTAATAGTAAAGCTCCTTGAGCTAGCGCAAATGGATAATTTGAGTTTAAAGCTTCAGGCTAAAGATCAGGATTTACAAGAAAAAAGATGGTTGAAGGTTTATAACTGGTTAAAAAGTGTAAATTAGAATCAGAAAAATGCAATAACTCACTACCCAAAGGTGTCTCAGATGACTGCTTACAAACTCCTTTCGCTATCCGCTCCTCATATAGAGACACTTTGGAAGGTAGGTGGAGGCTGGAATGAGTAACTATTAAAGACAAAGAAACTACTTTTTTTTCAAGAACAACCATGCCAGAGCTATGGCTAGCCAAAGTCATCCAGCCAGGTGCAAGTGGAGGAGTGGGGGAATCAAACCCGAACTGGCTATGCCCCTGCAGAGTGCAGGGGGCTGGACTAGATGACCTGCAAGGTCCCTTCCAACCAGTGTTCCCTCTAAGCTGAGTTAGTGTGATCTAGCTCACAGTTTTTTAGCCTCCAGCTCACACATTTTCGTCTTAGCTCAGGAAGGGAGGGCTCCAGAGCAAACTAATTTATGCAGCAGCCAAATCCCTCGCTCACAACTTTAACGCCAGGAGCTCACGAAGTAGAATTTTTGCTCACTAGATTCCGCATCTTAGAGGGAGCACTGCTTCCAACTCAACATTCTGTGATTCTATGGTTTCCCCCAGAACTCAAGGTGTTACGCCTTTGATTCAAATCTTTTCCTTTCGTTCTGCATATGTAATTATTCTTTGGCACTTTGTGCCGGAAACGCAAGTCTGTGCGGATTGTGCTTTCTGTATACTCATGGAAGAAAGTGTGTTTTGAACCCCGGTTTCTCTTGTCCTTTGGTGAAGGAGTAGCCAAGGTGCCAGCGTGGTGCTTCTCCCTACCCTTCAATGCCCCCCTGTTCTCTCTTCCTTTTCACAGAGCCCTGGCTGGTGGAAGGAATCCTTTCAGGAAAATCGGGATGACATTGAGCGGATGAGGCATTTCAATGTTAACAGGGCAACGTTCGCTAACATTATGTAACAGGAATAACCCAGGCTTAATATACAATTATCAATGGAATCAAAATGCAAACCATCAATCTATGCATTTGTCAGACTCGGGCATCTGGCTAGTCGAAACCTGAATGAGGTTGCTTGTTTTTGTATGAGCTGAATCATTGCCCCCGCCTGTCATTCTGGAGTGGGGGAGTGAGTGGTGTAGGAGATTAGGGAGTACGCGCCTGGTAACTTTCCGAAGGTGGCCCTCAAGACATCTCTCATGGGAATGTCCTTGAAGTAAATTTGGCGCTCGCTAGAGTGTAGCTGTATATCTTTCATAGCCGTTGTAGTATTGCTGATGGGTATGAGAGTGGAATGTCGGGGATGAACCTATATTCTGTTTTCCCACCTTGGCACTCCAGTCCTAACGAAGTGTTTGAGACCCATCGCATCTCATATCTCTGAAATAAACACTTGCTGCTAAAGTACGTGTGGACAGTGATTTGACTGGGAACCTGACAGCGTCTTTTTTTGTTTTGAGGGCCTGTTTGCCTTAGAAGTGCTTCTTGAAAAACCGTTTCTTCCCAGTAGCTCCCCCATCCTCCAAACCACCACAGACTCTTAACAAAAAATGGAATGTGCAGCGATTGCCCATGAGGAAACCTGTTATCATGTAAATTGGCCGCCTACAATAGACCAAAGAGAAAGAGGTTGAAACAGGGGATATTCACAGAAACAATTCTACTTTTGAAATAGTAGTATCGATCTCAAAACGGAGCAGAACAAAGGTTCACGGCGAAAGCACTTTGGGGAAGTGCGGGGCGACGGCGTGCTGGAAGCGGTCGGAGTGCCGATCCCCTTAAAATAAATGCAGAACCAAGAAGCCCTGACACGAAGCGGCAGTTAAAGCAGGAATGCAGAACGAAAGACTAAGATGCGCTGAGAAACCAGGGGGAAAGAGAGGTGCAGAAAGGGCCAAGGTTTGCTGAGATCCAGAACCGACCAGGTTTCCCCCCCTCCTTTTCACAGATGATGAATGTGAAGCTGGGTGTCAGCCAGTGCATTGAACTGGGCAACACCAAAGGCATGGAGGAACTCCAGAGATGTAAGCATTTTTTCCTTCTGACTAAATTAAATTAGGGCTGTGCTTAGGGCTGCCAGATCCCTCCTGGCAACCAATGGGGCACGGGGGGGACAGGATTGCCAGCAGTGAGGGAAACCTAGGACAGCATCACAATGTCGCAGCAATGTTGTTGGTGCCATGGAGAAGTCACTTCCAACTTGCACCAGAAGTGATCTCATCACATGGGCAGTAACACAGGCAGGCCTGTAGCCAGGATTCTCTGGCTTAGGGGACAATTTTTTTCCTGGTGGGGCTGCCATTGTTTGCCGTAATGAAGGGAGGTGGCACACGCCCCTCTCCCTCTCCTCCTGCAAAGGGCCCTTCAGCTGATCAGCACGTGCTCCCCACTAATCAGCTGAAGGGCCCTTTAAATCTTGCAGGAGGGAGAGAGAGAGGAGTGCGCACCCCCCCCGCTTCTTCTCAAAAGCATTTAAAGGGTCCCTTAAAATGCTTTTGGGAAGAAGCAGGGGGCCATTAAGAAGCTGGCCCTTTAAGGGAGGGGGCAGAGCCCCCAATAGCCCCACCCTAGCTATGGTCCAGAACACGGGACACTCTGGTATTTGCACAAAAACCTCTATGATGGATGCCTTTCTTACCATAGAGTTTTTTCGCCCAAATAACCAAGTGCCCCACTTCTCGGATGACGTGATGGCATCACATCCAGTGCACGCTGGAAGCGACGTTGCCACATGGCTGATGACATCACTGTAATGCTGGCCTAGGCCTACCCCCCAAGGATGGTAGCTGTCCCTGCGAGCCAGCTGATTGGCAGCAGGGGGTGGGAGAGCGAGAGCTTGGTTCTTTTCAGCACAGTTGTAGTTCTGTCAGGAAACCCGAATGTTACCCAAATAACCTTCAGGCACTTTTGATACTGACCGATTGAGAGGTATTTGCTGCCAAATTGGTAGCGCCCATGATACGGATTTTCTTTTAAGTTTTGTCTTAACGGGGAATGTGATTGTAGATGTGATTGGACCACATTGCACGCATGAGAATATCACGGTGTCATATAGCCAGATTGGATTTTGCTACATGGCAATACAGCGATGCCAATTCAGAGTGAGGCCAGTGCCTCCTGCCCACCCTCTCAATGGGCATATCGTTTTTTTTGGTCCTTTTTTCTAGGCTGTCTCTAAAAATACTGAAAGGGACGGGCAGGCACTTAAAGCTTATATGGCTTTAAAGGGGGGGGTAGACAGATTTAAGGAAGGATGAGTCTATCAGTGGCTACTGTCCATGGTGACTAAAGGGCATCACCGTGTTCAGAGGCAGTAAACTTCTGGAGGCAACATCAGGGGAAGTCCTCAGACTCTATGCCCTGTTGTCAGACCTCCGGAGGAACTGGTTGGCCACAGTGTGAGACAGGATGCTGGACTAGAGGGACCAGTGGCCCGATCCAGCTTTTTCATACAGCGAAAGTTTGGCGAAAGCAATCTCTTTTTATCTCAATCTCAATTGAAAAGAATTAAAAGGCACCCACAGTCATTTAAAGGGAAGGTGAATTTCATGAGTCACATGTCAGAAACGATGGGTTCGTGTAATGACATGGGTCAAGTCCTGCCTAATGTTTTTGCTTACTGGGGAGTGGGTGATTTTCTCTGATTCCTGCCCCTCACTTATAGAACTCAAAATTCCCTATAGAACCCAGAGCCAGTTTGGTGCAGTGGTTAAGTGCGCGGACTCTAATCTGGGAGAACCCGGTTTGATTCCCCATTCCTCCACTTGCAGCTGCTGGATGACCTTGGGCAAGCCATAGTTTTGACAAGAGCTGTCCTTGAAAGGGCAGTTCTTGAAAGGGCTCTCTCAGCCCCACCGACCTCACAGGGTGTCTGTTGTGGGGAGGGGAAGGGAAAGGAGTTTGTAAGCCGCTCTGAGACTCTGAGTGAAGGGGGGGAATATAAATCCAATCTCCTCCTCCTCCTCCTCCTCCTCCTCCTCCTCTTTATGCTATTTCTGGGGATTCTCTGTCCTCCAGGAGGAGCATTTGGGGGGGGCATCTTGGGAAGGTGAGAAAATCACGGCCCACTAATAGAAACCCTTCCATCAGAAGTAATTTTGGGCAGAATCCAAGGCCGTGTTGTGGATGGCTGCTGTACACCTTTGCAT
This sequence comes from Gekko gecko, assembly GCA_029375565.1. Classification (NCBI taxonomy): domain Eukaryota; kingdom Metazoa; phylum Chordata; class Lepidosauria; order Squamata; family Gekkonidae; genus Gekko; species Gekko gecko. The sequence goes on from JAPDNY010000001.1 coordinate 326,099,453, forward strand.
TTTTTAACCTGATGTATACTTCTAAACACCTTTGCATGCTTGAACCTGATGTCTACTTCTAAACAGCCTTTTCGGGAACGCGTTCTCTGAACAGTTAAAAAAATTCCCCGATACCATAAACCAAAATGTTTTCCGGATTAAAACGTAACGATTCATTTCAGGTATATCTGATTTCTCCAGGTTTTTAAACTGTTGTACAGACTCCAGAGCTGCGGTGGTTCAGGTGGTTAAGACGCTGAACTGCAGGCTGTGGAAGGTCAGTAGTTCAGCAGTTCAAGACCCGTGAGTGCCGCATGACGGGGTGAGCTCCCGTCTCTAGTTCCAGCTCCTGCCAACCTAGCAGTTCGAAAGCAAGAAATTGCAAGTAGATAAATAGGTACCACTTCGGTGGGAAGGTAACAGCATTCCGTGCGCCTTGGTGTTTAGTCATGCCGGCCACATGACCACAGAAACGTCTTCGGACAGCGCTGGCTCTTCGGCTTGGAAACGGAGATGAGCACCGCAACCCTAGAGTCGGATTCGACTGGCTTTCGAGCAAGGGAACCTTTACCTTTACCTTTACAGACTCCTGGCTTGGTTTTGAGCAGCACATTTGTATACTCACAACACAGAGAGGAAATTCTAAATCGGGATTGAAAAGACCAGGGTAAAAATCTCTGGCTGGCCCTGGGCAAAACCCTGTTTCTCGAGCCAGTTTGGTGTCTAATCTGGAGAACTGGGTTTGCTTCTGCACTTCTCCACATGCAGCCAGCTGGGTAACCTTGGATCAGTCACAGTTCTCTCAGAGCTCTCTCAGCCCCACCTACCTCACAGGGTGTCTGTTGTGGGGAGAGGAAGGGAATGGAGATTGTAAGATTCTCTGAGACTCTGAGCACTGTTCCCTCTAAGCTGAGTTAGTGTAAGCCAGCTCACAGTTTTTTAGCTTCCAGCTCATAGATTTTTGTCTTAGCTCAGGGAGGAGGGCTCCAGAGCAAACTAATTGATGCAGTCGCCAAATCGCTCGCTCACAACTTTAATGCTAATAGCTCACAAAGTAGAATTTTTGCCCACAAGACTCCACAGCTTAGATAGAGCATTGACTCTGAGTGAAGGGCAGGGTATAAATCCAATCTCTCCTCCAGTTTGGTGTAGTGTTTAAGTGCGTGGACTCTAATCTGGGAGAACCGGGTTTGATTCCCCACTCCTCCACTTGCAGCTGCTGGATGACCTTGGGAAAGCAATAGTTCTGTCAGAGCTGTTCTTGAAAAAAGAGCCGTTTCTGTCAGAGCTCTCTCAGCCCCACCTACCTCACAGAGCGTCTGTTGTGGAGGGGAAGGGAAAGGAGTTTGTAAGCCACTCTGAGACACCTTTGGGTAGTGAAGGGCAGGGTATAAATCCAATCTCTTCCTCCTCCTCCTCCTCCTCCTCCTCTTACAAGGTCATTTGAAGACGGATTGGGGTAGACCCAAGTTTGAAGAAAGGGGACTAGATATAAAAATGTAGTAAATACCAAAAGGACACTGTTTAAAGGAGTCCTCTTATAGTATTTCCTTGCAGGAGAACACAATCTGCTTTCAGGGGTAGCCATGTCTTTCTGCAGTAAAACAATTATATTCGAGTCCAGTATCATCTTACAGACCAAGAAGAGTTTCGGGATATGAGCTTCCAAGCATCTTAGACTCTGGAATTATTGTTGGTCTCTAAGGGGCCACTCCCCCTCATGGATCACTGCCTTGTCGTGGCGAGGGGGCTTGCGTGGTTCGATGAGGCTGTGGGCTATGCCGTGGAGGGCCACCCAGGACGGACAGGCCACAGCAGAGAACTCAGACCAAGCGTGATCCCCTGGAGAAGGAAATGGCAACCCACTCCAGTATCTTTGCCAAGAAAACCCCATGGACAGTAACAAAAGGCTAAAAGATATGACGCCGGAAGATGAGCCCCTCAGGTCGGAAGGTGTCCAATATGCTACTGAGGAAGAGCAGAGGGCAAGTACGAGTAACCCCAGAAAGAGTGAAGCGGCTGGGCCAAAGCCGAAAGGACGCTCAGTTGTGGATGTGTCTGATGGTGAAAGGAAAGTTCGATGCTGCAAAGAACAATACTGCATAGGAACCTGGAATGTAAGGTCTATGAATCAAGGTAAGCTTGACGTGGTCAAAAATGAGATGGCAAGAATGAACATCGACATCTTGGGAATCAGTGAACTAAAGTGGACAGGAATGGGCGAATTTAACTCAGAAGACCATTATATCTACTACTGTGGCCAGGAATCCCGTAGAAAAAATGGTGTGGCCTTTATAGTCAACAAGAGAGTGAGAAAGGCAGTATTGGGATACAATCTCAAAAATGACAGAATGATCTCGATCCGAATCCAAGGCAAACCATTCAATATCACAGTAATCCAAGTCTATGCCCCAACCACTGCTGCAGAAGAGGCTGAAGTGGACCAGTTCTACGAAGACCTACAACAGCTCGTAGAACTAACACCCAAAAATGATGTCCTCATCATCATAGGGGACTGGAATGCTAAAGTAGGAAATCAAAAGGTAACTGGAATAACAGACAAATTTGGCCTTGGAGAACAAAATGAAGCAGGGCAAAGGCTAACAGAGTTTTGTCAAGAGAACACGCTGGTCATAGCAAACACCCTTTCCCAACAACCTAAGAGGCGTCTCTACACATGGACATCACCAGATGGGCAACACCGAAATCAGATTGACTATATAATTTGCAGTCAAAGATGGAGAAGGTCTATCCAGTCAGTAAAAACAAGACCTGGAGCTGACTGTGGCTCAGATCATGAGCTACTCATTGCAAAATTCAGACTTAAATTGAAGAAAGTTGGGAAGACCACAAGGCCATTCAGATTTGACCTAGATCACATCCCCGATGAATATACAGTAGAGGTGAAGAATAGGTTTAAGGGACTAGATTTGATAGACAGAGTGCCTGAAGAACTATGGACAGAGGTCCGTGACATTGTAAAGGAGGCAGCACTCACCGCCATCCCAAAGAAAAAGAAATGCAAAAAAGCAAAGTGGCTGTCTGATGAGGCTTTACACATAGCAGAGGAAAGAAGGAAAGCTAAAGGCAATGGGGATAAGGAAAGATTTGCCCAATTTAATGCAGATTTCCAGAGAACAGCAAGGAGAGATAAGGAGGCTTTCCTGAATGAACAATGCAGAGTAATAGAGGAAAACAATAGATTGGGAAGGACTAGAGATCTCTTCAAGAAAATTGGAGAAATCAAGGGAACGTTCCATGCAAAGCTGGCCATGATAAAGGACAAAAACGGTAGGGACTTAACAGAAGCAGAAGAGATTAGGAAAAGATGGCAAGAATACACAGAAGAACTATACAAGAAGGACCTCGATGTCCTTGACAACCATGATGGTATAATCACTGACTTCGAGCCAGACATCCTGGAAAGCGAAGTTAAATGGGACTTAGAAAGCATTACTAACAACAAAGCTAGTGGAGGTGATGGTATCCCAGCTGAGTTATTCAAAGTCTTAAAAGAAGATGCTGTTAAAGTGCTGCACTCAATTTGCCAACAAATTTGGAAAACACAACAGTGGCCACAGGATTGGAAAAGGTCAGTTTACATTCCAATCCCAAAGAAGGGCAACGTCAAAGAATGTTCAAATTATCGCACAATTGCACTCATTTCACACGCTAGCAAAGTCATGCTCAAAATCCTACAAGCTAGGCTCCAACAGTACGTGGATAGAGAACTGCCAGAAGTACAAGCTGGGTTTCGAAGAGGTAGAGGAACTAGAGATCAAATTGCGAACATTCGCTGGATTATGGAGAAAGCAAGAGAGTACCAGAAAAACATCTACTTCTGCTTCATTGACTATGCTAAAGCCTTTGATTGTGTGGATCACAATAAATTATGGCAGGTTCTTAAAGAGATGGGAGTACCAGACCACCTCAGATGTCTCCTGAGAAACCTGTATAAGGGTCAAGAAGCAACAGTTAGAACCGGATATGGAACAACTGATTGGTTTAGCATAGGAAAAGGAGTACGATAAGGATGTATATTGTCACCTTGCTTATTTAATTTATATGCAGAGTACATCATGCAAAATGCTGGCCTGGATGAATCACAAGCTGGAGTTAAGATTGCTGGGGAAAAGATCAATAACCTCAGATATGCAGACGATACCACTCTGATGGCAGAAAGTGAAGAGGACCTAAAGAGCCTGTTGCTCAGGGTGAAAGAGGAGAGCGCAAAAGTGGGCTTGAAGCTCAACATCAAAAAAACTAAGATCATGGCATCTGGCCCCATCACTCCTTGGCAAATAGAAGGGGAAGTCGTAGAAGTAGTGACAGACTTCACGTTCCTAGGATCTCAGATCACTGCAGATGGTGACTGCAGCCATGAAATTAAAAGACGCCTGCTCCTTGGGAGGAAAGCGATGGCAAACCTAAACAGCATGATAAAAAGCAGAGACATCACCTTGCCAACAAAAGTCCGCATGGTCAAAGCAATGGTATTCCTCGTAGTAATGTATGGCTGCGAGAGTTGGACTATAAGGAAGGCTGAGCGCCGAAGAATAGATTCTTTTGAACTATGGTGCTGGAGAAGACTCTTGAGAGTCCCTTGGACTGCAAGGAGATCAAATCAGTCAATCCTAAAAGAAATCAACCCTGACTGTTCCCTTGAAGGCCAGATCCTGAAGCTGAAGCTCAAATACTTTGGCCACCAAATGAGAAGGGAGCATTCACTGGAGAAGACCCTGATGCTGGGAAAGATTGAAGGTCAAAGAAGAAGGGGATGGCAAAGGATGAGATGGTTAGACAGTGTCATCGATGCAACGAACATGAAATTGAGCAGACTTCAGCGGACAGCGGAAGACAGGAGGGCCTGGCGTAATCTGGTCCATGGGGTCGCGAAGAGTCGGACTCGACTGTGCGACTGAACAACAACAAGGGGCCACTGGGCTCATACCTAACTTCACACTTAGTTCCTATCCTTCCAGCAAAAACCCATAACTCAACAACGCACGAAGCTGTATTATAGTGAATCATACACACGGTCCATCAAGCTCAGTATTGTCTCCTCCGACTCACAGTGGCTCTCCAGGGTCACAGGTAGAGGTCTTTCCCATCACCTCCTACCGGATCTTTTAAGCTGGAGATGCTGTGAATTGAACCTGGGGCATCCAACATGCCAAAGGGATGGTCTACCGCTGAACCACAGCCTCATCCCAACAGGGCTTGTGCTTTTTATGCATAAGATCTGAGAGCTGTTAAAGAATCTCACCGAGCAGGGCTGGAAAAAAATCTCTGCCTCAGACTCGGAGAGTCCTTGCCAGCTGGAGATGAACAGCATTCAGGCATTGCGTCAAGTCAGCATGAATCCTGACTATATATATATATATATATATACTAGGCTTCCTAGCACACCATACTGTGGTCCTCCATCTTCATCCCCTTCCTAAAATTTCATACTGTTAACTCAATTCAGCTATAGACAAATCCCACCAACTGGGTAATGACTTTTGGCATGGGTGAATGCAACACTGTTGGAAATCTGGTCTACAGACTGTGGAATCCACATTTTTTTTTTAAGGTTAGATTTACATCTTTAAAAACCTGGAAAAATCAGCAGACTGGGTTGCTTCTTACTCCAGCTACTTCACGTTGCAAGCTTTAGATGCGAGTAAAGTAACATTTCACTACTAAGTCTATAGCGGGTAGACATCAAGGGCTTGCAGAATGTTTGTTGCAAAGGGATTTAATTTATATTATTACGAGCAAGAGAGAGATCTTGAGGTTGTAGTGGATAACTCAATGAAAACGTCGAGACAGTGTGCGACTGCAGTAAAAAAAAAAAAGGCCAACGCTATGCTGGGGATTATTAGGAAGGGAATTGAAAACAAGCCAGCCAGTATCATACTGCCCCTGTATAAATCAATGGTAAGACTTCATTTGGAGTACTGTGTACAGTTCTGGTCGCCACACCTCAAAAAGGATATTGTAGCACTGGGAAAAGTGCAGAAAAGGGCAACTAGAATGATGAAAGGATTAGAACACTTTCCCAATGAAGAAAGGTTAAAACATTTGGGACTGTTTAGCTTGGAGAAACAATGGCTGAGGGGTGACATGATTGAGGTTTATAAGATTATGCATGGGATAGAGCAGGTAGGGAAAGAAGTCCTTTTCTCCCTTTCTCACAATACAAGAACTCATGGCCATTCCATGAAATTGCTGAGCAGTTGGGTTAGAATGGATAAAAGGAAGTCCTTCTTCACCCAAAGAGTGATTCACATGTGGAATTCACTGCCGCAGAAGGTGGTGGCAGCTACAAGCATGGACAGTTTCAAGAGGGAATTAGGTAAACGTGGAGCAGAAGTCCATCAGTTGCTATTAACCCACAAGGTATAGATAGGGACTCTCAGTCTGGGGCAAGTGATGCTCTGTATTCTGGGTGCTTGGGGGTGGGGGCAACAGTGGGAGGGCGTCTAGTGTCCCGGCCCCACTGCTGGACCTCCTGATGGCACCTGGGATTTTTGGCCACTGTGTGTTGGACTGGATGGGCCATTGGCCTGATCCAACATTGGCTGCTCTTATGGTCTTATTTATTTATTTCATTTATACCCTGCCTTTCTTCCCAGAGGGGACCCAAACTGGCTTACATCGTCTCCTTTCTTCTGTTTTATCCTCACGACAGGATTGGGAGCAATGTTCCTTCTAAAATGTGGTCTTGTGAGCAAAAATTCTACTTTGTGAGCTACTGGCATTAAAGTTGTGAGCAATCAATTTGTCTACTGCGTAAATTAGTTTGCTCTGGAGCCATCCTTCCTGAGCTAAGACAAAAATATGTGAGCCGGAGGCTAAAAAACTGTGAGCTAGCTCACACTAGCTCAGCTTAGAGGGAACACTGCTTGTGAGGTAGATGAGGCTGAGGTTGTGTGGCGAGCTCTAGGTCACCCGGCAAGCTTTAGTGGCAGAGCACGGATTCAAACCCACGTCTCCAAGATCCGAGTCCAGTACCCTAACCAACACACAACATGATATTACTGAACTAGGGGGATGACAGTACACGAACAATCCATTTGTACAGGAAGCCAACTCAGTTCTAGAACTTATGTCCATCAGAAAGGAGCCGAACGTCGGGAGGATGCAGATCTCGATGCTGGGAGTTGCACAAACTCGTTCAGATGAAGAACGTCTCGAGTTCTTTGATTCGCGAAGCAGCTTGCTGTTCTCAGATGGTTCTCCGCCTTCATTCTTCGGAGACGGCCTGTGAGCTGGCAGATAAGAAACGGTGGGGATTTGCATTAATTTTCATGAGATACAAGGCGGATTCCCATGCCGCTGCTAATTTCCATGTTCCATAACTCCGAGTGTAAGTATTTTTTTAATGCAAGAGAGAACAGAAGCACAGCAAATATGGAGCGGCGGGGCAGAGTCGTTTAGTTGGCAAATCCCAGCGATCTGCCCGTTGACGGAAGTGCTCAACTGCTACCCGCTATTGTCAGTTTTCACATGTACAAAAGTGTGCATGGGGCAATATTTGTGACATGAAATACCAAAGGGAATCTTTGTCGTCATTTCAGTCTAATGCAGTCCACCTCCTCTGTGACGGGCATGGCACTCGTCCTGATGTCCATCTCTATGCTCGACTTGGCCCCGTGATACGTCGACCTCCACCGGAGCAACATGATCTTCTTGAAGTACTTCATGGTGTTGTTCTTCACGGTGACGAAGCACATGGTGTTGATCATGCTGTTGCTCATGGCGATGCACTCAACTATGTAGAAAGCGGTCAGGTAGTGCTTCTCCTTCACAAACACCGTGGGGAAGAAGTCGCGGACAATCGTGAAGCCGTAGAAAGGCGCCCAGCAGAGGACGTAGGCTGTCAGGATGCACATGAGCACCAAAACCGTCTTCCTCCTGCAACGGAGCCTCTTTCTGATTTGTTCCGTCTGGAAGCCCGGCACGGATTTAAACCAGAGCTCCCGGGAGATCCTGGCGTAGCACAGGGTCATGGTGATGACGGGTCCCACAAATTCGATACCGAAGATGAAGAGGAAGTAGGATTTGTAATAAACTTGCTGGTCTACCGGCCAAATTTGTCCACAGAAAATCTTCTTTTGGCTCTGGACCATGAAAAGCACCGTCTCGGTGGCAAAGTATGCTGACGGTATGGCAACGATGAGGGAGATGATCCAGACCAAGGCAATGAGGATAGTAGCTGTTTGGTAGTTCATCCGGGGTTTCAAGGGGTGAACGATGGCGAGATACCTGCAAAAGACAAAGGAGGTTTCCAAATCCTTGTTTGCAAAGCTGAGCAATAAAACAATGGGCGATCTTGCACCCCGCTGTTGTTTTACAAACTCACATTGGAACAGAAAAGGTGCAGCTCAAAACCACATCTAAATAGCCCAGGGCAGCACCGTTCTGTGAAGTCACCCCTGAATGACCATAAATCTATGCAGAAGGTACCATAAAACCCGATGATCGGAGAAAGTGAAAGTGTCATGCAGTGTAGAGGGCACCATAAAATCCGATGATCAAAGGAAGTGAAAGCAGCATGCAATGCAGAGGGGAATTTCTGTTGCAATGTGGGTTTGGTAAAACAACAAGAGGGAAAAGCCAATACAGAATCACACAATGTGTTTCCAAACTCATTTTCTGGATACTGAAAAGAACCACTCGTTTTAACTGCCAGTCCCCACCTGAAATCCATGACGAGGGAAGGCCATTTTCCAATAAAAGGAAGACCCATGATTGATGATGGAAACTGCTGATGTTGAATCTGCAGCCAGCCATATAGCACTGGAATAATACCAACGCATGACACAGCCTCACACTGGATAAGACCCTTGGTCTATCAATGAGATTTTCAGGGTATGTTCAAAAGTCAAGGCTCCCTTAATATCTGAACAAGGGAGCTTTCATTCTGGGGAGTTTATACTCCAAAAAAAATTGAGTCCCTGAGGTGCTACTGGACTCTACTGAAGACCAATATGGCTACCCTCTGGAATTATCCCGGTATATTGAGCTCAGTATTCCTAATCTGACTGGCCATGATTCTCTGGCATCTTTCAGATCAACTCTACCCGATCCTTTCTGAAACTGGAGATGACAGGGATTGAACTTAGGACCTTCTGCATGTCGAGCAGATGCTCTACCACTGAGCCACAGCCCCAGTGCTAGAGACTCTCACTCAGACCTCCGCTATCTGAAGCCATGACCTGTTCTGCTGATCAATGTGTGTCACCCCATTATAAGATAATGAGGAGCCTTCAGAATATAGTAAAGGTAAAGGTTTCCTTTGCTTGAAAGCCAGTCAAATCCAACTCTAGGGGGCGGTGCTCATTTCCATTACCGAGCCAAAGAGCCAGTGCTGTCCAAAGACTTCTCTGTGGTTACGTGGCCAGCATGACTAGATGCCGAGGCACACAGAATGCTGTTACCTTCCCACCGAAGCGGTACCTATTTATCTACTTGCAGTTTCTTGCTTTTGAACTGCTAGGTTGGCAGGAGACGGGCGCTTACTCTGTCACATGGCACTGCTGACCTACAGACCTTCCAGTCTGCAGTTCAACATCTTAACCTCTGAGCCAGTAAAAGGTAAAGGTTTCCCTTGCTTGAAAACCAGTCGAATTCGACTCTAGGATGTGGTGGTCATCTCCATTTCCAAACCGAAGAGCCAGTCCTGTCCAAAGATGTTTCCATGGTCATGTGGCCGGCATGACTAAATGCTGAGGTGCACAGAACACCGTTACCTTCCAACCAAAGCAGTACCTAATTTATCTACTTGCAATTTCTTGCTTTCGAACTGCTAGCTTGGCAGGAGCTGGGGCCGGAGACGGGAGCTCACTCCATCACGCGGCACTCGGGTCTCGAACTGCTGAGCTACCGGCCTTCCGGTCTGCAGTTCAGCATCTTAACCTCTGCGCCACCGTGGCCCTAATACAGGATACAGTAAGAGACCTCAAAACAGATCCCAGCTCATACCAGGCTCATGTAGCCCTGCTGAATTTTCTCTTGCGAGACACCAGGTGATTTCCCACAACAGCTGCCTCGGGGTTGCGCCGCCGTTTGCCCCGATAAAATTCGTCAATTTCACACCCGAAGCCGCAGGGCTGCATTTTGACCCGCGGCTTCGCCCGATTTCCCCCGCAGTTTCCTGATCCTGTTTTTTGAGTATCGGGGCAAACGGCGGCGCAACCACGAGGCAGCTGTAGTGGAAAATCACCCACCATCTTATCATTGTGTCCCTGAAACATATTCCCCTTGAGCGTCTCTTCAGATTTCAGGGTGGCACTACCAGTGAACATCCTAGCAGGCTGCTTCCCCAGGCGTTTATGGCGCTTCGAAGTGTTGTTAATTTAGCGACCCTCTTGTTATGCGCAAATATTTTACTGCACTGACAAATTGTACCCGAAGCTTTCCTGAAATATGAACTCTTTCTCAGTGCTTCACATCTGTACAAGTGTCTCGAGCACGGAGATTATCTGGTTGACTGGCTCTATAGATAACAGCGGACTGTCACATTTCTGTATATACACGCCAGCCGTTCTCTTCGAGATAAATGCTTTTAATCAACCGAGGGGGGAAACCAGGCACCAAGGGTGTTTGTATACCCAGAACAAGGCAAAAGCATGCCATTTTCATTGAATTCCAATGGATCTTTTGAATTAATGAGCTTGTGAGGAAGAAGGGATCCATGTGAACAATCGAATTTAATACTTGCTATGTGGATTTATGTAAGTACTGTTGTTTTAGGTTTACTAGTATTTATTGATTTGCCTCTAATGAAAATGGTGAAATGCTTCAGAATTGTGAAGAGAGGTTCCAAGAAATGAGAGACCCTACACTGGGAATCACCGAAGATTGTTGTATCTGAATATGGTTTATGAATGTCTACATGTATCTTTGAAAAGTTGAATCCAGCAAGATTCTTGAAAAGAAAAATTGAAACAGATTTAGAACCGGGGGTCTGTCGAGTCCGCTGGCAGAGACACGATTGCATCCTTACAGTCTGAGGACTTTTTTGAATTTATTACAAATCGTTTGTGGGAAAACTCCGCCTGCGAATTTCTACCTGTGACCGACTTTACCAGTGAATTTCCACCTGTTTATGGAAAATTTGCTCTGAGTACTTTATATGTCTTACTATTATTAAATTAATTGATTATTATCATCATTGAACGTCCATCAAGAGATACCCCTATAGAATGTTCATCTATTTTATCCAAACTCAGCATGACTTTGGATGACATCGTCAGTATCAGAGCCAGTTTAATGTAGTGGTTAGGAGTGCAGACTCTAATCTGGGAGAACTGGGTTTGGTTCCCCACTCCTCTACCCGCAGCTGCTGGATGACCTTGGGTAAGCCATAGTTCGGTCAGAGCTGTCCTCGAAAGGGCAGTTCTGGAAAGAGCTCTCTCAGCCCCACCTACCTCGCAGGGTGTCTGTTGTGGGGAGGGGAAGAGAAAGGAGTTTGTAAGCCTCTCTGAGACTCCGAGTGAAGGGCGGAGTATAAATCCAACTCCTCCTCCTCCTCCTCCTCCTCCTCTTCTTCTTCTTCTTCTTCTTCTTCTTCTTCTTCTTCTTCTTCTTCTTCTTCTTCTTCTTATTATTATTATTATTATTATTATTATTATTATTATTATTATTATTATTATTATTATTATTATTATTATATTTCAGATTTTAAAAATCCTTCAATCCGTGCTTTGAGATAAGGTTCTAACATGGAATTGTTGTCGGAAGCGATGGATCTGCTGAAAGCGAGCGGGAGAGAAACCATCTTACGAATGCCTCGTTAATTACATGTTCATTATCTCGTTATCCATCTCATTGTTCTCTCTTCTTTGAGAGTCACTCTGATTTCCTAACTGAATCGATTCCGTTGGATCTTTAAGCCAGGAAGCCTGCTGCGTAGACAGCACTGTGGTCTTTTCTTGCCTCTGCCTGATATTATCGTCTGTTCGTAATTACGAGTCGACTGCTCTAAAAATCCTCTTTGGTAGGGAGGAACTCCAGCAAAGTTGTGAAGGAGATCTTTAAAAATCTAGCTTACAATAGCACAATTAGATCTGAGCCCAGCGACATTTTAGAGACCAACAAGATTTTCACGATTTAGGCTTTCGAGAGTCAGAGCACAATTATTGCCGTGTGATGGAGTGAGCTCCCGTCTCTGGTTCCAGCTCCTGCCAACCTAGCAGTCTGAAAGCAAGAAATTGCAAGTAGATAAATAGATACCACTTCGGTGGGAAAGTAACAGCGTTCCATGTGCCTCGGAGTTTAGTCATGCCGGCCACATAACCACGGAAAGGTCTTCGGACAGCACTGGCTCTTTGGCTTGGAAACGGAGATGAGCACCGCCCCCTAGAGTCAGATTTGACTGGCTTTTGAGCAAGGGAGATCTTTACCTTTTTCTGTTAGCTAGTATCCAAAAAGTATCCCTTTCAACTTGGCTCATATTCTTCCGTTACAAAGAGGATGGTGTTCAAATTCTTCGGGATACTTTAAAATATGCATAGATATGTCTAGATAAATAGATAGATACAGGGCTATTTTTGGGCAGGAACGCCCAGGAACGGCGTTCTGGCTGGCTTCAGAGTTGGCCATGACCACTACAGCCAAAACCTCTGTGTGCGTGGCTACAGAGGGAAGACCTGGAGAGCGACCCCCCCCTCCCCGGCGTCTCCAAGGTGGGTAGGCCAGGGGGGGGCCCTGGAAGGATCGAGGAGGAATTTAAATGCTTCCCCATGCCTTCCCTGGCCTGTCCAAGGGCTGGCTTGTCCAGGCTCCCTGCAGTTGTGGGGCGCCCAGGCAAGCCAAGGGAAGGCAGTTTAAACTGCCTCCCCTCCCCACCAAGGGCCAGCTTGCCCGGACTCCCCACAGCCACAGAGCGCCTGGGCAAGCCAAGGGAAGGCAGTTTAAACTGCCTCCCCTCCCCTTCCCTTCAAGGGGGGCTTGCCCGGGCTCCCTGCAGCCACAGGGGACCCAGGCAATCCAAGGGGATGCATGGGGTGTGGCCTAATATGCTAATGAACTGCATTATCAGGGGTGTGGCCTATTATGCTAATGAGTTCCTGCTGGGCTTTTTCTACAAAAAAAGCCCTGGATAGATAGAGATCTATCTATCTATCTATCTATCTATCTATCTATCTATCTATCTATCTATCTATCATCTATCATCTACCTACCTACCTACCTACCTATCTATCTATCTATCTATCTATCTACCTACCTACCTACCTACCTACCTACCTACCTATCTCTCTCTCTATCTATCTAGTCTGTCTGTCTGTCTGTCTGTCTGTCTGTCATCTATCTATCTATCTATCTATCTATCTATCTATCTACCCATCATCCATCCATCCATCCATCCATCCATCCATCCATCCATCCACCCACCCATCCATCCACCCATCCACCCACCCACCCATCCATCCATCCACCCATCCATCCATCCATCCATCCACCCATCCATCCATCCACCCATCCATCCATCCATCCATCCATCCATCCATCCATCCATCCATCCATCATCTATCTATCTAATCATAGGACAACAGGTCCCAGTGGAAGAAAAAATCAATGTGATTGAATGACATGGTTCTTTCTCAATGAGTGTATCCATCGCAGAGCAATAATAAGCTGAAAAAAAACCCGTACTCTTGGTTTATGCTTCAAAATACAGTGCAATCATCTGTGTAAAATGCACTCCTCCAAGGCTGTGCGTAGCCTGCAAGTTGTCGTGTAGTATGAAGTAATCCCACAGACTGTGAAATGCGCTGCTTTAAGTATGCTTCCCCCAGGGAGTTTTACTTAACTGCATTATTTCTTGGATCCACAGATTCCTGTGTACCCTCCCTTTTGCTTTATTTACACTTCCTTTCTCGCTTCCAGGAGGTAGGAGAGGCTGTGGCTCAGTGGAAGAACATCTGCTTGGCATGCAGAAGGTCCTGGGTTCAATCCCCAGCACCTCCGGTTAAATGGACCAGGCGGTAGACGATGTGAAAGACCTCTGCCTGAGACCCTGGAAAGCCGCTACCAGTCTGAGTAGACGATACTGACTTTGGTGGACCAAGGGTCTGATTCAGTATAAAGTACCTTAATGTGTTCATGTGCGTTCAAAGAGAACACAGAAGAATTGGGGCCCCTTTAAAGGGCCAGTATCCCATCAGACACCCAACAGCAGCTATTACATCAAGTCAACAAAACCGTCTGCAAGTAAATGGTGAGCTTTGGTGGTTCCCCAGTGCAATCCTGAACACAGCTCCGCCCTCCTAAGTCCACCAAAGTCAATGAGTCTTGGTGGTGGAAAGCACTATCAAGTTATAGAAGAAGAAGAGATTGGATTTATACCCCGTCCTTCACTACCCAAAGGTGTTTCAGAGCGGCTTACAAACTCCTTTCCCTTCCCCTCCCCACAACAGATGCCCTGTGAAGTCGGTGGGGCTGAGAAAGCTCTGACAGAAACTGCTCTTTTTCAAGAACAGCTATGCCAGAACTATGGCTTGCCCAAGGTCATCCAGCCAGGTGCAAGTGGAGGAGTGGGGAATCAAACCTGGTTCTCCTAGATTAGAGTCCGCGTACTTAACCACTACACCAAACTGAAGAAGAAGAGAGAGATTGGATTTATACCCCGCCCTTCACTACCCAAGGGAGTCTCAGAGTGGCTTACAAACTCCTTTCCCTTCCCCTCCCCACAACAGACACCCTGTGAGGGAGGTGGGGCTGAGAGAGCTCTGACAGAAACTGCTCTTTTTCAAGAACAGCTGTGCCAGAACTATGGCTTGCCCAAGGTCATCCAGCAGGTGCAAGTGGAGGAGTGGGGAATCAAACCCGATTCTCCCGGATTAGACTCCGCCCACTTAACCACTACGCCAAACTGACTCATTTAGCTGATTTACGGAGACCCCTCATGGGGTTTTCAAGGCAAAGGATGTTCAGAGGTGGTCTGCCATTGCCAGCCTCTGCAGAAGGAACCCTGGGCTTCTTTTGTGGTCTCCCATCCAAGTACTCACCAGAGCTGACCCTGCTTAGCTTCCAAGATCTGAAGAGATTGGGCCAGCCTGGGCCATCCGGGTCAGGGCCCACGCAGCTTAGAAGTGTGAAACTCGGCATTCTCTGTATGGCGAGTTTTTGGCTTCTAAAGCCCAGGACCCAACAGGCCAGATTTTTCTGGGAGAATAGTCATTCTCACGACTAATAGTCATTCTCATGACTGTTCTCATGTCATTCTCGTATTTGACCGAGCTGCTTTAGAACTGCTGGGTGTTCCTTTCCTGCGGCTGTTCTTCTGGGGGGTGAAGGTACATGATGCGCCCGACACTAGCTGGGTTATGGGCGCACAACCAGACATCCATAAGGGGAACTCCCTATTAAAAGTGCTCGCTCACGTCTCGTGCTCTCTCTTCACAGCACACTGAGAGGAAGACAGCTCTGAGCAGGGCTCTTTTTTTGTAGCGAGAACTCCTTTGCATATTAGGCCACACACCCCTGATGTAGCCAATCCTCCAAGAGCTTACAGAGCTCTTCTTACAGGGGCTAGTGTAAGCTCTTGGAGGATTGGCTACATTAGGGGTGTTCGGCCTAAAATGCAAAGGATTTCCTGCTACAAAAAGAGCCCTGGAGACACCCCTAATGTAGCCAATCCTCCAAGAGCTTACAGAGCTCTTCTTACGGGGGGCTACTGTAAGCTCTTGGAGGATTGGCTACATCAGGGGTGTGTTGCCTAATATGCAAAGGAGTTCCTGCTACAAAAAGAGCCCTGGCTTTGAGTAGCTTTACCAAACTTAGAGATACCGAATTGAGACTACCATACCGAAATCACTGGAAATGTATTATTTACAGTTTTAAAAAAATCTTTAATTGTGTTTGTCTGTGTCCTTTATAAAGTTTATCCCTCCGCTACCTGGCATTACCGTTTATGACACACGTGGCCTGGCCCAACGAGGTCTCATTTATGTTAGATCCGGCCCTAGTAACGAATGAGTTTGACACCCCTGCCAGGATCCGCCTTGAGAAAGCACCGAAACGGGAGTCACAGCGATCCCATTGGTGGAGTCGCAGGGAATGCAGTGCACGAGTGAAATATGGACATGAATTGATTCTGGAACAGGACTTAAAAATTTGATGGAGGCCTCAGGGAATGCAGTGCGCGAGTGAATTATGGACACGAATCAAATCAGGAGTTAAAAATTTGGTGGAGGCTGCAGGGAATGCAGTGGGCGAGTGAAATATGGACACAAATCGATTATGGAACAGGACTTAAAAAATTGATGGAGGCCGCAGGGAATGCAGTGCCCGGGTGAAATATGGACACAAATCGATTATGGAACAGGACTTAAAAAATTGGTGGAGGCTGCAGGGAATGCAGTGCCCGGGTGAAATATGGACACAAATCGATTATGGAACAGGACTTAAAAAATTGGTGGAGGCTGCAGGGAATGCAGTGCCCGGGTGAAATATGGACACAAATCGATTATGGAACAGGACTTAAAAAATTGGTGGAGGCCGCAGGGAATGCAGTGCCCGGGTGAAATATGGACACAAATCGATTATGGAACAGGACTTAAAAAATTGGTGGAGGCTGCAGGGAATGCAGTGCCCGGGTGAAATATGGACACAAATCGATTATGGAACAGGACTTAAAAAATTGGTGGAGGCCGCAGGGAATGCAGTGCGCGAGTGAAATATGGACACAAATCGATTATGGAACAGGACTTAAAAAATTGGTGGAGGCCGCAGGGAATGCAGTGCGCGAGTGAAATATGGACACAAATCGATTATGGAACAGGACTTAAAAAATTGGTGGAGACCGCAGGGAATGCAGTGCCCGGGTGAAATATGGACACAAATCGATTATGGAACAGGACTTAAAAAATTGGTGGAGGCTGCAGGGAATGCAGTGCCCGGGTGAAATATGGACACAAATCGATTATGGAACAGGACTTAAAAAATTGGTGGAGGCCGCAGGGAATGCAGTGCCCGAGTGAAATATGGACACAAATCGATTATGGAACAGGACTTAAAAAATTGGTGGAGGCCGCAGGGAATGCAGTGGCGAGTGAAATATGGACACAAATCGATTATGGAACAGGACTTAAAAAATTGGTGGAGGCCGCAGGGAATGCAGTGCCCGGGTGAAATATGGACACAAATCGATTATGGAACAGGACTTAAAAAATTGGTGGAGGCTGCAGGGAATGCAGTGCCCGGGTGAAATATGGACACAAATCGATTATGGAACAGGACTTAAAAAATTGGTGGAGGCCGCAGGGAATGCAGTGCCCGAGTGAAATATGGACACAAATCGATTATGGAACAGGACTTAAAAAATTGGTGGAGGCCGCAGGGAATGCAGTGCCCGAGTGAAATATGGACACAAATCGATTATGGAACAGGACTTAAAAAATTGGTGGAGGCCGCAGGGAATGCAGTGCTCGAGTGAAATATGGACACAAATCGATTATGGAACAGGACTTAAAAAATTGGTGGAGGCCGCAGGGAATGCAGTGCCCGGGTGAAATATGGACACAAATCGATTATGGAACAGGACTTAAAAAATTGGTGGAGGCGCAGGAATGCAGTGCCCGGGTGAAATATGGACACAAATCGATTATGGAACAGGACTTAAAAAATTGGTGGAGGCCGCAGGGAATGCAGTGCCCGAGTGAAATATGGACACAAATCGATTATGGAACAGGACTTAAAAATTTGGTGGAGGCCGCAGGGAATGCAGTGCGTGAGTGAAATATGGACACAAATCGATTATGGAACAGGAGTTAAAAATTTGGTGGAGGCCGCAGGGAATGCAGTGCATGAGTGAAATATGGACACAAATCGATTATGGAACAGGAGTTAAAAAATTGGTGGAGGCCGCAGGGAATGCAGTGCCCGGGTGAAATATGGACACAAATCGATTATGGAACAGGACTTAAAAAATTGGTGGAGGCCGCAGGGAATGCAGTGCCCGGGTGAAATATGGACACAAATCGATTATGGAACAGGACTTAAAAAATTGGTGGAGGCCGCAGGGAATGCAGTGCCCGAGTGAAATATGGACACAAATCGATTATGGAACAGGACTTAAAAAATTGGTGGAGGCTGCAGGGAATGCAGTGCCCGGGTGAAATATGGACACAAATCGATTATGGAACAGGACTTATAAAATTGGTGGAGGCCGCAGGGAATGCAGTGCATGAGTGAAATATGGACACAAATCGATTATGGAACAGGAGTTAAAAATTTGGTGGAGGCCGCAGGGAATGCAGTGCATGAGTGAAATATGGACACAAATCGATTATGGAACAGGAGTTAAAAATTTGGTGGAGGCCGCAGGGAATGCAGTGCCCGGGTGAAATATGGACACAAATCGATTATGGAACAGGACTTAAAAAATTGGTGGAGGCCGCAGGGAATGCAGTGGGCGAGTGAATTATGGACACAAATCAGGAGTTAAAAATTTGGTGGAGGCCGCAGGGAATGCAGTGGGCGAGTGAAATATGGACACAAATTGGTTATGGAACAGGACTTAAAAATTTGGTGGAGGCCGCAGGGAATGCAGTGCCCGGGTGAAATATGGACACAAATCGATTATGGAACAGGACTTAAAAATTTGGTGGAGGCCACAGGGAATGCAGTGGGCGAGTGAATTATGGACACAAATCAGGAGTTAAAAATTTGGTGGAGGCCGCAGGGAATGCAGTGGGCGAGTGAAATATGGACACAAATTGGTTATGGAACAGGACTTAAAAATTTGGTGGAGGCCGCAGGGAATGCAGTGCCCGGGTGAAATATGGACACAAATCGATTATGGAACAGGACTTAAAAAATTGGTGGAGGCCGCAGGGAATGCAGTGCCCGGGTGAAATATGGACACAAATCGATTATGGAACAGGACTTAAAAAATTGGTGGAGGCTGCAGGGAATGCAGTGCCCGGGTGAAATATGGACACAAATCGATTATGGAACAGGACTTAAAAAATTGGTGGAGGCCGCAGGGAATGCAGTGCCCGAGTGAAATATGGACACAAATCGATTATGGAACAGGACTTAAAAAATTGGTGGAGGCCGCAGGGAATGCAGTGGGCGAGTGAAATATGGACACAAATCGATTATGGAACAGGACTTAAAAAATTGGTGGAGGCCGCAGAGAATGCAGTGCCCGGGTGAAATATGGACACAAATCGATTATGGAACAGGACTTAAAAAATTGGTGGAGGCTGCAGGGAATGCAGTGCCCGGGTGAAATATGGACACAAATCGATTATGGAACAGGACTTAAAAAATTGGTGGAGGCCGCAGGGAATGCAGTGCCCGAGTGAAATATGGACACAAATCGATTATGGAACAGGACTTAAAAAATTGGTGGAGGCCGCAGGGAATGCAGTGCCCGAGTGAAATATGGACACAAATCGATTATGGAACAGGACTTAAAAAATTGGTGGAGGCCGCAGGGAATGCAGTGCCCGAGTGAAATATGGACACAAATCGATTATGGAACAGGACTTAAAAAATTGGTGGAGGCCGCAGGGAATGCAGTGCCCGGGTGAAATATGGACACAAATCGATTATGGAACAGGACTTAAAAAATTGGTGGAGGCCGCAGGGAATGCAGTGCCCGGGTGAAATATGGACACAAATCGATTATGGAACAGGACTTAAAAAATTGGTGGAGGCCGCAGGGAATGCAGTGCCCGAGTGAAATATGGACACAAATCGATTATGGAACAGGACTTAAAAAATTGGTGGAGGCCGCAGGGAATGCAGTGCGTGAGTGAAATATGGACACAAATCGATTATGGAACAGGAGTTAAAAATTTGGTGGAGGCCGCAGGGAATGCAGTGCGTGAGTGAAATATGGACACAAATCGATTATGGAACAGGACTTAAAAAATTGGTGGAGGCCGCAGGGAATGCAGTGCCCGGGTGAAATATGGACACAAATCGATTATGGAACAGGACTTAAAAAATTGGTGGAGGCCGCAGGAATGCAGTGCCCGGGTGAAATATGGACACAAATCGATTATGGAACAGGACTTAAAAAATTGGTGGAGGCCGCAGGGAATGCAGTGCCCGAGTGAAATATGGACACAAATCGATTATGGAACAGGACTTAAAAAATTGGTGGAGGCTGCAGGGAATGCAGTGCCCGGGTGAAATATGGACACAAATCGATTATGGAACAGGACTTATAAAATTGGTGGAGGCCGCAGGGAATGCAGTGCATGAGTGAAATATGGACACAAATCGATTATGGAACAGGAGTTAAAAATTTGGTGGAGGCCGCAGGGAATGCAGTGCATGAGTGAAATATGGACACAAATCGATTATGGAACAGGAGTTAAAAATTTGGTGGAGGCCGCAGGGAATGCAGTGCACGGGTGAAATATGGACACAAATCGATTATGGAACAGGACTTAAAAAATTGGTGGAGGCCGCAGGGAATGCAGTGCCCGAGTGAAATATGGACACAAATCGATTATGGAACAGGACTTAAAAAATTGGTGGAGGCCGCAGGGAATGCAGTGCCCGGGTGAAATATGGACACAAATCGATTATGGAACAGGACTTAAAAAATTGGTGGAGGCTGCAGGGAATGCAGTGCCCGGGTGAAATATGGACACAAATCGATTATGGAACAGGACTTATAAAATTGGTGGAGGCCGCAGGGAATGCAGTGCTCGAGTGAAATATGGACACAAATCGATTATGGAACAGGACTTAAAAATTTGGTGGAGGCCGCAGGGAATGCAGTGGGCGAGTGAAATATGGACACAAATTGGTTATGGAACAGGACTTAAAAATTTGGTGGAGGCCGCAGGGAATGCAGTGCATGAGTGAAATATGGACACAAATCGATTATGGAACAGGACTTAAAAAATTGGTGGAGGCCGCAGGAATGCAGTGCCCGGGTGAAATATGGACACAAATCGATTATGGAACAGGACTTAAAAAATTGGTGGAGGCCGCAGGGAATGCAGTGCCCGAGTGAAATATGGACACAAATCGATTATGGAACAGGACTTAAAAAATTGGTGGAGGCCGCAGGGAATGCAGTGCCCGAGTGAAATATGGACACAAATCGATTATGGAACAGGACTTAAAAAATTGGTGGAGGCTGCAGGGAATGCAGTGCCCGAGTGAAATATGGACACAAATCGATTATGGAACAGGACTTAAAAAATTGGTGGAGGCTGCAGGGAATGCAGTGCCCGGGTGAAATATGGACACAAATCGATTATGGAACAGGACTTATAAAATTGGTGGAGGCCGCAGGGAATGCAGTGCTCGAGTGAAATATGGACACAAATCGATTATGGAACAGGACTTAAAAAATTGGTGGAGGCACGCAGGGAATGCAGTGCTCGAGTGAAATATGGACACAAATCGATTATGGAACAGGACTTAAAAAATTGGTGGAGGCCGCAGGGAATGCAGTGCTCGAGTGAAATATGGACACAAATCGATTATGGAACAGGACTTAAAAAATTGGTGGAGGCTGCAGGGAATGCAGTGCTCGAGTGAAATATGGACACAAATCGATTATGGAACAGGACCTAAAAAATTGGTGGAGGCTGCAGGGAATGCAGTGCGCGAGTGAAATATGGACACAAATCGATTATGGAACAGGACTTAAAAAATTGGTGGAGGCCGCAGGGAATGTAGTGCCCGGGTGAAATATGGACACAAATCGATTATGGAACAGGACTTAAAAAATTGGTGGAGGCCGCAGGGAATGTAGTGCCCGGGTGAAATATGGACACGAATCGATTATGGAACAGGACTTAAAAAATTGGTGGAGGCCGCAGGGAATGCAGTGCGCGAGTGAAATATGGACACAAATCGATTATGGAACAGGACTTAAAAAATTGGTGGAGACCGCAGGGAATGCAGTGCTCGAGTGAAATATGGACACAAATCGATTATGGAACAGGACTTAAAAAATTGGTGGAGGCTGCAGGGAATGTAGTGCCCGGGTGAAATATGGACACAAATCGATTATGGAACAGGACTTAAAAAATTGGTGGAGGCCGCAGGAAATGCAGTGCGCAGTGAAATATGAATACGAATTGATTATGGAACAGGACTTAAAAATTGGTGGAGGCCGCAGAGAATGCAGTGCTCGAGTGAAATATGGACACAAATCGATTATGGAACAGGACTTAAAAAATTGGTGGAGGCCGCAGGGAATGCAGTGCCCGAGTGAAATATGGACACAAATCGATTATGGAACAGGACTTAAAAAATTGGTGGAGGCCGCAGGGAATGCAGTGCTCGAGTGAAATATGGACACGAATCGATTATGGAACAGGACTTAAAAAATTGGTGGAGGCCGCAGGGAATGCAGTGCCCGAGTGAAATATGGACACGAATCGATTATGGAACAGGACTTAAAAAATTGGTGGAGGCCGCAGGGAATGCAGTGCTCGGGTGAAATATGGACACAAATCGATTATGGAACAGGACTTAAAAAATTGGTGGAGGCTGCAGGGAATGTAGTGCCCGGGTGAAATATGGACACAAATCGATTATGGAACAGGACTTAAAAAATTGGTGGAGGCCGCAGGAAATGCAGTGCGCGAGTGAAATATGAATACGAATTGATTATGGAACAGGACTTAAAAATTGGTGGAGGCCGCAGGGAATGCAGTGCCCGAGTGAAATATGGACACGAATCGATTATGGAACAGGACTTAAAAAATTGGTGGAGGCCGCAGGGAATGCAGTGCCCGAGTGAAATATGGACACAAATCGATTATGGAACAGGACTTAAAAATTAGTGGAGGCCGCAGGAAATGCAGTGCGCGAGTGAAATATGAATACGAATTGATTATGGAACAGGACTTAAAAAATTGGTGGAGGCCGCAGGGAATGTAGTGCCCGAGTGAAATATGGACACAAATCGATTATGGAACAGGACTTAAAAAATTGGTGAAGGCCGCAGGGAATGCAGTGCTCGAGTGAAATATGGACACAAATCGATTATGGAACAGGACTTAAAAAATTGGTGGAGGCTGCAGGGAATGTAGTGCCCGGGTGAAATATGGACACAAATCGATTATGGAACAGGACTTAAAAAATTGGTGGAGGCCGCAGGAAATGCAGTGCGCGAGTGAAATATGAATATGAATTGATTATGGAACAGGACTTAAAAAATTGGTGGAGGCCGCAGGGAATGCAGTGCCCGAGTGAAATATGGACACGAATCGATTATGGAACAGGACTTAAAAAATTGGTGGAGGCCGCAGGGAATGCAGTGCTCGAGTGAAATATGGACACAAATCGATTATGGAACAGGACTTAAAAAATTGGTGGAGGCCGCAGGAATGCAGTGCTCGAGTGAAATATGGACACAAATCGATTATGGAACAGGACTTAAAAATTGGTGGAGGCTGCAGGGAATGTAGTGCCCGGGTGAAATATGGACACAAATCGATTATTGAACAGGACTTAAAAAATTGGTGGAGGCCGCAGGAAATGCAGTGGGCGAGTGAAATATGAATACGAATTGATTATGGAACAGGACTTAAAAAATTGGTGAGGCCGCAGAATGCAGTGCTCGAGTGAAATATGGACACGAATCGATTATGGAACAGGACTTAAAAAATTGGTGGAGGCCGCAGGGAATGCAGTGCCGAGTGAAATATGGACACAAATCGATTATGGAACAGGACTTAAAAATTGGTGGAGGCCGCAGGGAATGCAGTGGGCGAGTGAAATATGGACACAAATTGGTTATGGAACAGGACTTAAAAATTTGGTGGAGGCCGCAGGAATGCAGTGCATGAGTGAAATATGGACACAAATCGATTATGGAACAGGACTTAAAAATTGGTGGAGGCCGCAGGGAATGCAGTGCCCGGGTGAAATATGGACACAAATCGATTATGGAACAGGACTTAAAAAATTGGTGGAGGCCGCAGGGAATGCAGTGCCCGAGTGAAATATGGACACAAATCGATTATGGAACAGGACTTAAAAAATTGGTGGAGGCCGCAGGGAATGCAGTGCCCGAGTGAAATATGGACACAAATCGATTATGGAACAGGACTTAAAAAATTGGTGGAGGCTGCAGGAATGCAGTGCCCGGGTGAAATATGGACACAAATCGATTATGGAACAGGACTTAAAAAATTGGTGGAGGCTGCAGGGAATGCAGTGCCCGGGTGAAATATGGACACAAATCGATTATGGAACAGGACTTATAAAATTGGTGGAGGCCGCAGGGAATGCAGTGCTCGAGTGAAATATGGACACAAATCGATTATGGAACAGGACTTAAAAAATTGGTGGAGGCCGCAGGAAATGCAGTGCGCGAGTGTAATATGGACACAAATCGATTATGGAACAGGACTTAAAAAATTGGTGGAGGCCGCAGGGAATGCAGTGCTCGAGTGAAATATGGACACAAATCGATTATGGAACAGGACTTAAAAAATTGGTGGAGGCTGCAGGGAATGCAGTGCTCGAGTGAAATATGGACACAAATCGATTATGGAACAGGACTTAAAAATTGGTGGAGGCCGCAGGGGAATGCAGTGCCCGGTGAAATATGGACACGAATCGATTATGGAACAGGACTTAAAAAATTGGTGGAGGCCGCAGGGAATGCAGTGCCCGAGTGAAATATGGACACAAATCGATTATGGAACAGGACTTAAAAAATTGGTGGAGGCCGCAGGGAATGCAGTGCTCGAGTGAAATATGGACACAAATCGATTATGGAACAGGACTTAAAAATTGGTGGAGAACGCAGGAATGTAGTGCCCGAGTGAAATATGGACACAAATCGATTATGGAACAGGACTTAAAAAATTGGTGGAGGCCGCAGGGAATGCAGTGCGCGAGTGAAATATGGACACAAATCGATTATGGAACAGGACTTAAAAAATTGGTGGAGGCTGCAGGAATGTAGTGCCGGGTGAAATATGGACACAAAGAATGAGCGGAGGCCGCAGGAAATGCAGTGCGCGAGTGAAATATGAATACGAATTGATTATGGAACAGGACTTAAAAAATTGGTGGAGGCCGCAGGGAATGCAGTGCCCGAGTGAAATATGGACACGAATCGATTATGGAACAGGACTTAAAAAATTGGTGGAGGCCGCAGGGAATGCAGTGCCCGAGTGAAATATGGACACAAATCGATTATGGAACAGGACTTAAAAAATTGGTGGAGGCCGAGAAATATGCGGATGACGAATTGATTATGGAACAGGACTTAAAAAATTGGAGGCCGAGGGAATGTAGTCCGAGTGAAATATGGACACAAATCGATTATGGAACAGGACTTAAAAAATTGGTGGAGGCCGCAGGGAATGCAGTGCTCGAGTGAAATATGGACACAAATCGATTATGGAACAGGACTTAAAAAATTGGTGGAGGCTGCAGGGAATGTAGTGCCCGGGTGAAATATGGACACAAATCGATTATGGAACAGGACTTAAAAAATTGGTGGAGGCCGCAGGAAATGCAGTGCGCGAGTGAAATATGAATATGAATTGATTATGGAACAGGACTTAAAAAATTGGTGGAGGCCGCAGGGAATGCAGTGCCCGAGTGAAATATGGACACAAATCGATTATGGAACAGGACTTAAAAAATTGGTGGAGGCCGCAGGGAATGCAGTGCTCGAGTGAAATATGGACACAAATCGATTATGGAACAGGACTTAAAAAATTGGTGGAGGCCGCAGGGAATGCAGTGCTCGAGTGAAATATGGACACAAATCGATTATGGAACAGGACTTAAAAAATTGGTGGAGGCTGCAGGAATGTAGTGCCCGGGTGAAATATGGACACAAATCGATTATTGAACAGGACTTAAAAAATTGGTGGAGGCCGCAGGAAATGCAGTGGGCGAGTGAAATATGAATACGAATTGATTATGGAACAGGACTTAAAAATTGGTGGAGGCCGCAGGAATGCAGTGCTCGAGTGAAATATGGACACGAATCGATTATGGAACAGGACTTAAAAAATTGGTGGAGGCCGCGAATGCAGTGCCCGAGTGAAATATGGACACGAATCGATTATGGAACAGGACTTAAAAATTGGTGGAGGCCGCAGGGAATGCAATGCACGAGTGAAATATGGACACAAATCGATTATGGAACAGGACTTAAAAAATTGGTGGAGGCCGCAGGAAATGCAGTGCGCGAGTGAAATATGGACACAAATCGATTATGGAACAGGACTTAAAAAATTGGTGGAGGCCGCAGGAAATGCAGTGCGCGAGTGAAATATGGATACGAATTGATTATGGAACAGGACTTAAAAAATTGGTGGAGGCCGCAGGGAATGCAGTGCCCGAGTGAAATATGGACACGAATCGATTATGGAACAGGACTTAAAAAATTGGTGGAGGCCGCAGGGAATGCAATGCACGAGTGAAATATGGACACAAATTGATTATGGAACAGGACTTAAAAGTTCAAAACCTTGGGAAGTCTTTCAAGACACTCGGCACAGGCACTTTACCTTTTCTATGCAATTATAAGAAGGACGTTAGCACTGCTTATGAAGTATTTATGACTGTTTACACTAAGTTTATTAATCATATCGTGGCTGGATGCAGTTTGATTGTTCCCCTTCACAGCACTGGCAAGGGGCTGAGGGCATAACTACATGTTACGGCCAATGCATGTGGAGTCACAGTATGGGACCGCATTCACATCAGGGGAACTCACCTTTAAAAGCACTTGTTTGCTCAGCAGTGCAGGGGGGGCGGAGTTTCCTTTCTCCCACCTACATGCCAGCAGAAACAGCTTTGGTTCCACCCACCCTCGGAAGGAGCATTCCCGTTCGCTCAGTTAAATTATTTTCCCTCAGCTGCACTGGAAGGCCAATTTGCAGGCGTAACAGATTTGGACAGAATTCGTAAACGTGGATCTGTTCAGCTTGAGTCCTGACAACATATTTTATTGGAAATCTGGTCTGATTGGAGAGAGAAAGGTATTTGTCCTCCCTCTTAATAATTTATAGTCTCAAAACAAAAACAACACCCAGTTTTTTTCATCATTGAGGATTGGAAAACTACCTTAAGTAAAGTTAAAGGTTCCCCTTGCTCAAAAGCTAGTCAAATCTGACTCTAGGGGGCGGTGCTCATCTCCGTTTCCAAGCCGAAGAGCCAGTGCTGTCCGATGATGTTTCTGTGGTCATGTGGCCGGCATGGCTAGATGCCAAGGCACATGGAATGCTGTTACCTTCCCACCGAAATGGTACCTATTGATCTACTTGCAATTTCTCGCTTTCAAATGGCTAGGTTGGCAGGAGCTGGGGCCAGAGACGGGAGCTCACTCTGTCATGCGGCACCAGGGTCTCGAACTGCCAAACTACCGGCCTTCCGGTCTGCAGCTTCAGAATCTTAACCTCTGAGCCACCGTGGCCCCAAAACTACCTTAGCAGTCGCTAAATGTTTAGCTATGGTGCTTGCCTGTAAGAGGGCTGGATCTCTATCTGTTCAAGACCTTTGGGTCAGAAGAACAGTAAGATAGATAGATAGATAGATAGATAGATAGATAGATAGATAGATAGATAGATAGATAGATAGATAGATAGATGGATGGATGGAAGGAAGGAAGGAAGGAAGGAAGGAAGGAATAAGGTTAGCCTTAGGAAGGATATGTGGAGACAGAGAACAGAGGCAGAAATCACCCTTTCCCGTGGCCCCCTCAAAGCGCTGAGTGAATGAGCACTTTCCAAGGTGAGTTCCCCCAGTCACATACTGTGACCTGACATTTGTCAGGTATATTGTGTGATTATGCCCTCAGCCACCTATAAGTGCCATAAAGAGAGCACAAGGGGTCAGACCTGGCTCTATGTCTATCTCCAACCGATGGGATGAAAAATACAACTGTCCCTTGCATTGAAGGCCCTGGGGTAGAAACTTAGGCCTCAGAGCCTGAATTAGCCACCTGTCACTTAAATTGTTCCCAGAGAGTAGGTTGTGGTCAACAAGTGAAAGGTTAACCAACAGAGTCAATTTCGAAAACATTCACTGTAGAGAAGAACAGCACATCCTTGACGATTCGAGAGTCAGGTCTCCCATTCTTACCTGTCCACCGCAATCGCCAAGAGCGCATTGGTAGAGACATAGAGGGAGACGGTGCGCAGGTAATTGACGGAGGCGCACAGCACATGCCCGTGCTCCCAAGACAGCTGCCGCACCACGTAGTAGTCCATCTCGAAGGGGCAGCAGACGATGGCCACGATGAAGTCGGAGATGGCCAAGTTGGCGATGAGGAGGTTGGTGAGGTTGCGCAGTTTTTTGTAGCGGGCCAGGGCGGCGATGAAGATGAAGTTGCCGATGCCGCAGACCAGCATGATCCCGACCAGCGCCACACCGATGACGATCTTGGCCGCAAAGAAAGTGCGGGTTTTGGTGACATCATCTTCCTCGTCCAAGGGAAGGTCATAGTCGCTGTAGCTGAAGTTGAAGGGCAGGGAGAAGTTGCGGTAAGGGCTGAAGTCCCCGTTGTAGAGACTGTAAATGGCGGCAAAGTTCGTGCTCACGGCCGTGTCGTTCAAGCGAGAATGCCCATCCTGCCGCGTGGCACCGCCGTGGCCCCCTCCCATCCTCGCCGACGTCTCGAACGTCCCTTCTCGATATCTCCCGAGAGCTGCTTTCTCTAGGAAAGGTTTCGGCTGCCTGACGAATCACTCTGTCTCAGCGTCTCCATTGTGCGAAGCAATCAAGTCCTTTCTTTGCTCTAGACATCGGGAGAGACGGAAATAAACAAAATCAGAGAGGAGCAGAATGCAACAACCACATAACAAAAACCGACGGTCATCCCTGTGCTGAACTTTCCCTCAGGCATGCCGGTTGCCTTGGGGAAGAGGTGTTCTTTCACAGAAGAGAGTAAGCGTGTCGGGCCCTCGAATCGAAAGCAGTGATTAGAAATCTTTTCCTCTTTTTTCCACTCAGGTCCACAAGTGGAAATCGATCAGGCAACTGTGCGGTGGGTGGTTTTTTGTTTTTTTTTTGCAAAAATAAAAGAGGGAACGGGGAGAAAGAAAAGATTTACCAGTCTAGGTTGGCTTCCTATCTTTTTGTTTAAAATTTGGTTCATTGGTACCCTTTCTCCCCAATGGAGCCCAAAGCACAGCGTTCTCCTGTCTTCCATTTTGTCCTCACAACTACCCTGTGAGGTAAGTTGGCCTGAGAGAGTATAACTGAGCCAGTTTGGTGTAGTGGTTAAGAGCCCGGACTCTAATCTGGGAGAACCGGGTTTGATTCCCCCACTCCTCCACATGCAGCTGCTGGTATGACCTTGGGTCAGTTACAAGCTCTTTCAGAGCTGTTCCCTCATGAGAAGTTCTGGAAAGAGCTCTCTCAGCCCCAACTCCCTCACAGGGTGTCTGTCGTGGGGAGGAGAAGGGAAAGGAGGTTGTAAGCCGCTCTGAGACTCCTTCGAGTAGTGAAGGGTGGGGTATCAATCCAATCTCTTGTCTTCCTCTTCTTCTTCAGGTGGGGCCTGAAGATCTCTCAGATTGGCAGCTGAACTCCAGACTACAGAGCCAGTTTGGTGTAGTGGTTAAGAGCACAGACTCTAATCTGGGAGAAACAGGTTTGCTTCCCCACTTATCCACATGCAGCTGCTGGAGTGACCTTGGGTCAGTCACAAGTTCTCTCGGAGCTGCTGTTTCAAGAGAAGTCCTCGAGAGAGCTCTCTCAGCCCCGCCTACCTCACAGGGTTTCTGTCGTGGGGAGGGGAAGGGGAAGGAGTTTGTAAACCGCTCTGAGACCCCTCTGGGTAGTGAAGGGTGGGGTATAAATCCTATCTCTCCTCTTCTTCTTCTTCTTCCTCTTCTTCTTCCTCCTCCTCCTCCTCTTCTTCTTCTTCCTCTTCTTCTTCCTCCTCCTCCTGGCCCAGAGTCACCCAGTGAGCTTCCATGGCTCAAGTGTAGATTTGAACCCACATTTTGCAGACACTCGTCCAACACGGTTAACCACTACGCCACCCGGGCTCTAAGTATCCCGTCTCTTCTCTTACATGGTTGAGTGGATCTGGCAGTAAAATAGCCAATGTCACTAAGCAGTCTATCTCATCTATTCCACACACACACACCCCCGCTTCAGGACTTTTACAATCTGCAGAATCTTTAGAGAGAGCGCTGCCTTTTGGTACATTTAAGTAATTAATCTGAAATAAAGGGGGGGTCCCGTGCCAACAAATGTTCTCTTTCGGAAGCAGATGCCAGATTTCCTAAGTATACAACGGTGCAACTTTGGTTGGAAGTCAATAGAACCGATTTTCATTTTGAGGCTGACGAGCTGAACTGAAATTAGTTTTGCAGGGGGGGATATCACAGTGGGGCTGGAGATGGAAAAACACAGCTCCATAAACCAGTTAGGGCTAATTCACATTTGCCAGAGCAGGGAGTCTATACTCATGTCCAGTGTTCCCTCTAAGCTGATTTAATGTGAGCTAGCTCACAGTAGTTTAGCCTCCAGCTCATACATTTTTGTCTCAGCTCAGGAAGGAGGGCTCCAGAGCAGTGTTCCCTCTAAGCTGAGTTAGTGTGTGCTAGCTCACAGTTTTTTAGCCTCCAGCTCACACATTTTTGTCTTAGCTCGGGACAGACGGCTCCAGAGCAAACTGATTTATGCAGTAGCCAAACTGATCGCTCACAGCTTTAATGCCAATAGCTCACAAAGTGGAATTTTTGCTCACAAGACCCCACGGCTTAGGGGGAGCATTGCGTCCCCGCACAGAGGCGACATGTAATGGCCAAAATCTGAAGCTTGTGGGGGCAACAGTGTACCCACTGAACCGTGCCCAAGGAAAGATTTCCTTCGTTCCCTTCAGAGTCAGAGAGGGATTTGTCATGGGAATTCCAATTCTGGAACGCAGCTGACGGATTATGGCAACCGTGAAGGGCAGTGCAATCCTTTGCGGAGTTACTCCAGTCTAACCTTAACTTATTTAAACGGGCTTTTGACTGCAGTAGCTTTGCACGGGGTTGCACTCTTGGTGACATGGGGAACTTGACTTTAGCAGCGGGTTCTAAACAGAGGCTGGAATCCCACAAGGCTTCTCCGTGAGGGAGACCGGATTCCTACCCACGAACACGAGTCAAAATGGATCCTTGCAGTTTGCGAAAAATGAAATACCCCCTTTGAAACCAACACAGCAAAACTGGCTTTAACGGTTGGAGGACTGCAGGGAAAAGAGATGTCGTCCCCCCCCCGCCCCGGGTTTACTCCTGATTAAAGAGAATGCGGAACAAACATATATCTGGGTGGGCTTGCACAAATCAAAAGAGACCCTTTTCTCTTGTAAACCGGTCTTTGCATTGAATTTGCTACTTTGCCTAGTAGTGGTTTTATACCTGCGTCTTCTTCAAGCTGGAATACGTATTTTTGAATGTTCCGGGGAGGGGGGCGGTATTGCCGCCGATCGGTTTTATTTTGCCAGGTTTCATTAGCGATCATTTTGCGTGCGTGCTGACTACCTTCAGATGCCTTGTGACCAGTGTTCCCTCTAAGCTGAGTGAAGGTGAGCTAGCTCACAGTTTTTTAGCCTCCAGCTCACAGCTCAGGAAGGTTGGCTCTGGGGCAAAGTAATCTGTGCAGTACCCAAATCGCTCACTCACAGCTTTAATGCCAGTAGCTCACAAAGTAGAATTATTGCTCACAAGGCTTAGAGAGAGCATTGCTTGTGACCGTCAGGGAGGAGTGGAAGACGGAAATGCTACGAAGGAGCGGAGATGTGAGCAGCCCACTTGACTAGAAGCTGGCTTTTCAGGTCTCCAAGCCAAGAGTTTCAAGCTCTCTTATTTACCTGGAAGAAAGACTTGGTTTTTCGTCCTACCCCAGGAGAGGTGTTAAGAAAAAAGAAACAGGTGGTCACCCCAAGTTCTCATACAAGTGACAATTACGTATGATAATAAACAAACTTGTTTGTGTATAACCTTTTTTTTTAAAAAAAGAGAGAAATGATCTTAAATCCAGGGATATCGTCTTTTAAAGCAAATAGGACCTATGGAAAAACTGGGGGTGTAGAATGGTATGGTATAGCCCAGTCTCATCGGATCTCGGAAGCTAAGCAGGGTTGGTGCTTGGAAGGGAGACCACCAAGGAAGACTCCGCAGAGGAAGGCAAAGGCAACCCCCCTCTGCTTCTCACTGGCCTTGAAAGCCCCTTGCTGGGGTTGCCATTAAGTGGGCACTTGGATGGGAGACCACCAAGGAAGGCTCTGCAGAGGAAGGTGATGGCAACCCCCTCTACCTCTTACTTGCCCTGAAAGCCCCTTGCTGGGGTTGTCATTAAGTTGGTACTTGGATGGGAGACCACCAAAGAAGACTCTGGCAGAGGAAGGTGATGGCAAACCACCTCTGCTTCCCACTTGCCTTGAAAACCCCTTGCTGGAATTGCCATTAAGTTGGCACTTTGGATGGGAGACCACCAAGGAAGGCTGTGCAGAGGAAGGCAATGGCAAACCACCCCTGCTTCCCACTTGCCTTGAAAGCCCCTTGCTGGGGTTGCCATTAAGTTGACACTTGGATGGGAGAACGCCAAGGAAGGCTCTGCAGAGGAAGGCAATGGCAACCCCCCTCTGCCTCTTACTTGCCCTGAAACCCCCTTGCTGGAATTGCCATTAAGTTGGCACTTTGGATGGGAGACCACCAAGGAAGGCTGTGCAGAGGAAGGCAATTGCAACCCCCCCTCTGCTTCTCACTGGCCTTGAAAGCCCCTTCCTGGGGTCACCATTAATTTGGTACTCGGTTGTAAGACTGCCTAGGAAGGCTCTGCAGAGGAAGGCATAGAATCGTAGAATCATAGAATGTTAGAGTTGGAAGGGACCTTGCAGGTCATCTAGTCCAACCGCCTGCACTCTGCAGGAGCATAGCCAAAAGATAGCCCTACATACCTACAACATACCCAAAAGATGGTCGTCCAGCCGCCGCTTGAAAACGTCCAGGGAAGGAGCATCCACCACCTCCTGAGGCAGTCTGTTCCACTGCTCAACCACTCTGACAGTTAGGAAGTTTCTCCTGATTATCTAGCCGGTAGCAACTCCTTTGTAATTTCCACCCATTATTAGATCTAGTCTTGCAATCCGGAGCCAGAGAGAATAGATCTGCTCCATCTTCTACATGACGGCCCTTCATATACTGGAAGACTGCCATCGTGTCCCCTCTAAGCCTCCTCTTTCCCAGGCTAAGCATATCCAACTCTTTCAGCCTTTCCTCCTAAGACTTGGATTCCAACCCTCTCACCATCCTGGTTGCAAACCCCCTCTGCTTCATGCTTGCCTTGAAAGTCCCCTGCTGGGGTCGGCATTAAGTTGGTATTTGGATGGGGGCTCCCACCAAGGAAGGCTCTGCAGAGGAAGGTGATGGCCAACCCCCTCTGCTTCTCACTCGTCTTGGCATCCCCTTGCTAAGGTCACCTGTAAGTCCACAATGACTTGATGCCACTGAGCACGCACGCATAGAAAAACAGTGGCAAATGGCTTGCTATAATTTGATGTAGACTGCGTAGGACAGGGAAGTCTGCGCCGTGGAAACCTGGTTTCCACCTATACCTGTCGAGCTGCATTTTGCAGGAAACACAGCAGATGCCCCCCGGGTTTTAGGGCTGAAGGATTTTTCAGAGGGAACTCCTTAGCTAGACTTCAGCTCCTTTTGTCGATTTCGACCAGGAGAGATTGAAAGCAGCGTTGGAACGGCCGAGACGGTGCCTTCTTAGAGAAAAGTGATGTGTCGGATCATTAGATTCTGTAGGCAGTCCCGTGAATTGGCTAGCCTTTAATGTATGTTTGCTGTGTGTGTGTGTGAAAGAGAGAGAGAGAGAGAGAGAGAGAGAGAGAGAGAGAGAGAGAGAGAGAGAGAGAGAGAGAGATATTTGATAGCCGTAAACTAGCATAGCTACCGTTTCAGAATTTCTATCCAGAATCTAATTGGGGAGTGACTTCGACTGCAATCGACCGGACTTATTGTTAAGAAAATGCTTTCAGAGTCAGGGTCTAAGTTGCGTCGAACAGTTGCCTCTTTGAGGCAACCTCCCCCCCCACAGAGATTAAAAAGGTATTCTGAGCTCAAAATCAAGGCATGCCTTTGCTTTCCGCTTTCATTTACAAAGCAGGGATTTTTGAAAAGAGGGGTGCATGTTTCCAATTGACAAGCTGGCAAAAGAGCAAAGGTTATGACAACAGAAATAAAAAAAGTACAAATCTAACAGTACCTGTCGTAGATTTTGTTCCTTGGATATTCGTTAAGGCTGGGGGCTCAGTATCCTGGGGTCCCGGGAACAGTTGAAGTGCTGTTTAGAAACCCCGAAGAGGAGACTCGAAAATGATGCTCTCCGGTACGTCTGCCGTGCAACTGTGCCGGAGCCCAAGTCCGGCTTTTCTGTGTGTGCCTGCATCTAAATCCTTTCCTGAGTGGGTGGCTTCTTTAGGCTTTCTGATGCATGTGTAATTTTAAAGAGGCAGGACTTCCTTGCCTTTGAATTTGGGGAATAAAAGAAAAGAAAGAAAGCTTGCTTTGGGCCTGATCACTGCTGGCCGCCTACGACATTTCAGACATCCGTCTGCGGTATGGGTCAGTATATCATTTCAGTGGCGCTGCCCGTCTCGCCTCTCAGCCGAGATTCCGTTTTGCGCAACAGATTCCACGGTTACCTTCTTCAACCGCCGGATCTTGACAGGTGGCAGCCAAGGGGTTTTTAAAGAGACAAGATCTCTAGAGTCCCTAGACGTTGGACTTAGCGTAGGTAAACCTCAACTGCAATCGTTTGTTCAAGGGAGGCTGAAGAGAGGGAGGGAAAGGACCAGAAAATGGCCTCCCTTGTGACACTGTAGGAATTCCCCCTTGTTTCTGTGGCCTTTACCATAGAGATTGGGGGGGAACTCCTAGAGCGTCACCAGGAAGTGATGTCACGTCCTCCCCAAACCTCACCTTTTCTGGGCGCCACTCTCAAAATCCCCTGGAGTTTGTGAAGGCGGTGCTTGCGACCCAAGCGGGAGCGTTGGGAGCCTTCACTCACTTCCAAAGATCTGTGAAATGTAGAATCGCCAGACCCCGGTCCCGGTGGTGGTTTCCCCGATTTAGGGAGCTCCTTCCTGCTGCCAGCCAGCTGGCCGGTGGGGGGGGGGAGCCCCACCCCAAAAAGTGACCCCTCCCAGGCACTCCTCCTGCAAGATTTAAAGGGTCCTCCAGATTTCATTGAGTTCTATCTCTATGGTCTGGTGTGTTCGTTGCTCCTCCCAGTTAGGTGTCACTTGAAAATTTAATGAGTAGCTCCTCTTCATCCAGATCATTTATTGAAATATTGAAAAGTACCCGGCCCAGAACCGAGCCCCGTGGCACCCCACTGGCCACCTCCCTCCATTCAGATGAAATGATTGTGGTTCTCCAACCAGTTCCCTGTCCACCTCACTATCCCAGAGTCCAGTCCACAGTCCTCTAGTTTGCCCATCAGAGCATCACGGAGAACCCCGTCAAAAGCTTGACTGAAATCTAGGTAAGCAACATCATTTCCTTGATCCAGGAAGCCCATCACTCAATCAGAGAAGGAAATGAGGTTGGCCTGGCAGGACTTGTCGGGGACGGATCTGTGCTGACCTCTCTGGATCACCAAGTTGCCCTTCGGTTGCTCGCAGATCGATCCCTTTAAGATCTTCTTCAATATCTTCCCTGGGACAGAGGTCAGACTGACTGGCCTGACATGTCCTGGGTCATCCCTCCTCCCTTTTTTGAAAATTGGGATAATGTCTGCCCGCCTCCAGTCTTCTGGCATGTCTCCTGTCCTCCAAGAGGTCTGGAAGATGATGGACAAAGGCTCTGTGAGCTCACTGGAAAGTTCATTGAGCACTCTTGGGTGCACACCATCTGGCCTGGGGATCTGTATTCCATCCATGCAGCCAGGTGCTTCTCAACTACTTCTCTGTCCATGTCAATCAGCAGCCTAGATGCTGTGACTTGCCTACAGCCATCTCTAGAAGAGCCTGTTCTCTTCTTCAGGGGGAAAAAAAAACCATGGTGGTAAAATATGCATTAAGCCTTTCTGCTTCCTCTCTGCCCTCAGTCAGAATTTCTCCATTTTCACCCAACAAGTGGGCCCATCGCCTCTTTTGTCTTGCGTTTGCTCCTCACGCACCTGAAAACGATTTTCTTGTTGTAGGGAGCCTCCCTGGCCAGCTTTAGCTCACTGTGAGTTTTGGCCTCTCTGATGGATGACCGACAGTGCCCAGCAAACCTGCAGATAGTCTTCTTCGGAGGTATATCCCTGCCTCCATTTCTTGAACATTTCCTTTTCCTCCCTTAGTACATCGCGGAGTTCTCTGTTCATCCACCTTGGCTTAGAATCATAGAATGTTAGAGTGGGAAGGGACCTTGCAGGTCATCTAGTCCAACCCCCTGCACTCTGCAGGAGCATAGCCGAAAGATAGCCCTACATACCTACAACATACCCAAAAGATGGTCATCCAGCCTCCACTTGAAAACATCCAGGGAAGGAGCATCCACCACCTCCCGAGGCAGACCGTTCCACTGCTCAAACACTCTTACAGTTAGGAAGTTTCTCCTGATATTTAGCTGGTAACGACTCCCTTGTAATTTCCACCCATTAGATCGAGTCTTGAAATCCGGAGCAAGAGAGAATAGATCTGCTCCATCTTCTACGTGATGGCCCTTCAAATACTTGAAGACTGCCATCATGTCCCCTCTAAGCCTTCTCTTTCCCAGGCTAAACATACCCAACTCTTTCAGCCTTTCCTCGTAAGACTTGGATTCCAGCCCTCTCACCATCCTGGTCACCCTCTTCTGGACAAGCTCGAGCTCGTCAACATCCTTCCTAAAGTATGGTGCCCAAAACTGGACACAGGACTCCAGGTGAGGCCTGACCATAGCAGAATAGAGCGGAACTACCATGCAACTTAGATCCCCTACCGCGTTTCCTTCCTGTTGGAATAGTGACGGCTTGAGCTTGCAAGGGGACACCACCCTTCACTTGCTCCTTTCCCTTCCAGCAGTCTTGCCCATGGAATGATTCTCATCATGCCCCCGAATTTACTAAAATCTGCCCTACGGAAACCCAACATACATGTGTGGCTACCAACTACCTTGGTCCCCCCCCACAGCAAAAGGGATTGTAGCAGGACACGGTCACTTCCCCCTAAGGTCCCCACCACCTTCACCCCATCTACCATCTCTTGCGTGTTGGTCAATATTAACTTGAGTGTGTCTAATCCCCTTGTAGCTCCCTCCATCATTTGACAAAGGAAATTGTCGTCCAGACAGGTCAGGAACGGGCTTTGCAGTACTTTTCTCCCTTTCTCACAATACAAGAACTCGCAGGCACTCCATGAAATTGCTGAGCCATCAGGTTAGAATGGATAAAAGGAAGTCCTTCACCCGAAGAGTGATTAACACATGGCATTCACTGCCACAGGAGGTGGTGGCAGCTACAAGCACGGAAGGCTTCAAGAGGGAATTAGATAAACATATGGAGCAGAGGTCCATCAGTGGCTGTTATCCACAAGGTATAGATAGGAACTCTCGGTCTGGGGCAAGTGATGCTCTGTATTCTTGGTGCTTGTGGTGGGGGGGACAGTGGGAGGGCTTCTAGTGTCCTGGCCCCTCTGCTGGACCTCCTGATGGCACCTGGTATTTTTGGCCACTGTGTGACAGAGTGTTGGACTGGATGAGCCATTGGCCTGATCCAACATTGGTTTCTCATGTTCTTATGTCTCCCAGCACACATCAGGGAAGTTGAAGTCACCCATCACTACCAGGCCATGTCGTTTGGGTACCCTGTCAAGCTGTTTGGATACCCTGACTCAGCTAAGAGCACTGACCTTCATGAATGGAGCCCATTGCACCTGGGAGGGAAACGGGCTACTTAAGTTTGCTGTGAGACCAAGGTTAGAGTAGAGGTCCATCAGTGGCTATTAGCCACAAGGTATAGATAGGGACTCTGCGGCAAGTGATGCTCTGTATTCTTGGTGCTTGGGGGGGGTCAACAGTGGGGGGGCTTCTAGTGTCCTGGCCCCCATTGGTGGACCTCCTGATAACACCTGGTATTTTTGGCCACTGTGTGACAAAGAGTGTTGGACTGGATGGGCCATTGGCCTGATTCAACACTGGCTTCTCTTATGTTCTTATACGAACTCTCAGTTTGTAGCAAGTGATGCTCTGTATTCTTGGTGCTTGGGAGGGGGGTCAACAGTGGGAGGGCTTCTAGTGTCCTGGCCCCACAGCTGGACCTCCTGATGGCCCCTGGTATTTTTGGCCACTGTGTGACACAGAGTGATGGACTGGATGGGCCATTGGACTGGTCCAACATTGGCTTCTCTTATGTTCTTATTATGGAGTGTGGGAGTAATGTGTCTGCATGCTAGTGGACGGGCCTGTCTTGGAACTGTGCTCCTGATTATGAGGACCTGTTACGGGACCAGACCTGACCTGGACTCTGTTTCTTGGATTCACCCCGGACTGTACTGCCTGAGAGTGGGAACTTTTTGGCTTGATCTTGGACTGTGTTTTGAACTTTGTATTTTCGGGCAGACCGTGTTGCCTATCTGTTGCCAGAGCTGGGTCAAGGCGCTGTGTCTGAGCCTGCCCTTTCCTGGTGAGTGCGACAGGGGACTGCGTTGCCTGAAACATAGAGGTTTTGAGCTTTGGTGCACACAGACCAGACACCCCCCCTCCCCGAAATCCAGGTTTTATGTAGCCTGTGTGTACTGGCTGTGCACGTCTGCAGAATTTGTACGTTGCCCCTTTTGGATGATACGGTGCTTCAGATTTTGTGGAGATTGCAGGTAGCATGGAAGTATCACAGTTGGGACATGTCATCATCATGTCTGAGGAGGGCTACTGGGTTGAAATGTGCTATGCTATGAATAGGGTTTAAAATAAAATAAGAGAAACCAGGTTGGATCAGGCCAATAGCCTATCCAGTCCAACACTCTGTGTCACACAGTGGCCAGAAATACCAGGTGCCATCAGGAGGTCCACCAGTGGGGCCAGAACTACAGAAGCCCTCCCACTCTTGCCCACCAAGCACCAAGAATACAGAGCATCACTGTCCCCGACATAAGAACATAAGAGAAGTTATGCTGGATCAGGCCCAATGGCCCATCCAGCCCAACACTCTGTGTTACACAATGGCCAAAACCCAGGTGCCATCAGGAGGTCCACCAGCAGGGCCAGAACTCCAGAAGCCCTCCCACTGTGGCCCTCTCAAATACCAAGATGGCAGAGCATCACTGCCCCAGACATAAGAACATAAGAGAAGCCATGTTCGATCAGGCCAATGGCCCATCCAGTCCAACTCTCTGTGTCACAATCCAGGTCAAAATCCAGGGGCCATCAGGAGGTCTAGCAGTGGGGCCAGAACTCCAGAAGCCTTCCCACTGTTGCCCCCCCCCCAAAGCACCAAGGATACAGAGCATTATTTCCCCAGACATAAGAGAAGCTATGCTGGATCAGTCCAGTGACCCATCCAGTCCAACTCTCTGTGTCACCCAGTGGCTAAAATCCATGGGCCATCAGGAGGTCCACCAGCAGGGCCAGAACTCCAGAAGCCCTCCCATTGTTGCCTCCCAAGCACCAAGAAGGCAGAGCATCACTGCCCCAGACATAAGAGCATAGGAGAAGCCATGTTGGATCAGGCCAGTGGCCCATCCAGTCCAACACTCTGTGTCACACAGTGGTCAAAACCCAACTGCCATCAGGAGGTCCATCAGTGGGGCCAGTGTTGGAAATATGTGTGTTGCAAGGTCTAATTCAGTCATTATAGAGTTAAACTGCTTTACTTTGTATGCTATTGTTTGGAGCGACCTGGAAGGGATACCTGGCTCAGAGCCAATGGGAAGAAAGCCCGGGAAAGCTAAGTCTGTTTACTCACAACCATTGGTTAATGTGTTCAGGTGATTTCCTTCTAGGGGTCAAGAAGAAAGAGAATCTCCATTACAGTTGTTGTTATGAGATTGTGTGGTTGGTCTGTTCTGTAGCTCTGAAGATGTAGCCTTAGTCTTTGTTATTTTGTAGATTCCCCTGTGAACCCTTCCCTTTAGAAATAAAGATTTTGACACAGAAAGAAATGCCTTCTCTCCAGGGAAGCAAAGATCCATTGCAAACTCCGAATATCTAATTATTTTTGCCTGTTTTCCCAACAGCCAGAACGCCAGAAGCCCTCTCATTGTTTCCCCCCACCACCACGCATGAAGAATACAGAGCATCACTTGCCCCAGACAGAGTGTACCATCTATACCTTGTGGCTAATAGCCACTGATGGACCTCTGCCCCATACGTTCATCCAATCCTGCTTGTAGGCGCTGCCACCAGTTCCTGCAGCAGTGAATTCCACGTGTTAATTTCTCTTCCGGTGAAGAAGGACTTCCTCTTATCCGTTCTAAGCCTGCTGCTCATACATTCTGTTGAGTGCCCAGGAGATCTTGTATTATGGATACTGTTGCCAACATCCAGGTGGTACCTGGAGATCTGCTATTACAGTTCAGTTCCAGGCAACAGTGATCAATTCCCCTGGAGAAAATGGCCGCTTTGGAAGGCGGACTCGATGGCGTTATACCCCATTGAAGTCCCTCCACCACCCAAACCCTGCCCTCCTCTGGCTCCAGCTACAAAATCTCCAGGTATTTCCCAACCTGAACCTGGTAACCCTAGCTACTGAGATAGTTTGCGTGGTAAGCTGTGTTTAGGGGGTCATGCGCTCCCCCAATTTTTTTTTCCACTGACAAGTAATAATGCTCATAGAAAGGATGCTCTCTGTCACGAACGCAACGAACATGAAATTGAGCAAACTTCAGAGGACGGCAGAAGACAGGAGGGCCTGATGTGATCTGATCCATGGGGTCGCAAAGAGTCGGACTCGACTGTGCGACTGAACAACAGCAATAGATAGGAAATCTCGGTCTGGGGCAAGTGATGCTCTCTGTATTCTTGGTGCTTTGGAGGGGGGGGCAACAGTGGGAAGACTTCTAGTGTCCTGGCCCCACTGCTGTACCTCCTGATGGCTTCTGGTCTTTTTGGCCAGTGTGTGACACAGATGGGCCATTGGCCTGATCCAACATTGGCTTCTCTTACGTTCTTATGGATAAACATCTGGAGCAGAGGTCCATCAGTGGCTATTAGCCACAAGGTACAGATAGAAAAGGATGAGAAGGTTAGACTGTGTCCGGAAGGAGGCAGAAGACAGGAGGGCCTGGCGTGATCTGGTCCACGGGGTCACGAAGAGTTGGACTCGACTGTGCGACTGAACAACAACAACAACAACAACAAAATGTACATCATCAGGTCTCACAAACCACAGAATGATCATTCATAAAAGAAACACTCTCCTAAATAGTCCACAAGCACCAACCCTCCACGAGGAAGTAAGAGTCCTTGAATATAATGCCATCGAAGGGCTTGTGTGACTATTTCGGGTAGTGTTTCTTTCAAGAATTATCATTTTGTGGTTTGTGAGAACAGGCCTCCTCGGGAGGTGGCGGGCTCTCCTTCTTTGGAGGTTTTCGAGCAGATGCTAGATGGCCATCTGACAGCCTTGCTGATTCTATGAACTTTGGCAGATCACGAGAAGGGAGGGCAGGAAGGGCTGCCTCAGTGATTAGTTCTCATGGCCCTTTCTTACACGCCCAGGGAAATGCCGATTGCCACTTTGGGGCCAGGAAGCCGTTTTTCTCCCTGCTAGTTTGGCTGGAGATTCTGGAGAGTTTTTGTCATCGGAACAGCGGTCACGGGGTGTGTGGAGGGGGAGGTATTGCTGAATTTCCTGCATTGTGCAGGGGGTTGGACTAGATGACCCTGGAGGTCCCTTCCATCCCTATGGTTCTATGATGTACATTCTATTTTCTTGAAATATTGTAAATCTTTATATATTCAGGATATTTAATATCTTTCCGTGAGCATTATTCCTTGTCTTTGAGGAAAAAAAATGGGGGAGAGTTTTACCTTTCTGTTTGTAAGATTTATCCTTTCCCTTCCCAGTTTGGTGTAGTGGTTAAGTGCGCGGACTCTTATCTGGGAGAACCGGGTTTGATTCCCCACTCCTCCACTTGCACCTGCTGATGTGACCTTGGGTCAGTCACAAGCTCTGGCACAGGTGTTCTCTCAAGGACAGTTTCTGTCAGAAGTTCTCTCAGCCCCACCTACCTCACAGGGTGTCTGTTGTGGGGAGGGGAAGGGAAAGGAGATTGCATGCCGCTCTGAGACGCCTTTGGGCAGTGAAGGGCGGGGTATAAATCCAAACTCTTCTTCTCTTCTTCTTCTTCTCGGTTAGTTTTGTGTTTAGGGGTCATGACTGCCTCAGACCATTTCCAGCTCCCATTTCATGCAGCCGCCGCATCCTCCTGCAGATTTTATCCACCCACTTATGTATCAAACGGAGCCAATATTTTTTTACTGTTCCTCAGTATGGCATCCATTAAAAAACAGCTGGAGTCTTTCTGACCTTCCATTTTACATCAAAACGGGGGGGAAAAGAAGAATAAAGTTGCGGCTGTTAGATGGATGTGTGATTTTGACCCGTAAAGTTCACCCTGAAGGAAACGGATTCATTTCTGGCCTGTTGTATAACGATCAGGAGGTTACGACGACCAGCTGGAGCTGAACAAAAATTGCTTTGGCCAACGGTCGTGTCTGTCCTTCCTTTTACAACCGCTCTTCCCATTATCTGGGCTCTCCTGCCTTTTGTAGCATTTTTTCAGTGTCATCCAACCAGCCACGGCCTGTTGAACGTGGACAGATACTGTGAAGGGAAAGGTGTCATGTCTGCCCAGGTGCTGGAAAGCTCATTTCAGAAATCCCCGGCTGAGTAATCGCTCTGTGACCTTATCTCTAGCAAAGTCGGCGATAGCGGCCCCGGTTGAAGGCATGGAACTAAAATGGAATGAATGGCATTATCAGTTGTTGGGAGTTGTGTGACAAATGTTTTTTGGCAAATATTAAAAAAAAAAATCACTTGCTTTCTGTCGTGTTACCAGCATAGCCTTAGCAAATGCTTTAGAGATTTGGAGATTTGGAGAGGGAGGCTGGAATTTGGAGAGGATAGAATGTCACTTCTGGGCAACACTCTAGGAATTTCACTACATCTCTATGGTAGAGATCATAGAGTTCCAGGGAAATTCCTAGAGCGTCACTATGGAGGCGATTTCCACCCCTCTGCTCCTCAAATTCTTGAGGGAAGGGGGTTGAAAATGAGGGTGG
This sequence comes from Gekko gecko, assembly GCA_029375565.1. Lineage (NCBI taxonomy): Eukaryota > Metazoa > Chordata > Lepidosauria > Squamata > Gekkonidae > Gekko > Gekko gecko. Next base: position 326,142,595 of record JAPDNY010000001.1, read on the forward strand.
GGAGGTTAATCCACCACAGGCAGGCAAGGGGAAGTCTAGCTTTGCCTCTGTTGTATTCCAACACTCCGGTCCCATAAAGAGCATGTAAGCCCCCCCCCCATTATGCATCTAGGATTTGCTCCACATTTTCTCAACTGGGAGGAAAAAGTGCAACTCAGAACCACATCCAATTACTTTGGGGCCAGTATTCCCTCTAAGCTGTTAGTGTGAGCTAGTTCACAGTTTTTTAGCCTCCGGCTCACAGCTTTTTGTCTTAGCTCAGGAAGGAGGGCTCCAGAGCAAACTAATGTATGCAGTAGCCAAATCGCTCACTCACAACTTTAATGCCAGGAGCTAACCAAGTAGAATTTTTGCTCACCAGACTCCACAGCTTAGAGAGAGCATTGCATCGGGGCAAGGCCGGACTGACTGCAAAGTCATCCCTGAACGGCCATAAATCTATACAGAAAGTACCAGGTAATCCAATGACTGAAGGAAGTGAAAACGGCATGCAACGCAGAAGGGAATTTCTGTTCCAGCGTAGGTTTCGTAAGACAACGGCGGGAAAAGCCAATGCAGACTCAGCCAAAGTTAAAACCCTGATAATTAAGCTGTGGGGCAAGGAAGAGGCAACTGGGGCCAGTCTCTACTGCCCACCCCACGAAGTGGCAGATCTTTGGGATTTTAGTTGCCAAACAAAAACAGTGTTCGGAATATGCTGAATCCCCAGAGAGGAAAAATGTTCTGGCCGCAGCGAGTTGTCCGTGTGGTTCTCCTTTCAACTAGGGCGACTCTCATGACTCCCACTCCGACTCGGAGTTCTCAGAGGAACATCTGGACGATTCAAGGCTACCAGCTAGGGACGCCAGGCTGCAGGAAGGACCGGGGGATCCCCTGGAATTGCAGCTCATCTCTAGATTTACAGAGGTCAGTTTCCCTGGAGATAATGGCAGCTTTGAACAACACAGCCAGAGGAGGTCAACACCTGTGTCAAAGGAGTCCAAGACTGAACCCTGTGAGAGCCAGTCTGGTGTAGTGGTTAGGAGCACGGACTCTTATCTTGGAGAACTGGGTTTGATTCCCCACTCCTTTACATGCAGTGGCTGGTGTGACCTTGGGTTAGTTACAAGTTCTTTCAGAGCTTTTTTCTCACGAGCAGTTCTTGGGAGAGCTCTCTCAGCCCCACCTACTTCACAGGGTGTCTGTTGCAGGGAGGGGATGGAAAAGGAGATTGTAAGCCGCTCTGAGACTCCTTTGGGTAGTGATGGGTGGGGTATAAATCCAATCTCCTGCTCCTGCTACTCCTCCTCCTCCTCTTCTTCTTCTCCTTCTCCTTCTTGTTCATCATCATTGTCGTTTGATGTAGTGGTTAAGTGTGCAGACTCTTATCTGGGAGAACCGGGTTTGATTCCCCCACTCCTCCACTTGCACCTGCTGATGTGACCTTGGGTCAGTCACAAGCTCTGGCACAGCTTTTCTCTCAAGGACAGTTTCTGTCAGAAGTTCTCTCAGCCCCACCTACCTCACAGGGTGTCTGTTGTGGGGAGGGGAAGGGAAAGGGGTTTGTAAGCTGCTTTGAGACGCCTTTGGGCAGTGAAGGGTGGTGTATAAATCCAATCTCCTCCTCCTCCTCCTCCTCCTCCTCCTCCTCCTCCTCCTCCTTCTTCTTCTTCTTCTTCTTCTTCTTCTTCTTCTTCTTCTTCTTCTTCTTCTTCTTCTTCTTCTTCTTCTTCTTCTTCTTCTTCTTCTTCTTCTTCTTCTTCCCAACCCCCTCTTGAAGCTGTCTGTGCTTGTAGCTGCCACCACTTCCTGCGGTGGTGAATTCCAAGGATATCGGCATAATCAGATGAGCTGTGCTGGAACCGAAAAGATGATCACACTCGAGAATCCCCGTCCTCCTCCTATGTTCAATGCTGGATTTTAAATATAAATTATGCTTATTCCTTTGTTTCTAGGCTTGACAAGTTCTGGCTTCAATTGTGGCCCACCAAAGTAAAAGATCTCCTTAACCAGAATAGTCCAGGCTAGTGTAATCTTGTCAGATGTTGGAAGCTAAATAGGTTTGGCCTTGGTTAGTCTTTGGATAGGAGACTATGAAGAAAGGTTAAAACGCTTGGGGCTCTTTAGCTTGGAGAAACGACGGCAGAGGGGTGACACGATCGAGGTTTATAAGATTATGAATGGGATTGAGCAGGTTGAGAAAGAAGTACTTTTCTCCCTTTCTCACAATACAAGAACTCGTGGGCACTCCATGAAATTGCTGAGCAGTCGGGTTAGAACAGATAAAAGGAAGTCCTTCTTCACCCAAAGAGTGATTAACATATGGAATTCACTGCCACAGGAGGTGGTGGCAGCTACAAGAGGGAGTTGGATAAACACATGGAGCAGAAGTCCACCAGTGGCTATTAGCCACAGGGTATAGATGGGAACTCTCAGTCTGGGGCAGGTGATGCACTCTATTCTTGGTGCTGGGGGGGCAGCAGTGGGAGGGCTTCTAGTGTCCTGGCCCCACTGCTGGACCTCCTGATGGCCCCTGGTATATTTTGGCCGCTGTGTGACAGAGTGTTGGACTAGATGGGCCATTGGCCCGATTCAACATTGGCTTCTCTTATGTTCTTATGTTCTTATGAGACCACCAAGGGATACCAGGGTTGTTACATAGGGGTCAGTGATGGCCAACAACCTCTGAACGTCTCTTGCCTTGAGAAGCCCACGGGCCACCTTAAATCAGCTTTGTGACTTTGACGGCCCCAAAAAATAAAATAAAAGGTCACGATCGGCCCACTTGGAGATGCTTACATCTTTGCTGTACTCTGTTTTGGTTGAAATGGCACTCCGAATGGTAAAGATCAATCAATTATAGCGGGACGCCTTTAGAAATGAGAAACGTTTGACTGGAGAGACGGGTGTCCGTTTGCTCGAAAGGTCAGACTTCCATTTTTTGGGGGGTACAATGAAGCCTACCATCTCTTGGCAGCTGATTTGAATAAACACGGACGGGTTGATAGAAGAGGAATTGAGGATCTGTCAACGTCGAATATGAGCGGTTTAGTTCCACTGTCACCCGGGGAGTCTAATATTACATTACTACAAAATAGCTTATTATGCATTCCTTTGCTCGTTGACGTCAATAATACAGGCTTATTTCTTTCCCCCCGCCTCGGGCGACCATGTTAAATAATTCACAGTGACTAATGTGGTAGATTGGATAGCTCACCTTTTGGCTGCTTACCTGGAGATCATAGAATCATAGAGTTGGAAGGAATGTCCAGGGTCATCTAGTCCAACCCCCTGCACAAGGCAGGACATTCACCAATACCTCCCCCACACACATCCCCAGTGACCTCTGTTCCATGCCCAGAAGGTGACCCAAACTCTCCAGGATCTCCGGCCAACCTGGCCTGGAGAAAAATGGCTTCCTGACCCCGAAGCGGCAATCAGCATTTCCTCGGGTGTGTAGGAAAGGGCCACGAGAACTAAGCACTGAAGCAACCTTTCCTGCCCTCCCTCTCATGCTGTGCCTAAGTTCAGTTCCAATTTGAGAGGTGGAGAGCATTTGTCAGCTTATTTTAAAAAAGCAGGCTTTCAGCCAGATAGAAAACAAGGCTGAAATGTTATTCCTAAAATCTACTGGAGAGCAATTGAGCCAGCCACGTGAGATATAGAGAGCATTGGCCAGCCTATTTGAAAAAAGAAGGCTTCTAGCCAGATATAAAAATAAGAGGACTGGTTGCTACTATTAAGAAATTATTTAACTGGCTTGCTCCTTATACAATTATTTGAAATGGAACTTTGTTGTTGTTGTTCAGTCGCACAGTCGAGTCCGACTCTTCGCGACCCCATGGACCAGATCACGCCAGGCCCTCCTGTCTTCCGCTGTCTGCTGAAGTTTGCTCAATTTCATGTTCGTTGCATTGATGACACTGTCTAACCATCACATCCTTTGCCGTCCCCTTCTTCTTTGACCTTCAGTCTTTCCCAGCATCAGGGTCTTCTCCAGTGAATACTCCCTTCTCATTGGGTGGCCAAAGTATTTGAGCTTCAACTTCAGGATCTGGCCTTCCAGGGAACAGTCAGGGTTGATTTCTTTTAGGATTGACTGATTTGATCTCCCGGCAGTCCAAGGGACTCTCAAGAGTCTTCTCCAGCACCATAGCTCAAAAGAATCTATTTTTCGGCGCTCGGCCTTCCTTATGGTCCAGCTCTCGCAGCCATACATTACTACGGGGAATACCATTGCTTTGACCATGCGGACTTTTATTGGCAGAGTGATGTCTCTGCTTTTTATCATGCTGTTTAGGTTTGCCATCGCTTTCCTCCCAAGGAGCAGGCGTCTTTTAATTTCATGGCTGCAGTCACCATCTGCAGTGATCTGGGATCCCAGGAACGTGAAGTCTGTCACTACTTCTACGACTTCCCCTTCTATTTGCCAAGGAGTGATGGGCCCAGATGCCATGATCTTTCATTGAGTTCCATTACTCAAATGGAACTTTGAGTAAGTTTAAATTTAAAAATTAGAATTAAGCTAGTTTCCATTCAGCTTCATGTTCCTTTCTATGCTAAATAGTCACGTTTGTCTTAGGATAATTTGAAGAAGTAGTCAAGCTGTTATCATTTGAAGAAAGTAGAAAGAGAAGTTAATGCCGCAACTAATTGAAGGAAGCCAAAAAGGAAGTTAAAATGTATCAGAAGGCTGACGCCTTGTCACTTAACGGGACTACTCCTGAGGAAGACTATTGAAATGAGTGTATAACCGGGTGCTCATTTTGGATATTGGATTTTGTCTCGAACACGTTAGAATCTCCAAAGTTTTTATTAATACACAAAATTGGAGGATATTGGATTTTGTCTCGAACATGTTAGAATGTCTAAAGTTTTTATCGATATACATAATTGTCATTAAATGTTATTGTCAACTTCATCACAGTGTGTCTTTGTTTTGATATAAGTTCACGGAATGAGCATTGCTGGCAGATGGGGCCACCTAGCCCCTGTTTGAAAACCTCCCAAAAAGGAGAGCCCACCACCTCCCGTGGAAGCCTGTTCCACTGAAGAATCGCTCTAACCGTCAGGATACCTGTAAGCAAGACTTGGGATGGCTCACCTTTGTGCTGCTTACCTGGAGACATTTGTAAGCAGGACTTTCGTTTGCAGGAGGACTTTCGTTTTCATGAGTGATGCTATTTTGGCTTACCAGAACTAGTTAGAACACATCTTGAGTCCAGTGGCACCTTTAAGACCTTTACTACCGATTGGAAGGAGCTGCGGTGGCTCAAGTGGTTAAGACGCTGAACTGCAGGCTGTGGAAGGTCAGTAGTTTAGCAGTTCAAGATCCGTGAGTGCCGCAAGACGGAGTGAGCTCCCGTCTCTAGTTCCAGCTCCTGCCAACCTAGCAGTTCGAAAGCAAGAAATTGCAAGTCGATAAATAGGTACCACTTCGGTGGGAAGGTAACAGCGTTCCGTGCGCCTTGGTGTTTAGTCATGCCGGCCACGTGACCACGGAAATGTCTTCGGACAGCGCTGGCTCTTCGGCTTTGAAACGGAGATGAGCACCGCAACCCTAGAGTCGGATTCGACTGGCTTTTGAGCAAGGGAACCTTTACCTTTACCTTTACCGATTGGATGGTTTAGTGAAGTCCTCAGATCGGCCCCGCCGGGGTCGGCCACAGTCCTGGAGGAGTGCCGAGAAGACGGTCGAACTTGACTATCTAGAGGAAGTAAAAGTCATAACAAGGTTTCTGTAGGTGAACCTGTGGAAGGATCATTAATTTTTAAAATTTTAGTGTTTTTTTTAAAAAAAGACCAAGGTATGAGCTTTCATGTACGTGCATACTTTTTCATATACATTAGAATGGTAGGTAAGGTTCAAACTTATAGACAGGGGCTGAACAGCAAATTAATATGTAACCTGATGAAAATGTGCAAAGACAAAACTAAATAACCAGCTAAAGTTATAAGGTCAGCAGCCGTGAAACAATAAATACATCAAAATAGCAGATAAATGTGTAAAGGTATCTTTTCTAATTGTGGGAAATAAATTGATACTCTCCATTCTCTCGGTAATGGAGGTCACTTAACAGCATTCCCCCCCTTTTTTGAGGTGAATGCAGCAAAACATCCCAATACCCCTTGCATTACACTCAGTATTCCAATATACCTTTCTGAAAAAGAATTACACTAAAATACAGGAGATATTTATTTATTTATCTATCCCATTTATACCCCGCCCTCCCTGCTGAAGTCCTTCTTGTTGAGAATACATATGTGAGGACTGAATGTGTTAGCACATGAGACAAGAAACCAATATCCCTGTTGAGTCCTGGGGAGGTTTTTCCCCCAAATGTTGTAATTTAGCAACTTCCCTTTCCACTCTGTTCCTGAAGTTCCTTTGTAATAGAACAGTTAGTTGCTGTACTGCTCTTATTATAACCTAAGAGTGCACACAGGCCTTTATCAAGTAAAATGTTTGGTTGCTTCATTTAGTTTTATTTATATCATTTATGTTTTATTTACTTTGCTTCCTTTTCTCCTTAATGGCAGCCCAGCATGGCTTATAACATTCTCCCCTACTGCATTTTATCCTCACTGCAACCCTCTGAGGTAGATGGTTCTACCATAGAGTTTCCTGAGATTCCTAGAGCTACCCTACATCACTTCTGGGTTTTCCCGGGAAGTGGCATAGTGGCGCAGGCCAGCGTTCCCTCTAAGCTGAGTTAGTGTGAGCTAGCTCACAGTTTTTTTAGCCTCTGGCTCACGCATTTTTATCTTGGCTCAGGAAGGATGACTCCAGAGCAAATTAATGTATGCAGTAGCCAAATGGCTCGCTCACAACGTTAATGTCAGTAGCTCACAAAGTGGAATTTCTGCTCACGAGACTCCACAGCTTAGAAGGAACTTTGCAGGCAACATCACACCCCTCCCCATGTCTCCGTCCACAAACCTTCCAGAGGTTGCTAGCAACAGCCTGGCAACCCAGTGGCGTCGGAGGCATCACAGGGCAGAGAGACAGGATATACAACCAATTTTGTCAAAATAAAAGGCCTGAATTTCAGTTATAAAGGACCAGTGTGTAAGTGGTTTAGAATCCTAGAACCTTAGAATCACAGAGTGGGAAGGGGCCATACAGACCGTCTAGTCCAACCCCCTGCCCAGTGCAGCATCTCTGACCAATATTCGCCGGGCCTCTCCTTGAAAGCTGTCAGTGAAGGGGAGCTCAGTCAGAAAGCTAAATGGTTAATAAGAAGCAAAAAGGAACTGTGAGATTGAAAAATTAAACAAAATTTATGAATATTATATGCAGTATATAACAGAAATATAAAGAGTGAAGTCTGCGAAGTCTGACGGCGGTCTCCGGAATGTGGAGCCGTTTCGATGAACGTCTTCTTCTGAGTAGAGTGAAACAATTCAATGTCTAACAACTCTTCTTAATGGGACAGAGTCTCATATACAAAATTCCAATGTAGTACACCATATTTCTCTAGCTATTTTTACAAGTGGGACATTCTTACCGACTCTAACTTATTAATGAACATTGGGTACATCTGCACATGCATAATGACATTGATGGCAATTATCATATGAATTGTAGAACTTCGGGTTGGAAGAGGACTCCTTCAGAGTCGGAACGGGATCTTCTTTCCGGAGACTACCGTTCCTGTCACCTTCTGTCATCTTCAACCTATGTAACTGATGTGAAAGTGTTTATTGTTATTGTATTTTGTGTTATTTAAAGATAGAGAAATTTTCTTGAAGCCTTGTTATTACAGTTCTTTGGCTTTCTTTCTAGTGAAGGGGAGCTCCCTGGGCAGCTGATTCCACCTTTGAGCCACTCTGACCGTGAAACAGTTTTTCCTGATATCCAGCCGATACCTTCCTGCGTGTGATTTAAACCCGTTGCTTCGGGTCCTCTCCTCTGCTGCCAACTGGAACAGCTCCTTGCCCTCCTCCAAATGACAGCCTTTCAGATATCTAAAGAGAGCCATCATGTCCCCCCTCAATCTCCTCTTCTCCAAACTAAACATTCCCAAGAAGTCCCTCACCCTTTCCTCATAGGGCTCCGTCTCCAGACCCCGGATCATCCTCGTCGCTCTCTTCTGTACCCTCTCGATTTCGTCCACGTCCTTTTTGAAGCGAGGCCTCCAGAACTGCACACAGGACTCCAGGTGCGGCCTGACCCTTCATATCTAGCTAAAAATCCTGGAACCCTGGAGGGGTTCCACTTCAGGGACGTGTGAATGCGAACAAGCTGATCCGGTAAGGGATGCACTTATGTGCATTAACCGGATTACATTACAACAAGCTGCTTACAGCTGCGCCTCCGCCAGGGGCGGGTCAACAGTGTGAACACTCCCTTGTGCCTCCTCCCGGTATGCTCCCGCATCAGTCGGTGCACTGTGACTGGGAAAATCCGGAATGGTTTGTTCCGGGTCTTTTTGCCGCGACTCCCTCACGCTTCAAACGGCCAGTCTGACCTCAGCCTCAGTTCCTTGCATCTGCCCTCCGTAAGAGCAGGCAGTTAAGGGAACGGTTCACTTTTCGTTTCCCCGTCAGCCTCCCGTTATTTCCATGGAAGCCAATGATATTCCAGATGGAGTAGTCAGAATAGTCCAGCTATGGCATTATGAAGTGAATCCCAAATCACCTATGACACAAAAGAATGTACCCATGGGATTTTGTCTTCCTACCATGTCTCATTGCAACTGGGCCACTACCTGTCTGGTAGAGTTGCCAGTTGTGTGTGTGTGTGTGTGTGTGTGTGTGTGTAGTGTGAGAGAGAGAGAGAGAGAGAGAGAGAGAGAGAGAGAGAGAGAGAGAGAGAGAGAGATTGGATTTATACCCTGCTCTTCAATACCCAAAGGAGTCTCAGAGTGGCTGACAAACTCCTTTCCTTTCCCCTCCCCACAACAGACACCCTGTGAGGTAGGTGGGGCTGAGGGAGCTCTGAGAGAAACTGCTCTAGAGAGAACAGCTCTGAGAGAACTTGTGACTGACCCAAGGTCACACCAGCAGCTGCATGTGGAGGAGTGGGGAATCAAACCCAGTTCTCCCAGATTAGAGTTTGTGCTCTTAACCGCTACACCAAACATCAAACAGAAAAGTTAATAGGTGGGCCCTGGAATTCTCCCAGAATTACAAGCGATCTCCAAACAGGGTTGCCAGCTCCAAGTTGGAAAATTCTCAGAGATTTGGGGGTGGAGCCTGTGTAGGATGTGGTTTGGGAGAGAGGGAGGGGCCTTAGAGGGTGTGGTTTGGGAGAGGGCAGAAGCACAGCAGGGAGGCGATTCTATAGAGCCCGCCCTCCAAAGCTGCAATTTCCTCCCTGAACCTCCCCACCAAAAAGTAAAGGAGGGGTCCCTATCTATACCTTGTGGCTAATAGCCACTGATGGACTTCTGCTCCATATGTTTATCTAATTCCCTCTTGAAGCCATCCATGCTTGTAGCTGCCACCACCTCCTGTGAATCCCATGTGTTCGTCAGTCTTTGGGTGAAGAAGGACTTCCTTTTATCTTTTCTAACCTGACTGTGCAGCAATTTCATTGAGTGCCCACGAGTTTTTGTCTTGTGAGGGGGGCTGCAAAGGGGACAAGCTGGGTAAAAAACACAAAACACCCAGCAGTTGCCAGGCAGGGCATTCTGGGGACTGCCCCAGGAAATAACATGGTTCACGGGTAGGTGGGCTTCTAACCCACCAGCAAAGAAACATGATCGGGGAAAAATGGGGGGGGGGGATTTGGCTCCAGTTGTCTGCTTATCTCTCACAGTGGCTCAGGGGCAGGAAGGAGCAATTGCTCTGGCTAAAAACCAGATCCACATAACCCGGTGAGACTCCGTAGTGACCCTCTAAGCTGAGTAAGTGTGAGCTAGCTCACAGTTTTTTAGCCTCCGGCTCACATATTTTTGTCTTAGCTCAGGAAGGAGGGCTCCAGAGCAAACTAATTGATGCAGCAGCCAAATCGCTGGCTCACAACTTTAATGCCAGTAGCTCACAAAGTAGAATTTTTGCTCACAAGACTTCCCAGCTTAGAGGGAGCATCGGTCACCACTACAGGGTAATAAAATGATGCAGACAGCCAATGCTGCGTCGATACAATACGGGGATGGCTGCAGCAAGCAATGCAGCACAGAGATTTGTGAGACGATTTCGGACCGCCAGCACAGCGGCAGGAAAGACCAGTGTAGATTGGACCTATGCTAGCCTTCTCCATCTCGGCACAATGAGGGCCGGATGTCCTTTCTGCATCTCTATCCATCCTAGCTAGTTAGACTAGATCAGAATCCTTTCTCTACTCTATCTTGTCTAGAATGGAGTTCCTTACAATAAAAGACTCATATCAGTTTGCAAAGATAAAGAGGCTCCGGGTGTAACTTCTGTTTCTTGGCAGCACACGCAAAATAGGCTGTGCTGCGTTCTGTGCCTTGAGCACTCTGCTAATCAAATAATCCCTTCAAGTAACTGTCCCGTAAATTCCAAATGTTTATATCGAGGGAGGCAGCACAGGATAGTGGTTAGAGCATCGGACTAGGATCTGCGAGGCCCAGGCTCAAATCCCCACTCTGCCGTGAAAACCTGCTGGGTGACCTTGGGCCAGTCACGCACTCTCAACTTAAGCCTACCTCACAGGATTGTTGTGAAGATAAAATGGAGGGGAGGAGACTATCGTAAGCCACCTTGGATCCACACTGAGGATATAAAAAGAAATAAAATAAAAAAATGGAGAAGGAGAGGAACAACTCTCTATTTTTATTGACAATAGCAAAAACTTTGATTGCCGTAAAATGGATAGATAAATGGGCACTCTCTGTTCAGCAATGGCAAAATAAAATCTGGGAATATTTCATTTTCAGTAAAATGACTTTTAGTTTAATTAACGTTTTGATAAAGCAGTATCAGAATAAGGTAGTAAAGTTCTGGTATCCAATAGTAAGTCATTTGATGGGAAAAAACGATTTTCTTCCTCAAAACCCTCTGTATGAAGTCTTAGAAGAAGAAGAAGAAAAAGAGATTGGATTTATACCCTGCCCTTCACTCGGAGTCTCAGAGCGGCTTACAAACTCCTTTTCCTTTTCCCTCCCCACAACAGACACCCTGTGAGGTAGGTGGGGCTGAGAGAGCTCTGACAGAAACTGCTCTTTTTCAAGAACAGCTCTTATCAGAACTACGGCTTGCCCAAGATCATCCAGCCAGGTGCAAGTGGAGGAGTGGGGAATCAAACCCAGTTCTCCCAGATTAGAGTCTGCACACTTAACCACTACGCCGAACTGACTTAATTTATTTTTAAATGTTAAGAGATTCAAGTTTATATTCAAGATTGTGTTGCATTTGTATTTATGTTCTTGTTAAAAGTTAAAAAATTGTTAATACAAAAAATAAATGGAGAAGGAGAGACAGAACCACAGATCCGCCTCTTCGGGAATACGAGTTTCATCCCGGGAGCCAATGTTCTTCAGCATTTACAAATACGGCAGGCAGATGAATAAACCAGATGCAAGTACCGTTTCTTAGCAAACTGTGCTTTGAGAAATTAGACTCACTGCAACTCGCCGGATGTTCTGTGAAAGGCTGTACATTTGGAACTGCGGCATCTCCTTGGGGGAAGGCCGTGCGGAGCAGTTGAGGGGAAACCTTCGATCCTTTAAATTGCTTGCATAACTGGAAGTGGTCCTCCTGCTATTTTTTATTACCACTAAGAAGCGATGAATAAGCCCGCAAGCTGGTGATTTATATCAAATGCCCTTGTTCTTTCTTTGTCAACGGCCTCAGCGGTAAGCAAATCCGTTGTCTGGGGCTTTCACTGTGTCAAAGCCGGAGGAGAAATGCTTCTATTATACGCTGAACACTCAATACGGGAATGAATAAAATATATGTCAAAACCCTGAAAACGCTTCATTCAGCAAGCGCGAGACTACAAAGCTTGAAAACGGGCGAATATATTGATTCACTCCCTTTTATTTCACACCCTTGGCTTCACACATAAATATCTCAGATGCTTTTTGATGCCGGTATGTATTTTCTTCCCTGTCACATTTTCTCCTCCGCAGTTAATTTTGCATGAATACGCCGTTGTGATCTGCTGCACTCGATGGAAATTATCTCACAATTTTACATTTCACAAGCCTGGGAACAGGTTTATTTTCAAAATATGGCTTTCCTGCTCGCTGCTAGGCAGATACTAATTAAAAACAGAGCTGAACGCGGGGGACGGGGACGGGGGGGGGACACAGTCCATTTCAAAATGCCTGCGCAAAGGATATATAAACAGGGATAATAAATGGTTTCCCTCTCTCTCAACAACTAGCCCTAGGTTGATAAACAAGAGAGATGAGAAATGATCTGCCGGTTACCAATTTTCAGTTCTGGTCTTTTTGTCCTGCTTCAGATGCAAGCAGGGCCGGCTCTCTCACTAGGCGAACTAGGCATTTGCCTAGAGCATGCGGGCCCTTAGGGGCAAAAAAGCCCCGTCAACCCCCCGCCCCTTCCCCTGGCTTCCCAGCGAGCCCCGCAGCTGCGGCACGCACCAGCAAGCTGGCGCTCAAACAGAAGGGATGGGGGTTTAACCCCCTGCCCCTTCCCTGGCTTGCTGGCATGCCCTGCAGCTGTGGGACACACCAGCAAGCCGGCACTCAGATGGAAGGGATGGGGGTTTAAACCTCCACCCCTTCCCTGGCTTGCTAGTACACCCTGGCGGCGGGCGAGAAGGGGAGGAGGAGGAGGGGAGTCCTCCCTCGCTCTGCGGAGCCCCGGCAGCGGGGGGTGGATGCCAGAAGGTAGCCCTGCCTAGGGCACAAAAAAACCTCAGGCCGGCCCTGGATGCAAGGTACCTCCTCTTGAACCTGGATTTTCTCCAGCCAGTTCCCATTCCAGGACAGGGAAAGGACAGCCATCTTTCCTCTCAGAATCTCAGAAGTTTAAGATCCCAAACAAAGGAATTTCTCCTTAAACCCCCCCAATTGGAAATGTAAGGCTACGAGAGTTGGACTGTAAGGAAGGCCGAGCACCAAAGAATAGATGCTTTCAAATTATGGTGCTGGAGAAGACTCTTGAGAGTCCCTTGGACTCCAACGAGATTGAATCAGTCAATCCTAAAAGAAATCAACCCTGACTGTTCCCTGGAAGGCCAGAGACTGAAGCTGAAGCTCAGATACTTTGGCCACCCAATGAGAAGGGAGCACTCCCTGGAGAAGACCCTGATGCTGGGAAAGACTGAAGGTCAAAGAAGAAGGGGACGGCAAAGGATGAGATGGTCAGATAGTGGTATCAATGCAACAAACAAGCTCCGGAGCACGATGGAAGACAGGAGGGCCTGGCGTGATGTGGTCCATGGCGTTGCGAAGAGTCAGACTCGACTGTGCGACTGAACAAAAGCAACAACAACTCCCTCAGTTTACCACGCCCTTGACCTGGCATGTATTTGGAAGAAACAGATTGTTGCCAGCCTCCAGGTGGGACCTGGGGATACTTTGGGATTCCAGCTCATCTTCATAGACCACAGAGATCAGTTCCCCTGGAGAAAATGGCTGCTTCGGAGGGTGGACTCTGTGGCATTGTACCCTGTTGAGGTCCCTCTCCTCAGTTTGGTCTAGTGGTTAAGTGCGTGGACTCTTATCTGGGAGAACCAGGTTTGATTCCCCACTCCTCCACTTGCTCCTGCTGATGTGACCTTGGGTCAGTCACAAGTTCTGGCACTGCTGTTCTCTCATGGACAGTTTCTGTCAGAAGTTCTCTCAGCCCCACCTGCCTCACAGGGCGTCTGTTGTGGGGAGGGGAAGGGAAAGGAATTTGTAAGCCACTCTGAGATGCCTTTGGGCAGTGAAGGGTGGGGCATAAATCCAACCCTCCTCCTCCTCCTCCTCCTCTTCTTCTTCTTCTTCTTCTTCTTCTTCTTCTTCTTCTTCTTCTTCTTCTTCTTCTTCTTCTTCTTCTTCTTCTTCTTCTTCTTCTTCCAAACCCCGCCCTCTCCAGGATCCATCCCCCCAAATCTCTAGGTATTTCCCCACCCGGAGCAAGCAGCCCTACTTTTACTTGGATTATATATCTTGAGTTCTATGCTTCTGGGAAGCACGCACAAGAAGATCCCAAGACAGACCAGGGAGCCCCCACTCTAAGCCAGATACAGGCCCATAGCTCTAGTCGGGCAGCCAGTCCCCAACTTACCACCCAGGCTTCCCATCCAGTCATTTTATTTTATTTTTCTCATGTGCCACGGCCACGCCGAGCTGTCACCCTGCCCTGCCTGCCAGCAGTGTACCTCTAAGCCAAACAATATGTAGTATGCAAAGATATAAACTGCAAGGGCAGACCATCAAAAGATACACAACTTTGGCCCCGTCCACACTGAGCATTTGCCCCGCTTAAGGCACGGGAGCCCTGCAGACCTTCCGTGTGCGTTCATATGAGCACATCTGGGAGGCGTAGTGCTCCCGTGGCCAACCCGTGGCTTCCCTCTGAAAACGCGTAGTAAAAAACTAGTAGGTCCGAGGTACTAGTTTCTAGAAACCCCGGGGCAAAGGCTGGCGTCTGATTGCGGGAGCGCCGGTATCCCGCGGCCTGCCCATGTCCCCAGGGTTTCCAGATGTTGTATGTTTCCATGGGATGTGCACCAATGCTGGACAGCGCATGCGCACACACAAGTCACCGACAGCGCCCCCCCAACAGCGCATGCACACTTCGCACTTGCGTGGTCTGCTGTGCTGCTGTTTTGCTGTGCTGCAGCAGCGCGGTGTGATTGCGGCGCAGAGCTGGAGTGTGGCAACCCAGTGGTCCGTGAGATCGGGCTACCGTGCCTTATTTAGCTCCGGGGCAAACTGCCACGCCTCTCTCCCGCATTTTCTGGCCTGTAGGACCGTGGCCTTTCACAAGTAAACAGTAGGCATCAGTCTATTGCAATACAATAACAACAGATTGAAGGTACAAAAGAATTGGCGGTCACAGTTCAAAAACACTATTTGCAAATTCCAAATACAATTTGATGATAGTGGGAAATATCCAACAAGGGAGTCCCTCTGTATCCTCTGAGTATAATAGTGTCCAAAAGACCTCAAAGTCCACACAAAAAAAGGCAGAGGGTGTCCCAAACCACAAATAAACTTCTAGCAGCGGAAAACGTCCTTCCCAGATACAGCAGACGTTTCAAAGCCATCTTCTTCAGTTGTACGGCTGAAAAATGGAACCCAATATCCACAGTAATGTAGGCACAGCTCGTATCTCAAGTGGAATCTGTGGTTCTCTAGCTGTTCGTGGGTGCGGCATGCCATAGGGCACATCCGCGCCCTGCTCTAGCCCTCTCTCTCTCTTGTTGCTTTTTAAAACTTTTACTCTGTCATCCTTCCTGACACAGTGCCCCCTGACTTACTTAAATGCTCCCCAAAGTTAAAAAAAAAATCCTGGTGACAGCCCTGGCCATGTAAGACCTAGCAACCCTAGCAGCCACGTCAGCAACAGAGAAACCACAAAATCTCCTTCCAGCGTGGAAGACCCCCACAAACTGTTTTATAACATGTTCCCCTTCCCTTTTAAAACAGCATAATTTTCTATGGCTATTCCGGGGACGTTGGTGATCTGCAAACAACAGAAAAGTAACTGAGACATCAGACAGGGAAGCGTTCGTCAGCGCCTCCGGAGCCTTTGACCTCATTCCACCCTTTTCGGGATGGTTCCTTCTTACAACAAGCAAATAGCAACCCCATCTTTTAGAACTACAGAGCAAGGATGGGAACAGAATGGGACACGCTTGCATCACGTATTGCAAATATATCCACCGTTTGTCCTAATTTTGGAGACAGCGAACATTTGCTATGCATGCATGAATGAATCCAAATGTAGCCTTCGATAAGAGCCGCCAACTCTGTGTTGGGAAATTCCTGGAGATTTGGAGGGATGGAGGCTGGAGAGGGCAGGGTTTAGGGAGAAGAGGGACCTCGGTGGAGTATAGTGACATAGACCACCCACAAAAGCAGCCATTTTCTCCAAGGGAACTGACCTCTGTAGTCTAGAGATGGGTTGTAAGCTTTTGGGGGGTATTTGGGAGGGTATTGTGCTGTCTTGACTGGTGGCCACCGAGACTATACATGAGAAGCTGGAAACACGGTCCAAAATCAAGGTCAGTAACAAAGCCAGAGGTCGGATAGCTGGGAAGTCAAGTCAAGATTGAAAATTTCCAAGGACAAGGAGTGGCTGCTTCACACTCAGAAGCAAGTCTGATTACGCAGAGCTGCTGCCAAGCTGAAGCAGATGCATGGAGTGCTTTTGAACAGGTCCTTCCTCCCCTGGGAGTTGAGTCCGCAAAGGCTTACAGCCCCTCCAGTTGCCATTGCAGGAGCTGCAGTCTGGGACTCCTCCTTCGCTCCTGCATTGTCAGCCTCTGGCGTACCCTATGTCTGGGGCATTCAGGAGAACTAGGCGGGGAGTCTGGCCTCGGGGTGTCTGCAGCTGGGGGTGCTGGCCCAGATGCAGGATCCACGTCAACGTGGCAAATGGGGTTCAATGTGGCCAAGTGCAAAGTGATGCACATTGGAGCCAAAAATTCTAAATATAAATACACGTTGATGAGGTCTGAACTGGCAGAGACGGACCAAGAGAGAGATCTTGGAGTCCTAGTGGATAACTCGCTGAAAATGTCTAGACAATGTGTAGCTGCAATAAAGAAGGCCAACGCTATGCTGGGGATTATTAGGAAGGGAACTGATAACAAATTAGCCAGTATCATCATGCCCCTGTATAAATCATTGGTGCAACCTCATTTGGAATACTGTGTACAGTTCTGGTCACCACATCTCAAAAAGGATATTATAGCATTGGGAAAAGTGCAGAGAAGGGCAACTAGAATGATAAAAGGGTTGGAACACCTTCCCTATGAAGAAAGGTTAAAATGCTTGGGGCTCTTTAGCTTGGAGAAACGACGGCTGAGGGATGACATGATCGAGGTTTATAAGATTATGAATGGGATTGAGCAGGTTGAGAAAGAAGTCCTTTTCTCCCTTTCTCACAATACAAGAACTCGTGGGCACTCCATGAAATTGCTGAGCAGTCGGGTTAGAACAGATAAAAGGAAATACTTCTTCACCCAAAGAGTGATTAACATATGGAATTCACTGCCACAGGAGGTCGTGGCAGCTGCAAGCATGGACAGTTTCAAGAGGGAATTAGATAAACATATGGAGCAGAAGTCCATCAGTGGCTATTAGCCACAGGGTATAGATGGGAACTCTCAGTCTGGGGCAGGTGATGCACTCTATTCTTGTTGCTGGAGGGGGCAACAGTGGGAGGGCTTCTAGTGTCCTGGCCCCACTGCTGGACCTCCTGATGGCACCTGGTATATTTTGGCCGCTGTGTGACCAAGAGTGTTGGACTAGATGGGCCATTGGCCTGATTCAACATTGGCTTCTCTTATGTTCTTATGTTCTTATCTCTCCTTCTGGCTGCACCTCCTGTGCAGCTGCTGGGGGCTCTTCCTCCTCAGGTACTGTTGAGGGTTCTTCTGGGCTGACTTCAGAGGAGGCTGAGTTGCACCCTGCCTCTTCCTCATCTGAGGAGAAATCAGCCTCGGCAGAGCCAGTACCCACAACAGGTATTTTTTTTATGGAAGTCATGGCAACCTCTGGTGACTGACCTCTACTGGGGGCCTGGAGGATATTCAGAGAGGTGGCTGAGTAAAGCCTGCCCCCCTCCTCCCGCCTCTGGTATTCCAAGGAGGTCTCCCTCATCCAAGTAGCTGACAGAGTCAACCCTACTTAGATTCTGTGATCTGACAAAATTGGGCTTGCCCAGGCTATCCGGGTCAGGGCAAGAAGCTTAATGCATTCATGTAATGGCTTCAGCTTGAAATAGGCCTTCAGTCTAAGAACTTTCATTTCCAAATCCAAGGATTCTGAACTTTGGGGGTCACCTCTAATGTTAAAGCCAGATCCACACATGACGGAGCCATAAATCTGGGTTTGCCGTGCATTTGTGTTCATTGCAAAAGGCTCACAGTGTAGCGTAGCCAAAAAATTATGTAAGGCACACTAGGAGCGGACTGCAATTGATCTCTAGAAAGTGTGGAGCAAGACCTTCCGTTTTTAAAACCTTTCTCCTAATGGGTGAGTCATATAAAATAAAATTATAGACTATTTACTGGATGCACGAAGCTCTATAAAACGAGAGCAACACACGCTGTTGAGAGTACATTTATATTTGCAGATGGCTCCCCTTCAAAGTGAAATTGACACGCAGGGGACCTGACAATGAATTCTTCCAAAGAAGATACCGGCTGAGTTCAGACTGGCAGTTTGCCCCGAGAGAGGCGCATTTCAGCAACGTTTCACAAGTGGATTAAAGGGGGCGTTCTCACAGGCACATCTGTCTGGCGTTCCCCAGCCGTACTCAACCCGTCTTGTAACGCTTCGTTCCTGAGTTAAAAAGATACCTGTTAAAAGTGGTATCAAACCCCGGAAAGTGTTTCTATCCCATGTATATCCTGCACTAACACAGTGTGAATGCTAAAATCCACGTTTTTTGCTTGTGTGCATGTGCGCATATGTCCAGATTAGCGAAACAGAAAGCCGGCCTTACAGCCGCGCCTTTGGTCCAACAGTGTGAATGCTCCCTCACACCTCCTTCTGGAATGCTCCCGCATCAGTCGGTGCAGAAACCTGGGAAAACCTGGAACAGTTTGTTCCAGGGCTTTTTTGCCATAACTCCGTCCCGCTTCAAACTGCCAGTCTGAACGCAGCCTTCGATGTCCCAAACGGGAACTGATCTAGGGACCTCTAAACACTAGAAGTTGTAAATCAACTACTGAACTCAGAAACCAGACTTGGAAGAATGCCATCTTTATTTAACAGCTAAGACATTCTGGATATATTCCTTGATGAGGAATCTGTCAAGGTTGCAACTTTTACCATTCCCAATAGACTACAGACTACCGACGCTAGGCTGATGTCAGCATTTGTTAACTCTCTGAGAATGAATGGAAAGGTTTTAAGGTTGCAACTGATTTATGACACTGACAACGTATGTTTGTTTTTCCCCCTTGAATTATTTATATATATTTATATTTATTGCTGATTATTGATACTAATAAAGTTTACAGTTGCAGTCCACTCATAGTGTCCATTACATAATTTTATGCAATTATGTTCGGCAAAGAGCTGCAGCTAATCTTGGCTAACTGGCTGATGTACATGTCTGGTAAGAGAAAGGTAAAAGTTTCCCTTGCTTGAAAGCCAGTCGGATCCGACTCTAGGGGGGCGGTGCTCATCTCCATTTCCGAGCCGAAGAGCCGGTGCTGTCCGAAGACATTTCCGTGGTCATGTGGCCGGCATGACTAGACACCAAGGCGCACGGAACACTCTTACCTTCCCAAAGTGGTACCTCTTTATCTACTTGCAATTTCTTGCTTTCGAACTGCTCGGTTGGCAGGAGCTGGGGCCAGGGACGGGAGCTCACTCCATCATGCGGCGCTTGCGTCTCGAACTGCTGAGTTACCGACCTTCCGGTCTGCAGCTCAGCATCTTAACCTCTGAGCCACAAAGCTACACCCTTCTTAAACCCCTTGGAGTCCATTAACTTGGAAGGTGTCGCTCCACTCCTAATAGCTGACTTATGGTGACCCCATAGGCCAGGGGCATCAAACATCTGGCCCGCGGGCCGGATCAGGCCTGTCCAGGGCTCTTATCCATCCAGCAAGCAAGAAGATTGTTCGAGAAGAATCGGGGTGGGAGGATGTGCACCCCTTCTCCCTCCTGCAAGATTTAAAGGGCTCTCCAGCTGACGGGGAGCCCATATTCTCCTCATTAATGAGCTGAAGGGCCCTTTAAATGTTGCAGGATAGGAGGGAGAGGGGTGTCTGCTGGTGGTCAGGCCTGGGGGTGGATTGGAGCTGACATAAAAATCATGGCAGACCCACCAGCCCAACCAGAGTTTTTGCCCCACAAGTCACAAAATCCTGGCTATGGGCCTGCCTGGGAGCTGCCCTCTGACTCATAAGAACGTAAGAGAAGCCAATGTTGGATCAGGCCAATGGCCCATCCAGTCCTGCACTCTCTGTCTCACACAGTGGCCGAAAACACAGTGGCCCATCCAGTCGAACACTCTGTGTCACACAGTGGCCGAAAATACCACTGCTGGAAGTCCAGCAGTGGGGCCAGGGCACTTGAAGCCCTCCCACTGTTGCCGCCCCCCAAACATCAAGAATACAGAGCATCACTTGTTCCAGACTGAGAGTTACTATCCATACCTTGAGGCTAATAGCCACTGATGGACCTCTGCTCCATATGTATAAGAACATAAGAGAAGCCAATGTTGGATCAGGCCAACGGTCCATCCAGTCCAACACTCTGGGTCACACAGTGGCCAAAAATACCAGGGGCCATCAGGAGGTCCACCAGTGGGGCCAGGACACCAGAAACCCTCCCACTGTTGCCCCCACCCCCAAGCACCGAGAATACAGAGCATCCCTTGCCCCAGACTGAGAGTTACTACCTATACCTTGAGGCTAATAGCCACTGATGGACCTCTGCTTCAGATGTATAAGAACATAAGAGAAGCCAATGTTGGATCAGACCAATGGCCTATCCAGTCCAAACACTCTGTGTCACACAGTGGCCAAAAAGACCAGGTGCCGTCAGGAGGTCCACCAGTGGGGCCCAGGGCACTAGAAGCCCTCCCATTGTTGCCCCCCAAGCACCAAGAATACAGAACATCTCCTGCCCCAGACCGAGAGTTCCAATCTGTACCTTGTGGCTAATAGCCGCTGATGGACCTCTGCTCCATATCTATATACTAATAGCCAATATCTATATACTAATAGCCAAGACTTTGTATGGATATCTAGATCTGCACATCAGGGGCCCTTGGAGGGCAAAGAGATTTTCCTGCACACTCGGGGCAGTCCCCAGCTGTGCAGAAAAAGCTGAAAAAGTTTTTTAAAAAACTATATGGGGGATACTTAAACCCCCCCAAAAGTAAAAAACCATTCCCTGCACATGTACAGAGAACGCACTGAGAATGGTGCCTCACAGCCATTGCTGGGAGGGGGAGAAGGCTTGGCGGGCCCAGCAGCTGGTAGCCACTCAAGCCTCACCACCGGTGCCAGAGGGGAAGCTTACCTGTGGCCACATCCTCCTCAGCCCTGAGGTCCTCCTGCTTCCGCAGGCTGGGAGCCATGGGGAATACTCCCCCCCGTGAGTATCGCGGGCCCCTCTTCTTGTGTTTATCTAATTCCCTCTTGAAGCTGTCCTCCTCTAACTCTCTTTGTCCTCTCCCTCCCTCAACATGACCTTCCATGGAGACAAACACCTCTGCAGGTCTCTCCCGTAGAGGCAATGTCCTCATACTCTCACATACTCCAGACAAGCTGGTCATTTGTGATAGGGGGAAGTCCTCTTTAGATCAGGATTCTTTCTCCTCTTTCAACTGCAACCTGAACATGACCTGGATCTACTTGAATAAATGTCAGTTTACCCTCTTTGCGATATACCTCTTGGGGGATTTATTTCTTGCACTCAGGATCACGCTTCTAGCAAAACTCTGCTACGCTCACCAACTATCCCAATATTGTCAAGACGAGAGATGAACAGAGATCATCCACCACTGATGACTTCTACGTTGCAACCTTGGGCTTCTTTGGTGGTCTCCCATCCAAGTACTGTCAGGGCTGACCCTGCTTAGCCTCCAAAATCTGATAAGATCAGACTAGCGTGGGCCTTCCAGTTCAGTATGAAACCCTAACAAGGAATCCCGTATCCTTCATCGGTTTCCACCAGACCTGCCACTTCTGCGCCCACGAGAAGTCAACTTCTCTCGCTGAAATACTTGATCGGGATTCTGGATTTTGGCTCGCTGCAAATGGTCATCATTTTACATTTCTCGCTGCGGAACCCTCTTTGTCAAATTGATATGGTACGGTGGGAGTCTCGCCTTCCCCTCCCGGTGCTCTTTGTCAGTTTGGGTGATCCATACGGCACAGACACTTCTCTGGGCTCTGGCTGCGCGTTGGCTGAAGGAAGCCAGCGTCCCCGGGTTTCCAACACGGCCCTCAGGCAGTGTCAGGAAAGGTTTGGAGAACGCTCATGAATAAAGCCAGCTTGAGGGAGGCGCTGTTCTGCTAAGACGCGGGGAGAGTAATACAACTGGATTGAGACTCTGCATTTTAAATAAATTGGGGTTCGCGTTTTGACAACAGAGAGTTCTCATCGGATGAGTGAGGATCATCCTCCCGCGATCGGAGGGTTTGTTTTCATCCTTGCCTTGACTATCTACTAGGTTGCAACACTGACGGCTCTCTGGCTACTGTGGGGGGGGGCAGATTTGCTATTATATGCTTGAAAAAGGCAAAGAACATTTTGCAGGACTCATCACACCCTGGACACTCCTTGTTTGAATTGCTGCCTTCGGGCAGAAGATACAGGACAATTAAAACAAGGACAAATAGATTAAAAAAACAGTTTTTATCCAAGAGCCATTATTGCCTTAAATGCTGCATGAGATTGGAACTGGGGACATCAGTGGTCTAGTTGCTATGTGAACTTTAGGGGAGCTATGAAGCAGTTGTGAATGGCTGTGTGAGTGCGCATGATTATTGTTGTAGATCACTGAAATGATTGCACTTTTAATTTCGTTGTACTATGTACAATGACAATAAAGTATATTATATAATGGGAGACTTTCTGGTGGGGGCTCTGTTCCCTATGCCTGTTGAGTGGGGAAGATTAAGGGGTGTCCTTGCTAATGTCATTTCTGGCAAAAAAACGAGCAAACCTGGAATGGACGTCATCATCATTATCCCATGGTGACTCTTGGATCCTTCCAAAACTCTTGTGGCTTAAGGCTCAATGGTTTAACTATTTGGCTGAAACGGAGGTCGCCATCCTGGTTTGATGACGTCACTGCTGGTTTTTCGCCAGAAGTGATGCCACATGTCGGCGTGATGTCAGAAGAGGAAGAGGAGGAAGAAGAAGAGGAGGAGGAGGAGGAGGAGGAAGAGATTGGATTTATACCCCGCCCTTCACTACCTGAAGGAGTCTCAGAGCGGCTCACAATCTCCTTTCCCTTCCCATCCCCACAACAGATACCCTGTGAGGTAGGTGGGGCTGAGAGACCTGCTCCTGAGAGAACAGCTCTGAGAGAACTTGTAACTGACCCAAGGTCACACCAGCTGGCTGCATGGGGGAGGAGGAGTGGGGAATCAAACCCGGTTCTCCCAGATTAGAGTCCTCAATCCTAACCACTACACCAAACTGGCTCCCAGAATCATAGAATCATAGAATGTTAGAGTTGGAAGGGACCTTGCAGGTCATCTAGTCCAACCCCCTGCACTCTGAAGGAGCAGAGCCGAAAGATAGCCCTACATACATACAACATACCCAAAAGATGGTCATCCAGCCTCCGCTTGAAAACGTCCAGGGAAGGAGCACCCACCACCTCCCGAGGCAGTCTGTTCCACTGCTCAACCACTCTTAGGAAGTTTCTCCTGATATCTAGCCGGTATCAACTCCCTCGTAATTTCCACCCATTCGATCTAGTCTTGCAATCCGGAGCAAGAGAGAATAGATCCGCTCCATCTTCTACATGATGGCCCTTCATACACTGGAAGACTGCCATTGTGTCCCCTCTAAGCCTTCTCTTTCCCAGGCTAAACATACCCAACTCCCTCAGCCTTTCCTCATAAGACCTGGATTCCAACCCTCTCACCATCCTGGTCGCCCTCTTCTGGACATGCTCGAGCTTGTCAACATCTTTCCTAAAGTGTGGTGCCCAAAACTGGACACAGGACTCCAGATTGTCTCTACCCCCCCCCCAAACTCTCCCAGCAGGTAACCAGCTATCCTACTGGTTATGATGTAAGCAAGGCAGGCAAAAGGGTTTTCTCACCCAAGACCAGCCTAGCTAGATGTCTCCCCCTCACAGCTAGCCGGGTGTGGCCCCTGCCATTGCCTGCCATTGCCGGCCCTGGATGCATGTTTGAGATCCAGTTTGATGTCATGGTTAAGAGTGGCAGACTCTAATCTGGGGAAACCACTTTTGATTCCCCACTCTTCCACATGCAGCCAGCTGGGTGACCTTGAGTCAGTCACAGCTCTCTTAGAGCTCTCTCTGCCCCACCTACCTCACAGAGTGCCTGTTGTGGGGAGAGGAAGGGAAGGAGATGGTAAGTCGCTCTGAGACTGCGAGTGAAGAGCAGGGTATTAATCCAATCTCCTCCTCCTCCTCCTCCTTTTCTTCTTCTTCCTCTTCTTCTGTCAATCTCAGTTCTCTCAAAGCTGTTCTCTCAAGAGCAGTTCTCTCAGAGCTCTCTCAGCCCTACCTATCTCACAGGGTGTCTGTTGTGGGGAGAGGAAGGGAAGGTGAGTGTATGGTACTCTGAGACTCTGAGTGAAGGGTGGGGTATTAATCCAATCTCCTCCTCCTCCTTTTCTTCTTCCTCCTCTTCCTCTTCTTCTGTCAGTCTCAGTTCTCTCAAAGCTGTTCTCTCAAGAGCAGTTCTCTCAGAGCTCTCTCAGCCCTACCTATCTCACAGGGTGTCCGTTGTGGGGAGAGGAAGGGAAGGTGATTGTAATGGGATAGTGAAGGGCGGGGTATAAATCCAACCTCTCCTCCTCCTCCTCCTCCTTAGTCTCCATCATCTCCTTCTCGTTCCTCTTCTTCTTGTGTAAGGGTTGGATTAATAAAAGGTATCTGCAGAACTCAGGGTCAGAGAGTCCGGAGAGAATGACTTTAGCATCTTCCTGGGTCAGTGAATTCTAGCATGGCACCCACGTTTCCCTCTGGTGCTCACTTCCTTCTTTCCCAAAGCAAAGAGCCATTTCTGGCTTTCCGGTACCTTGTTTGGAGCATCAGCTGCTTCCGAACAGTTCAGGAGGTACCCGCCACACCCACTGCTTTCCCATTTGGGCACGGCTTCCTCCATCCTCATGATACGGAGTTGCATCGATTTCCTCGCGGTGGATCATTGGTGGAAGTTTGGCTTCAAACCTACCAACATTCTGCGACTGCCCCGCCCCCATGGCAGCCGTTTTGTGGTTGGCACCAACCCTACCCAACTCGGTAACTCTTTTCCGGCAGCATCCGCCAGCAGCCCTCAAAATCCCAAAGGGCTTGCAGTCTCCCCTGTCTTCGATTTTTCATAACAGACCATTCTACGATGAGTGATTAAAATGAGGAATTCACTGCCAGGGGATGTAGAGATGGCCAGAGGCATAGATGGCTTAAAAAGGAGGCTTAAAAAGAAGACTCATGGAGGAGAGGTTTATCAGTGGCTATTAGCCATGGTGAGTATAGAGAACCTCCATGTTCAGAGGCGGTCAGCCTCTGAATCCTAGAGCCAGGGGCCAACTCTGGGAAGGCCTCGGCCTCTCTGCCCTGTTGTTGGCCCTCCAGAGGAACGGGTTGGCCACTGTATGAAACAGGATGATGGACTAGAGGGACTTTCACTGGTCTGATCCAGCAGGGCTCTTCTGATATTCTTCTGAAGGCCTCGGCCTCTCTGCCCTGTTGCTGGCCTTCCAGAGGAACAGGTTGGCCACTGTGTGAGACGGGATGCTGGACTAGGTGGACCTCTGGCCTGATCCAGCAGGGCTCTTCTTAAGATCTTCTGATTTTAAGGTGCTACTGGACTCTTACCCTTTTCTAATACATTTGAAAAATGTGTTTAGGAAATCCCTCATCTCCGGTTACCAGAAATAGCCTGAAAACAACGTTGGGCTTTTGATTTGCACAGAGAAGAGAAACAAACCCGAGACGAGGATTCGAGCTCTCAGACTGCCAGGTTGAAACCGTCGAAGGCCTCTTTACCTGATGGTCCTTCGCCGGGCTTGTTCGTTCTTGGGGAACAGATGGTTCAGCCGAGAGGTTTCCTTACGGGGATCTTAAAAGGTTGTGACGGACTGGAAAGGCGGAGAGAGGCCTCTGGGGTACGGTACGGCCGTACATTTCGTTGCATTATGAATGGGGAAAAGGTGTGTTTGGCGCGACAGCGAAAGGAACCGTTTCCTTTGGAACGAAAATGAGGGTTTATAAAAGCTTTTGGCGTGTATTTCATGCCCCCCTGAAGGGACAGAAAATATTTTCCCCCGTTTGTTTTGTTCTGCTTGGAAGGCCCTGCTTTATCCTGAAGATGTTGTGAAGGATGATTGAATGCTTAATCAGGGAAGGGACCGAGCTTTTCTGTTCCAGATGTTGGCTGGGAGGGGCAATATGCTGGAGGGGTCCCTGAACGCATTCAGTCAGATAAGTGTGCCGGAAAGTGATTCTTCTGGATTGTTGAGAAATTCAGTATGCATATTGCCTTTCTGGCGATGTCTTCTTCAAGCCTCCTCCATGTACTGTAACACTGTGTTCTTATCTGGCTGAGTAACCGAGAGACGCAGTTTCCGAGAGATGTCAATGAGGTTAGTCTTTGGGCTTCAAAGGCCTCCAGCCCATCTGTCACACGACTCTTCCAGTTTGGTGTAGTGGTTAAGTGCACAGACTCTTATCTGGGAGAACCGGGTTCGATTCCCCACTCCTCCACTTGCACCTGCTGGTGTGACCTTGGGTCAGTCACAAGCTCTGGCACAGCTGTTCTCTCAAGGACAGTTTCTGTCAGAAGTTCTCTCAGTTTGGTGAGAGTGGTTAAGCCAGTTTGAGAGCCAGTTTGGTGTAGTGGTGAAGTGCGCGGACTCTTATCTGGGAGAACCGGGTTTGATTCCCCCCTCCTCCACTTGCACCTGCTGATGTGACCTTGGGTCAGTCACAAGCTCTGGCACAGCTGCTCTCTCAAGGACAGTTTGTGTTAAGAGCTCTCTCAGCCCCACCGACCTCACAGGGTGTCTGTTGTGGGGAGGGGAAGGGAAAGGAGTTTGTAAGCCGCTCTGAGACGCCTTTGGGCAGTGAAGGGCGGGGTATAAATCCAATCTCTTCTCTTCTTCTTCTTCAGCCCCACCTGCCTCACAGGGTGTCTGTTGTGGGGAGGGGAAGGGAAGGGAGTTTGTAAGCCATTCTGAGATGCTTTTGGTCAGTGAAGGGCGGGGTAGAAATCCAAACTCCTCCTCCTCCTCCTCCTCCTCCTCCTCCTCCTCCTCCTCCTCCTCCTCCTCTTCTTCTTCTTCTTCTTCTTCTTCTTCTTCTTCTTCTTCTTCTTCTTCTTCTTCTTCTTCTTCTTCTTCTTCTTCTTCTTCTTCTTCTTCTTCTTCTTCTTCTTCTTCTTCTTCTTCTTCTTCTTCTTCTTCTTCTTCTTCTTCTTCTTCTTCTGAAGCACGGCTCCAAAATGTCTTCAAGGAGCCCTCAGAACAGCAGACGGACCGCTCAGGGGTTCATTGTGTTTCAAATACCATTTTCATGCTGATCAAAGCATCGTCGTTTTGTGACTCCTTTGAACCGGGGGAAGACGAGGAGGTTGGATGCTATGGACCGTTGGCGCCATCGCCAGCGTGAAATGGCAGATGAGCGGGCATTGTGTTGACTGTTGTGTTTTTAAAAGCTCAGAAAGCAAGGTATGCCAGCCACATGACCACAGAAACGTCTTCGGACAGCGCTGGCTTTGAAACGGAGATGAGCGCCGCAACCCTAGAGTCGGATCCGACTGGCTTTCGAGCAAGAGAACCTTTACCTTTACTTTACTAACAGAGGTGAGGCTGTGGAGTCTTGTCTGTGGAGACTCCGACTCTAGGGTTGCGGTGCTGATCTCCGTTTCAAAGCCGAAGAGCCAGCGCTGTCCGAAGACGTTTCCGTGGTCATGTGGCCGGCATGACTAAACACCAAGGCGCACGGAACGCTGTTACCTTCCCACTGAAGCGCTACCTATTTATCTCCTTGCAATTTCTTGCTTTCGAACTGCTAGGCTGGCAGGAGCTGGAACTAGAGACGGGAGCTCACTCCGTCATGCGGCACTCTCGGGTCTTGAACTGCTGAACTACTGACCTTCCGCAGCCTGCAGTTCAGCATCTTAACCACTTGGGCTACCGCAGCTCCCATCTCTGTTAAATAGCATGCAGTTACCACACCCAAACACACCCCACTCCCCGGGATAGGCTATTTACATAACATTACTACTTGATTGGTTTATTCCAGAGTCCTGGTCGGCTATTGTTCTCGGCCTCCAAGCTCAGCCAGTCTCTAGGGTGATTCGTTCAGGGATGATTCAGTCCCGATACATAAAACCCACCATTCAGGGTGGCCCAACTGGCACCCGCCAGAACCAAGGCCTTTTCCAGCATGGCTCTGTATCTGTGGAACGGGCTCCCTGAAGAGGTGAGGGGGTCCCCTCTGCCCCCTAGCGCTTAATCAGAACAGGGATCGGACCAGGCTTTCTAGCACTAAATCCCCACAGGTAGATTTCCTTCTAGGCCCACTAGGCCCAGAGTCTATAGCTGGACTCTGGCAGGCCATTGAGCTGGCTTCTATGTTCCCTCTAAGCTGACTTAGTGTGAGCTAGCTCATAGTTTTCTAGCCTCCGGCTCACACATTTTTGTCCTCGGCTCAGGAAGGGTGGCTCCAGAGCAAACTAATTTATGCAGCAGCCAAATTGCTCTCTCACAGCTTAAATTGCTGAGCAATCAGGTTAAAATGGATAAAAGGAAGTACTTCACCCAAAGAGTGATTAACATGTGGAATTCACTGCCACAGGAGCAGGGCCGGCCCCAGGTGTCTGGGCGCCCTAGGCAAGACAGCCTGGGGCGCCCACCCCACGGGGATGCCAATCTCCCGGTGGGGCCTGGAGACCGGGGGGGTGGAGCGCCGGCTTTCCTGAGCACGCCGCACTAGCGGCGTGCTCAGGAAGCTAGGGAAGGGGCGGCCGTTTGAACGGCCGCCCTTCCCAGCCCCAGGGCCGGCTGGAGACGGGGGTGGAGCGCCGGCTTTGAACGGGCGCCCCTTCCCTCCCAGCCCCAGCACCGGCTGAAGACGGGGGGAGCGCCGGCTTTCCTGAGCACGCCGCAGTAGCGGCGTGCTCAGGAAAGCCAGGAAAGGGGCGCCCGTTTGAACGGGCGCCCCTTCCGCCGGCTGGAGACGGGGGGGAAGCCAGGGAAGGAGCGCCCATTTGAACGGGTGCCCCTTCCCTCCCAGCCCCAGCGCCAGCTGAAGACGGGGAGGAGCGCCGGCTTTCCTGAGCACGCCGCAGTAGCGGCGTGCTCAGGAAAGCCAGGAAAGGGGCGCCCGTTTGAAGGGGCGCCCCTTCCCTCCCAGCGCCGGCTCACGGGGGGCGGGGCGGGGGCGCTTTGGCGCCGCTGTGGACCCCAGCGCCCTTGGCGAGCGCCTAGCTCGCCTAGTGGGCGAGCCGGCAGTGCACAGGAGGTGGTGGCAGCTACAAGCATGGATGGCTTCAAGAGGGAATTAGATACGCGTATGGAGCTCTGGAGCTGCGGTGGCTCAAGTGGTGAAGACGCTGAACTGCAGGCTGTGGAAGGTAAGTAGTTCAGCAGTTCGAGACCCGTGAGTGCCGCGTGACGGAGTGAACTCCTGTCTCTAGTTCCAGCTCCTGCCAACCGAGCAGTTCGAAAGCAAGAAATTGCAAGTAGATAAATAGGTACCACTTAGGTGGGAAGGTAACAGCGTTCCGTGCACTTCGGTGTTTAGTCATGCCGGCCACATGACCACGGAGACGCCTTCAGACAGCGCTGGCTCTTCGGCTTGGAAACGGAGATGAGCACCGCAGCCCTAGAGTCAGATTCGACTGGCTTTCGAGCAAGGGAACCTTTACCTTTACTTTACCTTTACTATGGAGCAGAAGTCCATCAGTGGCTGTGAGCCACAAGGTATAGACTCTCGGTCTGGGGCAAGCGATGCTCTGTATTCTTGGTGCTTGGGGGGGACAACAGTGGGAGGGACTGGTGGACCTCCTGATTGCACCTGGTGTTTTTGGCCACTGTGTGACAGAGTGATGGACTGGATGGGCCGTCAGTCTGATCCAACATTGGCTTCTCTTATGTTCTCTTAAGATCGTAATGGCAGTAGCTCACAAAGTGGAATTTTTGCTCACAAGACTCCACAGCTTAGGGGGCATATTGGCTGGTGTCCTGCCGATTTCAGAGAAGAGAAAAGGAAAAGACAAAAAGATCACTTCTATACTCAGAGGGAAAGGGCAGGGAGGAGTTTCTGCCGCTTGCCAACCTCCCAGGAGAAATGGCGTTTCTCCCCAATGATGTTCTCTTCTTAATGAATAAGATGTCTCTCTTTGTGTCACCGGGGAGGTTCTCTATGACTAGGCTTCCCAAGAACTTACCGCGTGCCGGCGGGGGATGGATACTTCTTCGCAGGACCATCCCCAGGGGAAGGAGAGGTGCAGAGCACCATGCCGTCGCCAGGAAGGGATGGTAGGCGACGCTCTGGCAATGGGGCTGGAAACTCGATGGTACCATCGAGTTTTCAGCCCCATTGCCAGAGCGTCACCTGGTATCACTTCCTGGCGACGGCATGGTGCGTTACCAGGAAGACTGGTCCGGCCGGGGAGCATTTGTCCCCCGCCCCCAGACGGTAAGTACTTGGGAACCCTATCTCTGACTCCTCTTCCTGGGCAATTTGTGTTCTGCGTCTTCTCTTGTGGACCTGCAAGGATTAGGATACATCTACAGGTACCTCCTGTAGAAGCCGTGGCATCTTACCTCCACACACTTGCTGTAAGATTAGCCGGTCACTTGCGAAAGGGAACTCTGTTTTTCTAGATTAGGCTCTCCTCTCCAGTTTGGTGGAGTGGTTAGAAGCGCGGACTCTAATCTGGGAGAACCGGGTTTGATTCCCCACGCCTCCACATGTGGCTGCTGATGTGACCTTGGGTCAGTCAGAAGTTCTCTCAGAGCTGGTCTCTCAGGAGCAGTCCCCGGGAGAGCTCTCTCAGCCCCGCCTACCTCCCAGGCAGGGCTCTTTTTGTAGCAGGAACCCCTTTGCATATTAGGTGACACACCCCTAATGTAACCAATCGTCCAAGAGCTGACAGTAGCCCCTGTCAGAAGAGCTCTGTAAGCTCTTGGAGGATTGGCTACATTAGGGGTGTGTTGCTTAATATGCAAAGGAGGAGTTCCTGCTACAAAAAGAGCCCTGCTCCCAGGGTGTCTATTGTGGAGAGGAGAAGGGAAAGGAGATTGTCAGCTGCTCTGAGACGCCTTTGGGTAGTGAAGGGCGGGGTATGAATCCGATCTCTACTTCCTCTCTGTTCTTAAATAAATACTAGTATTCAGGGGTATTTTGGGGCAGGAACGCCCAGGAACGGAGTTCCGGCTGGCTCCCAAGTTGGCCACGCCCAGCAGGAACTCATTAGCATAACAGGCCACACCCAACATCAGAAACTCATTAGGATTGGCTACATTAGGGGCGTGTGGCCTAACATGCAAAGGAGTTCCTGCTCCAAAAAAAAGCCCTGGGTTTTGACAACAAACAAGGTAAACAGAATAAGAAGCAAAAGGTAGGTGTGGCTGGATGACCACACTTCTGGGAACATGGGGGTGTGTGGCCTAATATGCTAATGAGCTGTGTTGTCAGGGGTGTGGCCTAATATGCTAATGAGTTTCTGCTTTTAGGTGTGGCCTGTTTTGCTAATGAGTTCTTGCTGGGCTTTTTCTACAAAAAAAAGCCCTGATAGTATCCAGTCCCAAGTATCCACTCACTTAAGTAGCTGATTAAAAACAAAACAAAAAGAAAGATAGGTTGTGTGTTTAGCGTCTGGGCAGTCTGAAGAGAATGCATCCAAATCTATTGGACGGAATGATGCTTTAGATAGGCCCGGGTGGTCAATATACAAGAAACGGAACCACCGTGAATATATGAGAACACAGGGAAACGGTAACACACCATGACGGACAACATCCAATTGCTATAGTAAAAAAAATGGTAATTAAAGCCATGCCTAAGCGGAATGCTTATTAGCACCATCAATCAGTCACGGAGTCACCGAGTGATTAAATATATAACAGCATCGATGGAGAGAGTGCACAAATCAAGCGCAACGCGTAGCAAGCACTCTAATATTGACACGGGACATCTTAAGAATCGGAATTATCCACTCCAAGCGACTCCCGGAGATCCTCCCGACATCGGTGGCAACGAGCGTCTAGATTTCCGCCCGTTCCAAATACAGAGTCTTCTTCAAAGCCAGGACATTCAATGACGTGATACAGTTTTTAAAATCTGGAACCAGTCCCTGTATAAATCTCCCACCTCAAAGCAGCAAATCTTAAATCACTCAGACTCGTGGTTGCAGCCTGCCAAGTCTAACGTCCTTATCAGAAGGTTAAACATCCAAATGGTGGCTGGGGATCTCCTTGGATCAGTTCACTTGGAGGAAATGGCTGCTTTTGGAGTTGGGACCCAATGGCTGCTGGGCTGACCTTGGGTCAGTCACAAGTTCCCTCAGAGCCGTTCTCTCCAGGGCAGTCCTCGAAAGAACTCTCTCAGCCCCGCCTACCTCACAGGCAATGATCCCTGTAAGCTGTGGAGTCTTGTGAGTGAAAATTCTACTTTCTGAGCGGCCGGCGTTAAAGTTATGAGCAGGTGATTTGGCTACTGCATAAATTAGTTTGCTCTGGAGCCCTCCTTCCTGAGCCGAGACAAAAATGTGTGAGCTGGAGGTTGAAAAACTGTGAGCTAGCTCACACTAGCTCAGCTTAGAGGGAACACTGCTCACTGGGTGTCTGTTGTGGGGAGGGGGAGGGAAAGGAGATCGCCAGCTGCTCTGAGACTCCTTCGGGTAGTGAAGGGCAGTGTATGAATCCAATCTCCTCCTCCTCCTCCTCTTCATTATAATCCACTGAAGCCCCTCCCCTTCCCTCCTCAGGCTCCACCCCCAGAATGTCTAGCTGTTTCACAACTTTGCACCGGCAACCCTAGAAATGCTTGTCAGTGGTGACAAGGAACAACTTTTTGAGCATCCGCAATCCAAGCGAGTGACTCAGAAGGAGGCCTTTGCGAGGCGCACAGATCAGAGACCAGAGAAAACGAGATGGAGATCACGTGAAGGGAGACTGGCGGTATAATCCTTAGCAGAGTTACGCCCTTCCGAGTGCTTGGACTTCAATGGCGTTAGAAGGTGTTATGTACGAGGACTGCCACCAGGGGTTCATGGTGACAGCATGGAACTTGGCTCCCCTACTAATCCACCTAGTATCGACCAATCGTACCTTTGGCGGGGAATTCAAACCCTCCAATGGGACAGTGGGGGTACCGGTGGGTGTGGATATAGTTGGCCTTGCAGGGCCGTTTTGCAGTTTTGTTGTGAAGTACCAATAAATCGTGTCCTCCGTTGAACCCAGTACTTTACAGAAGGGTATTACCAGGCTCGCCAAGTTCCTGCAGGGGGATGGGAATTCCCCACCCCTGTGGGCCCTTCTGTCACTGCTCAGTTGGGTGGCAGGAGGAAAATTAGGGGGAATGGTTAGGTCAGTTTGGTGTAGTGGTTAAGTGCGCGGACGCTAATCTGGGAGAACCGGGTTTGATTCCCCACTCCTCTACTTGCAGCCGCTGGGCTAGCCATAGTTTTATCAGAGGTGTTCTTGAAGAAGAGCAGTTTCTGTCAGAGCTCTCTCAGCCCCGCCTATCCCACAGGGTGTCTGTTGTGGGGAGGGGAAGGGAAGGGAGTTTGTAAGCCGCTCTGAGACTCCTTCAGGTAGTGAAGGGCGGGGTATAAATCCAATCTCTTCTTCTTCTTCTTCTTCTTCTTCTTCTTCTTCTTCTTCTTCTTCTTCTTCTTCTTCTTCTTCTTCTTCTTCTTCTTCTTCTGTCATCAGCACCACTGTGGTGTAGTGGTTGGACTAGTAACTGGGAGAGCCAGGTTCAAGTCCCCGCTTGTGCCATGGAAGCGCGCTGGGTGACTGTTGGCCAGTCACACTCTCTGAGGCTAACCTACCTCACGGGGTTGTTGTGAGGATAAAATGAGGGAGAGGAGAACTGTGTCAGCTGCTCTGGGTACCCATGGGAGAGAAAGGCGGGGTCCAAATGAAGTAAACACTTCTGGCACGACCAGAAGGATTGCACTGTGTCAACCTCTGAGAGCCAGTTTGGTGTGAGAGATAGTTTGGTGTGGTGGTTAGGAGCGCAGACTCTAATCTGAGACAATCGGGGTTTGATTCCCCCACTCCTCCACATGCAGCTGCTGGTGTGACCTTGGGTCAGTCACAAGTTCTCTCAGAGCTGTTCTCTCAAGGGCAGTCCTCGAGAGATCTCTCTCAGCCCCACCTTACCTCACAGGATATCTGTTGCGGGGAGGGGAAGGGAAAGGAGATCGTAAGCCGCTCTGAGACTCCTTCAGGTAATGAAGGGTGGGGTATAAATCCAGTCTCTTCTTCTCTCTGTCTTCTCTTCTTTCTTAGGATTGCCCTGAGAAATATATTCTGTTTGATACACTCTGTTAGCTATTATTATTGATGTACACAATTATATTAGATAATCCCTCTTTCTATATTCCCTCTATAATATTACTTTGTTTTCTAAAAAATTATATATATGGATTGCCCTGTATCACCCTCTTCCTTCCATATAGAGAACTTCCAGTATCCCATTCACTTTGGATTTTAATTTTCTTGGAAATACAGTCTTTCAACGCCATTCATCTTCCCTGCATCTCTGTCAGGGATCCTTTCCCCTCACTGATTTGCCGGCATTTGCCTTGCGGGTCTCTGTTTTGCAGTTTGCTGTTAAGACGAACATAAGAACACAGAGGAAGCCATGTTGGATCAGGCCAGTGGCCCATTCAGTTCAACTCACTATGTCACACAGTGGCCAAAACCCAGGGACCATCAGGAGGTCCACCAGAGGGGCCAGAACCCCAGAAGCCCTCCCACTGTTGCCCCTTCAAGCACCAAGAAGACAGAGCATCACTGCCCCAGACATAAGAACCAAAGAGAAGCCATGTTGGATCAGGCCAGTGGCCCATCCAGTCCAGAACTCTGTGTCACACAGTGGCCAAGATCTAGGGGCCATCAGGAGGTCCACCAACAGGGCCAGAACTTCAGAAGCCCTCCCACTGTTGCCCCCCCCCGGCACCAAGAGGACAGAGCATCCCTGCCCGAGATGTAAGAACATAAGAGAAGCCATGTTGGGTCAGGCCAGTGGCCCCTGCAGTCCAACACTCTCTGTCTCACACAGTGGCCGAAAACAAAGTGGCCCATCCAGTCGAACACTCTGTGTCACACAGTGGCCAAAAATACCACTGCTGGAAGTCCAGCAGTGGGGCCAGGGCACTTGAAGCCCTCCCACTGTTGCCGCCCCCCAAACATCAAGAATACAGAGCATCATTTGTTCCAGACTGAGAGTTACTACCCATACCTTGAGGCTAATAGCCACTGATGGACCTCTGCTCCATATGTATAAGAACATAAGAGAAGCCAATGTTGGATCAGGCCAACGGTCCATCCAGTCCAACACTCTGCATCGCACAGAGGCCAAAACCCAGGCGGGGTAGAAATGTTCTTCCGAAGGGGCCTGCAGACATTTCTCTCGACAGGTGTGATGCCTAGGTTTCACCGCTCCTTCCCCTTTTAATTTTTCTTACTGTTTGGAAGAGGTTAACGGCGGGATCCTTTTGGCAAGCAGAGAAATTATCATCAGGTGCTTTTTGTTAAGAAGGAACCCTCTGCCCGTCAATTTGAAAAGGTCAGCCCCTTTTAAATTATGGTCTTGTTAGTCTGGAGAAAACAGTATCGTTGGCGAGCAAAACGTTGGTTCCACACAACGGCGGAGGGTGATTGACTGGCAGCTGAAATAGGCCTCAGCGCGGTTTCTACATGCAGGGCGTAAGGCTGATCTTCCTTGATGGAGACTGAATGTTTCTTTGTTCCTGTGTGGGAGATTTTTGCCTTAAGGAAGAAGGAGAAGGAGAAGAAGAAGAAGAAGAAGAAGAAGAAGAAGAAGAAGAAGAGATTGGATCTATACCCCGCCCTTCACTACCCAAAGGCGTCTCAGAGCGGCTTACAAACTCCTTTCCCTTCCCCTCCCCACAACAGACACCCCATGAGGTAGGTGGGGCTGAGAGAACTTCTGACAGAAACTGCTCTTTTTCAAGGATGGCTGTGCCAGAGCTTGTGACTGACCCAAGGTCACATCAGCAGGTACAAGTGGATGAGTGGGGGAATCAAACCTGGTTCTCCCAGATTAGAGTCCGCTCACTCAACCGCGACACCAAACTGGCTCTCTGGCAAGGGAAGCCCTGCTCTTGGGGGAAAGTGTACGTTAGCCTATCTGGCGGTCTTTTTTGGTTTTTTATTTGTGTCGGAGTCATGTGTAAAAGTACAGTTATGCGTTCATTTTGTAAAACACATCTCTTTTTCCTGTTTCCTCCCTTGAGGGAAGTTGTGGTGATTTGGTGTGCACCCTGGGTCTTGTGAGCAAAGAACTCGTGAGCTCACGGAATGTTGCTATGTCTCCTGGGCTGGAGTTGGGAACATCCTGCGAGACCACCTTCAATTGGGCCTTTTATCCCCAGTCTGGGAGAGGAAGAAGAAGAAGAAGAGGAAGAGGAGGAGGAGGAGGAGGAGGAGGAGGAGGAGATTGGATTCATACCATGCCCTTCACCAATGCTCCCTCTAAGCTGTGGAGTCTTGTGAGCAAAGATTCTACTTTGTGAGCTGCTGGCATTAAAGTTGTGAGACGAGCAATTTGGCTGCTGCATAAATTAGTTCGCTCCGGAGCCCTCCTCCCTGAGCTAAGACAAAAATGCATGAGCTGGAGGCTAAAAAACTGTGAGCTAGCTCACACTAACTCAGCTTAGAGGGAACACTGCCCTTCACTACCAGAAGGGGCATGGGGAGGGACTTCAGAGGGATGTAAGGCCATAGAGTCCACCCTCCAAAGCAGCCATTTTCTCCAGGGGAACTGATCTTTGCAGTCTGGAAATCAATTGTAACACTGGGAGATCTCCAGGCCCCATCTGGAAGTTGGTAACCCTAGAGCCATTGTGAGCTACTTCCTAGACATAGGCTGGTTACAGCAACTTAAGTTATTGGCCAGCCCTTCAATGGAGTAAAAAGGAGGAGGTGGAGATCAGATTTATACCCCGCCCTTCACTACCCGAAGGAGTCTCAGAGCGGCTTACAAACTCCTCTCTCTCCCCCTCCCCACAACATCCCTGAGAGGTAGGTGGGGCTGAGAGAGCTCCCTCGAGAACTGCTCTTAAGAAAACAGCTCTGAAAGAACTTGTCACTGACCCAAGGTCACACCAGCAGCTGCACATGGAGGAGTGGGGGAATCAAACCCGGTTCTCCCAGATTAGAGTCGGTGTTCCTAACCACTACACCAAAGGAAGTCCCTGAATGAAGGCTGGGTGAGAGAGACTCCCACCCCCAAATTCTGGGGGGGAGGGTAGCTGCCTAAAATAAGTGGCCCACCCTCTGGGCTCACTGCCATGCTCAGGTGGACATTATCTCACAGCCTTCTCTCCCAAGGGGTCGAGGCAAACCATGCAGTCCTGAGCAGAACTGCAGCCTTAATAGCCCATCAGCTTTAACGGACTTTAAAAAGGGCAGGGCTCTTTTTGTAGCAGGAACTCCTTTGCATATTAGGCCACACACCCCTAATGTAGCCAGTCCTCCAAGAGCTGACAGTCGCCCCTGTAGGAATTGCTCTATAAGCTCTCGGAGGATTGGCTACATTAGGGGTGTGTGGCCTAATATGCAAAGGAGTTCCTGGTACCAAAAGAGCCCTGAAAAAGGGTAACTTCACTCCAGATCACACTCAAAGTGGACTGGCCTCCTGGAGGAAGGGGAGAAGTATTGTTAGCTTTGTACAGGAGTGGGGTGGGGGCACATATCTTCAAGCAAATTTGAGACAGCTCATTGGAAGGTAGAATGGTATGGTATCGCCCTAGCTCATCCGGTCTCAGAAGCTAAGCAGGGTGGGTACTTGGATGGGGGACCTCCAAGGAAGGCTATGTAGTGGAAGGCAAGGGCAAACCACCTCTGCTTCTCGCTTGCCTTGAAAGCCCCTTGCTGGGGTCACCATTAAGCCGGTACTTGGATGGAAGACCACCAAGGAAGGCTCTGCAGAGGAAGGGAATGGCAGACCACCTCTGCTTCCCGCTTTCCTTGAAAGTCAGTTGTTGGGGTCACCATTAAGTTGGTACTTGGATGGGAGACCACCAAGGAAGGCTCTGCAGAGAAAGGCAATAGCAAACCATCTCTGCTTCTTGCTTGCCCCAAAAGCCCCTTGCTGAGATCACCATTAAGCTGGTAGTTGGATGGAAGACCACCAAGGAAGGCTCTTCAGAGGAAGGGAATGGCAGACCACCTCTGCTTGTCACTTGCCTCGAAAGCCCCTTGCTGGGGTCAACATTAAGTTGGTACTTGGATGGAAGACCACCAAGGAAGGCTCTTTAGAGGAAGACAATGGCCAACCACTTCTGCTTCTCGCTCGCCTTGACAGTCCCTTGCTGGGATTGCCATTAAGTTGTCACTTGGATGGGAGACCACCAAGGAAGGCCCTGCGGAGGAAGGCCATGGCCAACCACCTCAGCTTCTTGCTTGCCTTGAAAGCCCCTTGCTGGGGTCGCCATTAAGTCGGTTCTTGGAATTGGGACCACCAAGGAAGGCTCTTCAGAGGAAGGCAATGGGAAACCACCTCTGCTTCTCACTTGCTTTGAAAACCCCTTGCTGGGATCACCATTAAATTGGTCCCTGGATGGGAGACCACCAAGGAAGGCTCTTCAGAGGAAGGCCATGGCAAACCACCTCAGTTTCTTGCTTGCCTTGAAAGCTCCTTGCTGGGGTTGCCATTAAGTTGGTACTTGGAATCAAGACCACCAAGGAAGGTTCTTCAGAAGATGACAATGGCAAACCACCTCTGCTTCTCAACTTGAAAGCCCCTTGTTGGCGTTACCAGTAGGCCGGCACATGGACAGGAAGACCACCAAGGAAGGCCCTGCGGAAGAAGGCCATGGCCAACCACCGCAGCTTCTCTCTTCCCTTGACAGCCCTTTACTTGGGACTGCCATATATCAGTTAGCGACTTGATAGCACAAACAGACGTGATGGCCCCCCCGGTAAAAGAATAGGTGCGCAAGAAAGGAGAGGAGGACTTGGGCTATGTTTGAATTCGTGCTCGGCAGCGACGGCATTCTCTGGGGGAAGATCCATTACAGAGCCCCGTCTTTCTCCGTCTTATTACAGCCTCATAATAAGAAGGGGGAGAGATTGAATGTTAGAATATGCCGCAGCTCGTTAGTAATCTGTCTCTGTGCGATGAGACGCCGCAACAAACCCGTTAGAGGAGAGCTCCGAGTTCTCGCTGTTCTCCGAATGTCATCTTCCCCCAAAATAAATTGCGGCTAATTTGGAAGCATATTATTATTACAAAACAAAAGAAGGAGAAATGATTACATTTGCTCTCTGGTGCACGGAGGGACTGTACGGTTGGTTTGGGAGCCTCCCGCTGCCAGGTTGTGAAATCGAACCCGCAGCCTTATTCTGGGGTTTAACTATTTGTTCCCCAGTCCGCAGTCACCAAGTCTGTTTTGTGGCTTCCTTATCTCAGCACTGCTGCAGTGGTTCAAGTGGTTAAGACGCTGAACTGCAGGCTGTGGAAGGTCAGTAGTTCAGCAGTTCGAGACCCGAGAGTGCCGCATGACGGAGTGAGCTCCCGTCTCTAGTTCCAGCTCCTGACAACCTAGCAGTTCGAAAGCAAGAAATTGCAAGTAGATAAATAGGTACCACTTCGGTGGGAAGGTAACAGCGTTCCATGCGCCTTGGTGTTTAGTCATGCCGGCCACATGACCACGGAAACGTCTTTGGACAGCGCTGGCTCTTCGGCTTGGAAACGGAGATGAGCACCACAACCCTAGAGTCGGATTCGACTGGCTTTCGAGCAAGGGAGCCTTTACCTTTACCTATCTCAACACGCCCTTTCTGCAGACACCAAAGGCTCTTTGGCCCCGCTGTTCTTCAGTTCCTTCTTCTTGCAAACGACATTCCTCAGTTCCTCAGAGAGCCGGTTTTGGTGTAGTGGTTAAGAGCGCTGACTCTAATCTGGGAGCATCAGGTTTGATCCCCCACTCCTCCACGTGCAGCTGCTGTTGTGACTTTGGGTCAGTTGCAAGTTCTCTCAGAGCTGTTCTCTCAAGGGCAGTTCTTGAGAGAGCTCTCTCAGCGCCCACCCCCTACCTCACAGGGTGTCTGTTGTGGGGAGGGGAAGGGAAAGGAGACTCTAAGCCGCTCTGAGACTTACAATCATAATGCCCCACTCTGTCTGGGGCAAGTGAGTCATAGTAGATAACTCAATGAAAATGTCGAGACAGTGTGCGACTGCAATAAAAAAGGGCCAATGTTATGCTGAGGATTATTAGGAAGGGTATTGAAAACAGACCAGCCAATATCATAATGCCCCTGTATAAATCATTGGTGCGACCTCATTTGGAATACTGTGTACAGTTCTGGTCACCACACCTTAAAAAGGATATTATAGTTTTGGAAAAAGTGCAGAGAAGGGCAACTAGAATGATAAAAGGGTTGGAACACCTTCCCTATGAAGAAAGGTTAAAACACTTGGGGCTCTTTGGCTTGGAGGAATGACAGCTGAGGGGTGATATGATCGAGGTTTACAAGATTACGCATGGGATAGAGCAGGTAAAGAAAGAGGTACTTTTCTCCCTTTCTCACAATACAAGAACTCGTGGGCACTCCATGAAATTGCTGAGTGGTCAGATTAGAATGGATAAAAGGAAATCCTTCTTCACCCAAAGAGTGATTGAACACATGGAATTCACTGCCATGGGGGGCGGGGGTGGCAGCTACAAGCATGGACAGCTTCAAGGGGAAACTAGATAAACATATGGAGTAGAGGTCCATCAGTGGCTATTAGCCACAGGGTATAGATAGGGACTCTGGGGCAAGTGATGCTCTGTCTTCTTGGTGCTTGGGGGGGGGGCAACAGTGGGAGGGCTTCTAGTGTCCTGGCCCCACTGCTGGACCTCCTGATGGCCCCTGGTATTTTTGACCACTGTGTGTGAGACAGAGAGTGTTGGACTGGATGGGCCATTGGCCTGATCCAGCATGGGCTTCTCTTATATGTTCTTATGAGACTCCTTCGGGTAGTGAAGGTGGGGTATAAATCCAATCTCCTCCTCCTCCTCCTTGGGAGGGGATTCAGCCAGATATAAGGCTGTAGAGTCCACCCTCCAAAGCAGCCATTTTCTCCAAGGGAACTGATCTTGGTTGTCTGTAGACCAATTGTAATAGCAGGAGGTCTCCAGGTTCTACCTGGACGTTGGCATCCCCGGGGGATTGCACCCTGTCCAGAACTCTTTGGAGGGAAAACAGGACGAAAAATGTCATGAGTGACAAGCAATTATCAGATCTTTGTTTCTTGAACCCTGATAGGGAAATCCTAGCAAGAGTTGTACCTTTCTGAGTTCGTTGACTTCAATGGCTTTAGAAGGAGTTAACTCTACTTAGGGGGCTGCGGTGGCTAAGGGGTTAAGACACTGAACTGCGGACCGGAAGGTTGGTAGTTCAGCAGTTTGAGACCCGAGAGTGCCGCATGACGGAGTGAGCTCCCGTCTCTAGTTCCAGCTCCTGCCAACCTAGCAGTTCGAAAGCAAGAAATTGCAAGTAGATAAATAGATCCTGCTTCGGTGGGAAGG
Organism: Gekko gecko; assembly: GCA_029375565.1. Taxonomy (NCBI): domain Eukaryota; kingdom Metazoa; phylum Chordata; class Lepidosauria; order Squamata; family Gekkonidae; genus Gekko; species Gekko gecko. The sequence goes on from JAPDNY010000001.1 coordinate 326,184,080, forward strand.
TAACAGCGTTCCGTGCGCCTCGGTGTTTAGTCATGCCGGCCACATGACCACGGAAATGTCTTCGGACAGCGCTTGGAAACAGAGACAGGGGAAATCTTTACCTTTACCTTTTTAACTTTGCTTAGAAATGCACCTTTATAACTTATATACCCACAGATGGGATTTTTCGGGGCAGACGGCTGTAGATTTAAAAGGTTACTGAAAAGTTTTTAGATTGCTTTTCGAACAGGCGCAGAATGAATATATTAGTCAAGCACGCATGCACTGTTTCTCTCCGGTCAGGACTGTGTATCTTATGTCTTCCGCACAGCCACATAATGCTCCCTGGGTTTCGACTTCTTCCACCTGTTTGTCAAAGCAATCACGGTGCAGAAAAATATATATATATCAGAGGACATACGTTATATACTACGGCTTTAAAATCTCACTGGATCATCACCCGAAGGCTGCATTACTGTCGAGTAGTCGTTAAGAAAGGGCTGCATAAATTTCTTCCCAATAAGCTCGCCGGTGTGGGAACGGCAGTAGCTTTCATTTACCATGTCTTGGGAAGCGCAGGGGAATTTTTCAAGCAAGGCGTTGCTGAGGCGCAGCGGAAATGAATATTTCTGCAGGAAAGGGTTATGTCAACTCGAGACAATGGCAAAGCTGTTTAGAGTGAGCCTTCCGTCTCCCACATCTTGATGTGACCCCCCCACGCACATACATTCATCATGCACAAACTTCACCTGATGAAGTTCACTTCACCACAGTGTAGACGGACTGACAAAGGAGTAGTGGCTTCCTGAACCAAAGCACAAAGATGCTAATTTAAGCCTCCAAGGGGTATCCGGGAAGCCACAAGAACGTGTTGTGTTGATGCAGTTCTGTTTGTGTTCGTTGTATTGCCTGGCAAGTATACCAAAAAAGCTGCCGACGGTTTCTTGTATTGTGTGCAGCATAAAGAGACTTTGTCGAAAGGCAAGTAATTCGCCGGTTAGCCATTATCAAGTGCTTTATTAGGGCTCTCATGGTCTTAACGCTTTTCCTCTGCTCATTTTCTTCACGTTGAAGAACCGTGAGCAAAGGGCAGCCCGCTTTTCTCCGGAGAAATCCAGAACATCATGTACAATGGATCACAGGCGGATTTCCACGTAGGCAGTTTACTGGGCGAGAACTCTTCAGCATCACGCTGGGCAGAATTTCACGTTGTCTCTTCAGACTACAGGGAGCTGCGGTGGCTCAAGTGGTTAAGACGCTGAACTGCAGGCTGTGGAAGGTCAGTAGTTCAGCAGTTCAAGACCCGAGAGTGCCGCATGACGGAGTGAGCTCCCGTCTCTGGTTCCAGCTCCTGCCAACCTAGCAGTTCGAAAGCAAGAAATTGCAAGTAGATAAATAGGTACCACTTTGGTGGGAAGGTAACAGCGTTCCGTGCGCCTTGGTGTTTAGTCATGCCGGCCACATGACCACGGAAACATCTTCAGACAATGCTGGCTCTTCGGCTTTGAAACGGAGATGAGCACCGCAACCCTAGAGTCGGATTCAACTGGCTTTTGAGCAAGGGAACCTTTACCTTACCTTCAGACTACCCTTTGGGCCTCAGTTTGGCCATGAGAGATTTTTTTTTTTTTTGCTTATAATTTTGCAGTTTTGCTTATAATTTTGTTTAAGATTAACTTGTATCCTCTAGCCATCTGCGGTTAGGGAAATTCCTGGAGATTTGGGGGGACGTAGTCTGGGGAGGGCGGGATTTGGGGAGAGGAGGGACAGGCAGTTTGGTGCAGTGGTTAGGAGCATGGACTCTAATCTGGGAGAACTGAGTTTGAGTCCCCACTCCTCCACATGCAGCTGCTGGTGTGACTTTGGGCCAGTTGTAAGTTCTTTCAGAGCTGTTCTCTCACGAGCAGTTCTCAAAGGAGCTCTCTCAGCCCCACCTACCTCACAGAGTGTTTCTTGTGGAGAGGGGAAGGGAAAGGAGATTGTAAGCTGCTCTGAGACTCCTTCAGCTAGTGAACGGTGAGGTATAAATCCAATCTCTTCTTCTCTTCTTCTTTTCCAGCAGGGTTAAACGCCGTAGATTCCGCCTTCCAAAGCGGCCATCTTCTCCAGGGGAACTGTTCTCTGTTGCCTAGAGATCACATGTAATAACTCCATGAGATTTTCAACTACCGCCCGGAGGTTAGCAAACACGCAAAAATGGAAATACAGCGAATGCAGTTATACAAACAGACAAGCAGAATAATCTGTCACGCTGTAGAAACCACACTTGAGAGACTATTGTCTTCTTGTACAGTTCTACTTACAAACAAAATCAATACACAGAACAAATGGTTTTGCCACCATGCATAAATGACAACTGCACCAGTTGAACAGTGATGGAATAGTCCTTGGAAATACAATGACATTTTGAATCTTGCCAGAGCTGGGTTGAGGCAAGTCCTAGAAGTCCATCAATCAGCTTCCTTTGTTAGTTTGGAATGTGTTTTATAGCAAGTTCAATGTCTGCAGCTCCATCGCTAAAGAAAAGCGGCCTGGCGAAGCCCTAAGAAACGGCAAAGCAACCTAGGTGTGCCGTCGCCGCTTCTTTGCTTCGCACTCTAGCTAGTGACCAAGAGAGAGATCTTGGAGTCGTAGTAGATGACTCCCTGAAAATGTCAAGACACTGTGCAACTGCAATAAAAAACGCCAACACTATGCTGGCGATTATTTATTTATTTATTCATTTTATTATTTGGATTTATATCCCGCCCTCCCCCGAAGGCTCAGGGCGGCTCACAACAGGGCACGCATGCCGGCTTTAAAACACATTAAAACAGTATAAAACCCCAACAGGACAAATAGAACAAACATTCGAAATTTAACAGCATATTAAAACAAGATGGGGCAGGTGGTAACCCCCGACAGCCAAACGATAGATTGTCATCCCCGCTCCTTCCAGGGCCGCCCCACACCGAAGATGGCAGTGGTGTGATGGCGCAGGGCTAACAGTGATGGAATGGTGATGGTGGAATAGTAATGGCGGTGGCTTCTAAGCACAGGCCTGGCGGAAGAGCTCCGTCTTACAGGCCCTGTAAGGAAGGGTATTGAAAACAGATCAGCCAATATCATCATGCCCCTGTATAAATCGATGGTGTGACCTCATTTGGAATACTGTGTACAGTTCTGGTCACCACACCTTAAAAAGGATAATATAGCTTTGGAAAAAGTGCAGAGAAGGGCAACTAGAATGATAAAAGGGTTGGAACACCTTCCCTATGAAGAAAGGTTAAAACGCTTGGGGCTCTTTAGCTTGGAGAAACGACGGCTGAGGGGTGACATGATCGAGGTTTATAAGATTATGAATGGGATTGAGCAGGTTGAGAAAGAAGTCCTTTTCTCCCTTTCTCACCATGCAAGAACTCGTGGGCACTCCATGAAATTGCTCAGCAGTCGGGTTAGAACAGATAAAAGGAAGTCCTTCTTCACCCAAAGAGTGATTAACACATGGAATTCACTGCCAAAGGAGGTGGTGGCGGCTACAAGCATGGACGGCTTCAAGAGGGAATTGGATAAAAATATGGAGCAGAAGTCCATCAGTGGCTATTAGCCACAGGGAATAGATGAGGAACTCTCCGTCTAGGGCAGCTCTTAAACAAGTGATTCAGCTTTATTAACCAGAACAATCAACGATGACCACACCACAGAAGCCAGCTCAATCTATACTCTCTTGGCCTATACAGCCACGCCCCCTAGGATGTTAAACACCAATCGTAACTTGTAAATAACAACCAATGGTTGTTGCCTCCTCCAAAACCACCCCTAAACTCTGATTGGCCTGCTGTGCAAAGTAGCCAATCAGAACGTGCATTTTAGGATACCAGGCCTCTATGGGGCTATGACTGAAGCTCAGGCAACTTAACTGTTAAGTATTAACACAATACATAACAGCACCTCTGCACTGCATACTGTGAAGGGGGGACACACCAAGTCGCGATGGCCTCATCAGACCATCCCGATGGCATGAGAACATGCTTGAGTGATCAGAGAGGGGAAGGTCCGTCCATGGCCCATCGTATCCAGTTAACACCAGACTTTCCCCGGTGTCTTTTAACTCTGCTTCCGTGGCAGGGCAGCATGGGTTGGCAACAGCTGTGGGATGTTCCCCAGATGTTGCTATCTGATAGTCCTTTAGATCCATCAGACATTCGCAGCTATGTAGGATCTAAAGGTGTGTGTGATCACAGTCTCAGAGAGAAGTTGTCAACGGCATCTCATCTGAATGGAGGGAGGTGTCCAGTGGGGTGCCATGGGGCTCGGTTCTGGACCCGGTACATTTCAATATTTCTGCAGATGATCTGGACGAGGGTGTGGAGGGGGGCTACTCATTAAATCTGCAGTTGACACCAACTTGGGAGGAGAGGCGAACACACCAAAAGATAGAGATAGAATTCAATGAGATGTGAACATGCTGGAAAAGTGGGTGGATGTGAACAAGATGCAGTTTAATAAGGATAAGTTCCTAGTTCTACATCTGGGTAACAAAAATCTATGTCTTTTGGCTATGCTCCTGCAGAGTGCAGGGGGTTGGACTAGATGACCTGCAAGGTCCCTTCCAATTCTAACATTCTATGATTCTATGAAAATGAGGAAAACGCATAGTGGATGGGGGATACACTTCTGGATAGCAGTGTGTGTGAACAAGACCTTGGGCTACAGCTGGATGGTAAGTTAAATATGAGCCACCAGTGTAATGCAGCGACAAAAAAGGCTAATGCGATCTTGGGGGGTATCAACAGAGGCATAACATCCAAATTGCATGATGTCATAGTCCTGCTGTACACCGCATTGGTCAGGCTGCACCTGGAGCATTGTGTGCAGTTCTGGAGGCCTCACTTCAAAAAGGATGTGGACAGAATAGAGCGGGTGCAGAGAAGAGCGACAGGGATGATTGGGGGCCTAGAGACCAAGAAGCCCTGTGAGGAAAGGCTGAGGGACTTCTTGGGAATGTTCAGTCTGCAGAAGAGAAGATTGAGGGGGGACAGGATGGCTCCCTTGATGTATTTGAAAGGCCATCACTTCGAAGAAGAAGAAGAAGAAGAAGAAGAAGAAGAAGAGGAACTGGATTTACACCCCGGACTTTTCTACCCAAAGGCGTCTCAGAGTGGCTTACACACTCCTTTCCCTCCCCCTCCCCACAACAGGCACCCTGGGAGGTAGGTGGGGCTGAGAGAACTTCTGACAGAAACTGTCCTTGAGAGAACAGCTGTGCCAGAGCTTGTGACTGACCCAAGGTCACATCAGCAGGTGCAAGTGGAGGAGTGGGGAATCAGACCTGGTTCTCCCAGATTAGACTCCACGCACTTCACCACTACACCAGACTGGCTCTTAGAAGAGGGCAGGGAGCTTTTCCTGTTGTCGCCAGGGGAGAGGACTCGCAACCATGGGTTTAAATGAAGGGCGGGAAGGTACCGGCTGGATCTTAGGAAAAACTTTTCTACAATCGAGAGTTGTGCAAGAGTGGCGTCAGCTGCCGAGGGAGGTTTAAGAACCTGGCCCCACTGCTGGACCTCCTGATGGCACCTGGTATATTTTGGCCGCTGTGTGACCGAGTGTTGGACTGGATGGGCCATTGTCCTGATTCAACGTTGGCTTCTCTTATGTTCTTATGTCCTTATGAGGTGGTGAGCTTCCCCTCCCTGGCAGTCTTGAAGCAGCGGCTGGACCAACACTTGCCAGGGACGTTCTAGGCTGATCCTGCATTGGGCAGGGGGCTGGACTAGATGGCCTCTACGGACCCTTCCAACTATGTGATTCGATGATTCGATGAAAACCAGGACTGGATTTTTCTTTGCTTGGAGAAAGAAACATTTTGGGAGAAGAAGCAAGTGAGGACCGGGAAACACACACCACGTTGGAGTTCACTGTATTAGGGCATCTAGACCTGAGTCCATTAGCACCTTGGAGATGAACAGGATTTGTGTAAGCTTTGGAGAATCAAAACTCCCTCTTATATGCCCCCAAATCTTGTTGGTTTCCCAAGTGCTCCTGGATTTAACATAACATAACACAAGAACAGAAGAGAAGCCAATGTTGGATCAGGCCAGTGGCCCATCCAGTCCAACACTCTGGGTCACACAGTGGCCAAAAATACCAGGGGGCATCAGGAGGAATCTAGCCATTTGACTGCCGACCGATCTTCTTAAACTGTTAGCTGCTGTAGATTTTCCGGGTTGTGTGGCCGTGGTCTTGGCATTGTGGGACCTGACGTTTTGCCAGCAGCTGTGACTGGCATCCTCAGAGGTGTGACACAGAAAGACGGAGTACTCTCTGTGTCAAGGTGAGAAGAAAAATGGTAGGCAGGTAATTCACATCTACTTGGGAAGGTGGGGTGGGGCTGAGTCATAGCCTTGTAGGAGTTCCCCAGGCTGTGAACATGCTAATGAAGGAGCTTTCCTGAGGAGGTTCTTTTGCATATGGATTAGCTGTTTCCTGAGGAGGTTCTTTTGCATATGGATTAGCTGTTTCCTGAGGAGGTTCTTTTGCATAGGGATTAGTTGTTTCCTGAGGAGGTTCTTTTGCATCTGGATTAGCTGTTTCCTGAGGAGGTTCTTTTGCATAGGGAGTAGTTGTTTCCTGAGGAGGTTCTTTTGCATACGGATTAGCTGTTTCCTGAGGAGGTTCTTTTGCATACGGATTAGCTGTTTCCTGAGGAGGTTCTTTTACATATGGATTAGCTGTTTCCTGAGGAGGTTCTTTTGCATATGGATTAGCTGTTTCCTGAGGAGGTTCTTTTGCATATGGATTAGCTGTTTCCTGAGGAGGTTCTTTTGCATATGGATTAGCTGTTTCCTGAGGAGGTTCTTTTGCATCTGGATTAGCTGTTTCCTGAGGAGGTTCTTTTGCATCTGGATTAGCTGTTTCCTGAGGAGGTTCTTTTGCATCTGGATTAGCTGTTTCCTGAGGAGGTTCTTTTGCATCTGGATTAGCTGTTTCCTGAGGAGGTTCTTTTGCATCTGGATTAGCTGTTTCCTGAGGAGGTTCTTTTGCATATGGATTAGCTGTTTCCTGAGGAGGTTCTTTTGCATCTGGATTAGCTGTTTCCTGAGGAGGTTCTTTTGCATATGGATTAGCTGTTTCCTGAGGAGGTTCTTTTGCATCTGGATTAGCTGTTTCCTGAGGAGGTTCTTTTGCATCTGGATTAGCTGTTTCCTGAGGAGGTTCTTTTGCATCTGGATTAGCTGTTTCCTGAGGAGGTTCTTTTGCATCTGGATTAGCTGTTTCCTGAGGAGGTTCTTTTGCATCTGGATTAGCTGTTTCCTGAGGAGGTTCTTTTGCATCTGGATTAGCTGTTTCCTGAGGAGGTTCTTTTGCATATGGATTAGCTGTTTCCTGAGGAGGTTCTTTTGCATACTGGATTAGCTGTTTCCTGAGGAGGTTCTTTTGCATCTGGATTAGCTGTTTCCTGAGGAGGTTCTTTTGCATATGGATTAGCTGTTTCCTGAGGAGGTTCTTTTGCATATGGATTAGCTGTTTCCTGAGGAGGTTCTTTTGCATCTGGATTAGCTGTTTCCTGAGGAGGTTCTTTTGCATATGGATTAGCTGTTTCCTGAGGAGGTTCTTTTGCATATGGATTAGCTGTTTCCTGAGGAGGTTCTTTTGCATCTGGATTAACTGTTTCCTGAGGAGGTTCTTTTGCATAGGGATTAGTTGTTTCCTGAGGAGGTTCTTTTGCATATGGATTAGCTGTTTCCTGAGGAGGTTCTTTTGCATATGGATTAGCTGTTTCCTGAGGAGGTTCTTTTGCATATGGATTAGCTGTTTCCTGAGGAGGTTCTTTTGCATCTGGATTAGCTGTTTCCTGAGGAGGTTCTTTTGCATAGGGATTAGTTGTTTCCTGAGGAGGTTCTTTTGCATATGGATTAGCTGTTTCCTGAGGAGGTTCTTTTGCATCTGGATTGTTTCCTGAGAGTTCTTTTGCATAGGGATTAGTTGTTTCCTGAGGAGGTTCTTTTGCATATGGATTAGCTGTTTCCTGAGGAGGTTCTTTTGCATATGGATTAGCTGTTTCCTGAGGAGGTTCTTTTGCATCTGGATTAGCTGTTTCCTGAGGAGGTTCTTTTGCATCTGGATTAGCTGTTTCCTGAGGAGGTTCTTTTGCATATGGATTAGCTGTTTCCTGAGGAGGTTCTTTTGCATAGGGATTAGCTGTTTCCTGAGGAGGTTTTTTTGCATAGGGATTAGCTGTTTCCTGAGGAGGTTCTTTTGCATAGGGATTAGCTGTTTCCTGAGGAGGTTCTTTTGCATAGGGATTAGCTGTTTCCTGAGGAGGTTCTTTTGCATAGGGATTAGTTGTTTCCTGAGGAGGTTCTTTTGCATAGGGATTAGTTGTTTCCTGAGGAGGTTCTTTTGCATCTGGATTAGCTGTTTCCTGAGGAGGTTCTTTCACATATGGATTAGCTGTTTCCTGAGGAGGTTCTTTTGCATATGGATTAGCTGTTTCCTGAGAAGGTTCTTTTGCGTATGGATTAGTTGTTTCCTGAGGAGGTTCTTTTGCATTTGGATTAGCTGTTTCCTGAGGAGGTACTTTTGCATCTGGATTGTTTCCTGAGGAGGTTTCCTGTTTCTTAAACTGTCTTAGACTGTATAGCTCACTCGCATTTTAACCTTGAAATGCCAGAATGAACCTCTTAGCCTGTTTCCTCTCTGCCCAGCTGTTGGCGTTTCTTGCCTCTGTCTCTCCTCCCCTCCTGTCTGGAACGGCACCTCCATATGCTGAGGTACAGCTGAAGTCAAATGGGCAGAATATTACTCGACCGGAGCCGTTTTCCTTCTTTAAAAGGATTGTGTGAGAACGTGGTTTGTCTTAATGCTGGGAATGAGATTATGCGGCTGCGGCCAGCGCAGGGTTGCAGCTGCTGCAGACGCACGAGCGGAATATAAAACATGGACGCCTTGCTGTGAGGATTCCGAACACTCGAGCTGCCCCAAACATCTTCTGTATGTCGAAGGCGAAGGCTGGAGAGCACACGAACAGCACGAAAGTTTTACATGGGTCATTTTTCGTCCGGGTTGTTCTTCAGTTGTTTCAATAATCATGGGGTTTCCAACTTCCAGGCAGGGGCTGAAGGTCCCCTGAAATTACAACTGATCTCCAGTCCTTCTTTGGAGGTTTTCAAACAGAATCTAGATGGCCATCTGAACAGCAGTGCTGATTGTGTGAACTGAGGCAGATCACGAGAGGGAGGGCAGGACAGGTTGCCTCCGTGCTTAGTTCTCGTGGCCCTTTCTTCCAAGCCCAGGGAAATGCCGATCGCCACTTTAAGAACATGAGAAGCCAATGTTGGATCAGGCCAGTGGCCCATCCAGTCCAACACTCTGTCACACAGTGGCCAAAAAGACCAGGTGCCATCAGGAGGTGGGGCCAGGACACCAGAAGCCCTCCCATTGTTGCCCCCCCCAAGCACCAAGAATACAGAGCATCCCTTGCCCCAGAGTCCCTAACAGCCACTGATGGGCCTCTGCTCCAGATGTTTATCTAATTCCCTCTTGAAATTATCCCTGCTTGTAGCTGCCACCACCTCCTGTGGCAGTGGGTTCCATGTGTTCATCACTCTTTGGGTGAAGAAGGACTTCCTTTTATCCATTCTAACCCGACTGCTCAGCAATTTCATGGAGTGCCCACCTAACTGAACATATGAACAAGAACTGGGGTATCTCACCTCCCCCACCACCGTTAATAGTAGCTTGTGAGAGAGACAGGGAGAAGGAGGGTGGGAGATACCGTATAGATGCACAAGGGAGAAGGAGGCACTGCTTTTGGTTAAAATGGAAGATGCTGAGAACTCTCAGGTCCTGAATCAGAGATTCCCTCTTGCTTAGAGGTATCAATTAGTGCTATTGATCGCCATGCAGCTGTTATTACTGATCAATGTTTACATTTGGGTTTTAATAATTGTTTATATTTATGTTTTAAACAGGGCCCTCCCTCCCTCCCTCCCTCCCTCCCTCCCTCCCTCCCTCCCTCCTTCCTTCCTTCCTTCCTCCCTCCTTCCTTCCTTCCTTCCTTCCTTCCTTCCTCCCTCCTTCCTTCCTTCCTTCCTTCCTTCCTTCCTTCCGTATCATTTTTGGGTATAAATATACCAGAGATACCCACATTTTGTGTGTGTATGTGTGTGTATGTAACTGCACACCCAAGATACTGGCCACCTTGCTCTTCAACAGTCCTCTAACCTTCTGGACAGACCTGAATCTCTTCAAGACTCCTAGATATAACTTCTTCCACAGAATCTATTTCCCCCATCTCACACTATTCTTCTTAGCCAACCTTGCAAGTGTGTTGCTAGTATGTATTTTGTATGTGTGTTTTGCCTTCTAGTAAAGGAAAAGGTTCCCCTTGCTTGAAAGCTAGTCGAATCCAAGTCTAGGGTTGCGGTGCTCATCTCCGTTTCCAAGCCGAAGAGCCAGTGCTGTCCGAAGACGTTTTCTGTGGTCATGTGGCCAGCATGACTAAATGCCGAGGCACATGGAACACTGTTACCTTCCCACCGAAGCGGTACCTATTTATTGCTTTCGAACTGCTAGGTTGGCAGGAGCTGGGGCCAGAGACAGGAGCTCACTCCGTCATGCGGCACTCAGGTCTCAAACTGCCGAACTACAGACCTTCTGGTCTGCAGCTCAGCGTCTTAACCTCTGAGCCGCCGGGGCCCCCTTGCCTTCTAATAGTCTCCAATAAAACTCTGTTTGTTAAACATCAGCCTGGTTCATTTGCGAGTTCTCTGGAGGAAGGATCTTGGTGTACAAAGGCGAAAAAGTTCCCAAGTCATCTGACTCTCGCTAAGAACTAAATTCCCCAATCAACCAATTAATTAATTAGGCCAGTTTGGGTAACACTTTCTCAGGGCGGTGTACACATCTGCTTGCTGTTCCGGTGGATAACGCCCTTGGCAGGCATGTATCTATTGATTTACTCTCTCTCCCTCTTTGCAGGTCCCACTGCATGAGGAACCTCCCACCCATGGGTAGGGTAGGGTTATTACAGATTCCTTGGAATGCCGTCAATGTGCGTAGAGCCCCCTTCTACCCCGCCTGAGAATGCTGAGCTTAATTTATGTCCACCTCGAGCGCTTATCTGCCTTTCGCAGCTGCCGTTCATTCTGGTTGGGCTTGCACCGAAGATGTTTGCGACAGATTTTGCAATAACATCTTTTGTATAAATAGTGTAGCGGATGAAATGCTAGGCTTTTGAAAGCAGATGCCCGTAAAAGCAACCAGCCCATTAAAACACACACATACACACCACAAATGTGCTGTTTCTGGGACTGAAACCAGAAGGTTTAGTATTGGCAAAGGGTTGTGCTGTTTATTCGACCGCAATTTGCATACGGACACAGATAAATGTTGTGCGTAAAAATAATTGCACGGAAGATATTGGGTTGGATCCAGACAGCTTTCGCGCTGAGTTCACCCCGGGCGATTCTGCCTTGACTTTTCCCTCCGTTGTTTTACCAAAGGTGCAGCTCAAAATCACATTCAAATACGCCGGGGCAATGCCATGCTGACTGCGAAGTCATCCCTGAACGGCCATAAATCTATGCAGAAGGTACCATAAAACCCGATGCTCAAAGAAAGTGAAAGCCACATGCAGTGTAGTAAAGGGTAAATGTAAAGGTTTTTCTTGCTCGAAAGCCAGTCAAATCCGACTCTAGGGTTGCGGTGCTCATCTCCATTTCCAAGTTGAAGAGCCAGTGCTGTCCGAAGACGTTTCCATGGTCATGTGGCTGGCATGACTAGATGCCGAGGCACTCGGAACGCTGTTACCTTCCCACCGAAGCACTACCTGTTTATCTACTTGCGATTTCTTGCTTTCAAACTGCTAGGTTGGCAGGAGCTGGGGCCAGAGACAGGAGCTTACTCTGTCACGCAGCACTTGGGTCTCGAACTGCTGAACTACTGACCTTCCAGCCTGCAGTTCAGCATTTTAACCACTGAGCCACTACAGCAGTGTAGAGGGTACCATGAAACCCGATGCTCAAAGAAAGTGAAAGCGGCATGCAGTGTAGAGGGCACCATAAAACCCGATGCTCAAAGAAAGTGAAAGCGGCATGCAGTGTAGAGGGTACCATAAAATCCAATAATCGAAGAAAGCAAAAGCGGCATGGAATGCAGAGGGGAATTTCTGTTCGAGAGCCAGTTTGGTGTAGTGGTTAAGTGTGCGGACTCTAATCTGGGAGAACTGGGTTTGATTCCCCACTCCTCCACTTCCACCTGCTGATGTGACCTTGTGTCAGTCACAAGCTCTGGCACAGCTGTTCTTGAAAGAGCCATTTCTGTCAGAGCTCTCTCAGCCCCACCTACTTCACAGGGTGTCTGTTGTGGGGAGAGGAAGGGAAAGGAGTTTGTAAGCTGCTCTGAGACTCCAAGTGAAGGGCGGGGTATAAATCCAATCTCTCTTTCTCTCTCTCAATGTGGATTTGGTATAACAGTGGAGGGAGAAGCCAATGCAAAATCCCCTCCCCCCGGTTCTCCCTCCTTATTCTAAGTCCTTCACACATGCCTTTTGTCCATGCTACCCCCACGATTCCCAGCATAGCCATTTCAGTGATCCAGGGGAGAACTGGGAGGAAAGGTGGGGTCCAAACAGTGTTGCCAGCTCTGGGTTGGGAAATAGCTGGAGATTTTGGGGGCGGGGCCTGGGGAGGGCGGGGATTGGGGAGAGGAGGGACCTCCGCAGGGTACAAGGCCACCGAGTTTTGCCCTCCAAAGCAGGCATTTTCTCCAGCGGGAACTGATATCTACTGACTGGAGATCATTTGTAAGAGTGGGAGAACTCCAGGCCCCACCTGGAGGTTGAGAAGAAGTAAACAACAGTGATGTATTATGCCAAAAAAGTCTCCAAAGACTAGAAGTTTCTTTTTCCAATATTCAGTTTACTGGAAGCAATTTAAACACCATCAACACCAATGAACCATGCAATATTATATCTCGTTTCATATAACTTTATCAAAGTGGGTGGCGTTGAAATATCTATATAATGTTAATCTGTTTGGCAAACACTCTGTTCATATCCCATAGTAGCACTCATCGGATCCAGTAAACCGAATATTGGGAAAAGAAATTTCTAGTCTTTGGAGACTGTTTTTGGCATAATACAAGCAATTCAAACGCCATCAACACCAACGAACCATGCAATATTGTATCTCATTTCGTATAACTTTATCAAAGTGGGTGGCATCGAAATACCTATATAATATTAATCCATTTGGCAAACACTCTATTCATATCCCATAGTAGCACTCATCGGATCCAGTAAACTGAATACTGGAAAAAGAAATTTCTAGTCTTTGGAGACTTTTTTGGCATAATACATCACGGTTGTTTGCATCTTCTCAGCTCCCATCCTGTGATCTCTCTCTTTGGTTTGCACCCACCTGGAGGTTGGCAACCCTAGGTATAAATGAAATAGAGCTAAGTCTTCCTCTCCACCATGTCTTAAATCAAAATCCTGCTCTCTTGAAGCTGCCATTCCCAAGAGAAGGCCATCAGAGCGTGTCACGTCTTTCCATGTAACGAGACATTTCGCCGTAAAAGGATCCATTAAACCGAACCTCACAACCATAGATGGAAAGAGCTCATTAACGTGAGGTTAATTGGGGAAGAACTTTATGCCCAAACGCTAATTGCATCGACGACTCCGTAAACATTTGTTCATGAAAAGGAGTAGCTAATGATACGGACGTCAGCCTGAGATGAAATCGGCCCCTATAATGGGGCCGCTGGCAGTTCATCGATAATCTACTGTGTGATTTGAATGGATGATTTAAACCCATTTAATGCGATGTGCAATGCAACCAGGGGCAGTCTTAGGCATGGTGGGACTGTTGGAGTGAGTTTCTCAGCATGTCTGGATGTTGGGGGGCGCTATATCACTCTAAAGGTATATAGGTGTTATCAGGGGTCTTTTTGTAGAAAAACAGCTGCAGGAGCTCATTAGCATATGGTATGCTAATGAGCTATTAGGCTATTAGCATATGCCACACCCCCTGACATCACTGGAAGTGATGTCAGAATGGGAAGCAAAAGAGGGGAGGCATCTTCAAAAGCCTCCCCTTCCCTTCCCCAGCTGGCCTGGGTGGGGGAGCTAAGAGAGAAGTGGTTTAAAGTTTAAACTCCTTCTCATGAGAGTTGGGCCACAGAAGGAGGAAAGAGGGAAGGAAAGAGAGAGAGTAGAGAGAAGGAAAGAAGGAAGGAAAGAAAGAGAAGGAAAGAAAGAGGGAAAGAAAAAGAGGGAAGAAGGAGGAAAACAGGGAAAGGAGGAAAAAAGAGAAGAGAAGAAGGTAGGAAGGAAAGAAAGAAAGAGAGAAGGAAAGAAGGAGGGAAAGGAGGGAATGAAAGAAATTCGGTGGCAATTTGGCCCCATTATATCCTATGGGCCATTGAAGTCAATGGTGAAAATATAGGGTATAGTCTGGGGGCTGGAGGGGAAGGGGTTTGAGGGAGAGGCTCCAAACTCACAGGGTAGCTGATGGGGCTTCTCCCCAAGATACCCACCAAGTTTCAAGAACATTGGGCCAGGGGGTCCAATTCTGTGGGCCCCCAAACAGGTTGCCCCTATTCCCTCCATTGTTCTTAACCTGGGAGCCACCCTTTGACCCCTCCTCTCTGATTCGTATTGCCCTCTCCCTCTCTTCACATGGCCTTCCATGGAGAGACACAGGTCCTTGCAGGTCTCTCTTGTAGAGACAATGCCCTCGTACTCTCACACACATGATGCCAGGCAAGCCGGCCGTTTGTGATCGAGAAGAAGAAAAAGAGATTGGATTTCTACCCCGCTCTTCACTACCTGCAGGAGTCTCAGAGTGGCTTACGACCAATGCTCCCTTCTAAGCTGTGGGGTCGTGTGAGCAAAAATTCTACTTTGCGAGCTACTGGCCTGAAAGTTGTGAGCGAGCCATTTGGCTACTGCACAGATCAGTTTGCTCTGGAGCCCATCCTTCCCGGGCTGAGACAGAAATGTGGGAGCCGGAGGCTAAAAAACTGTGAGTTGGCTCACACTAACTCTGCTTAGAGGGAACACTGCTTACAAGTTACAACCCCTTTCCCTTCCCCTCCCCACAACAGACACCCTGGGAGGCAGGTGGGGCTGAGAGAGCTCTTTCGAGGACTGCTCTTGAGAGAATAGCTCTGAGAGAGCTTGTGACTGACCCAAGGTCACACCAGCAGCTGCATGTGGAGGAACGGGGAATCAAACCTGGTTCTCCCAGATTAGAGTCCACACTCCTAACCACTACACCAAACTGGCTGTCCTGTGGGAAAGTGCTCTTTAGATTCGGCTTCTCTCTCTCTCCTTTCGACCTCAACCTGAATGTAAACTGGATCTACTCGTATAAATGTCAACTTACCTTTTTTTTACCTTAGGGAGCTGCGGTGGCTCAAGTGGTTAAGATGCTGAACTGCAGGCTGTGGAAGGTCAGTAGTTCAGCAGTTCGAGACCCGGGTGCCACATGATGGGGTGAGCTCCTGTCTCTAGTTCCAGCTCCTGCCAACCTAGCAGTTCGAAAGCAATAAATTGCAAGTAGATAAATAGGTACCACTTAGGTGGGAAGGTAACAGCGTTCCGTGCGCCTTGGTGTTTAGTCATGCCAGCCACATGACCACGGAAATGTCTTCGGACAGCGCTGGCTCTTCGGCTTTGAAACGGAGATGAGCACCGCAACCCTAGAGTTGGATTCGACTGGCTTTCGAGCAAGGGAACCTTTACCTTTACCCTTTTTTTGCAATATACCTCTTGGGAGGTTTATTTACTGCACCCAGGATCACACTTCTACGACTTGGCGAAACTCTGCTATATTAACCAAATATCCCAATATAGGGACAATCGGGACAGTTGCTGCTGTCCCCATGCTGGGGGGCCCCCAACCACTAATCTGTCCTCTGGGAACCCCCACACTGCCCGCCTCATTTCTGCCTCTGCCCTATAGGCAGCCAGTGGCCCTCCCCCATCGCCCTACATACCTACCCGCTCTGTACCCAGACCAGTGATTCTAGGCCCCCATCGCGAGTAGCTGTTTGGGGTCCTAGAACTACTATGACCGCCCTTAGTGCAACTCTAAGCCGAGAGGCATTTCGGAGTCCATTAAAGCTAACGTAACTCTGCCCTGACGTGGATAGCCCAGGTTTGCTTGACCTCATCAGCTCTCAGAAGCTAAGCAGGGTTCGTCCAGGTTAGTTCTTGGACGGGAGACCACCAAGGAAGCCCAGGGTTGCTACCCAGAGGCGAGCAGTGGCAGATAATCTCTGAATGTCTCTTGCCCCGAACCGGGATGGCCCAGGCTAACTAGTTTGGGTGTAGTGGTTTGTCTCTGCCCTTGTGTGGATGGCTCGGGCTGGCCCTGGTTCAGACTCGGATGGGAGACCACCAAGGAAGTCTATGGCTGCAGTGCAGAGGCAGGCAAGCCACCTCGGACCATCTCTTGACCTTGACCTTGATGGCTAGGCTGGTCTCATCAGATCTCGGAAGCCCTGGTTAGTTCTTAGACGGAAGGCCACCAAGGAAGTCCAGGGTTGCAATGCAGAGTTGGGCAATGGCAAGCCAGTTTGGTGTAGTGGTTAAGTGCGCGGACTCTGATCTGGGAGAACCGGGTTTGATTCCCCACTCCACCACTTGCACCTGCTGGATGACCTTGGGCAAGCCATAGTTCTGACAAGAGCTGTTCTTGAAAAAGAGCAGTTTCTGTCAAGAGCTCTCTCAGCCTCGCCTACCTCACAGGGTGTCTGTTGTGGGGAGGGGAAGGGAAGGGAGTTTGTAAGCCGCTCTGAGACTTCAAGTGAAGGGCGGGGTATAACTCCAATCTCCTCCTCCTCCTCCTCCTCCTCTTCCTCTTCCTCCTCCTCCTCCTCTTCTTCTTCTTCTTCTTCTTCTTCTTCTTCTTCTTCTTCTTCTTCTTCGTCTTCTCCTCCTCCTCCTCCTCCTCCTCCTCCTCCTCCTCCTCCTCCTCCTCTTCTTCTTCTGCTGCAACTTGAGCCCTGACCTGGATAGACTGGTTTCCCTGATCTCACCAGATCTCAGAAGCTAAGCAGGGTTGGCCCTAGTAAGTATTTGGATGGGAGACCACCAGGGAAGTCCAGGGTCACCACATAAGGGCACGCAATGGCAAATCAACTCTGTTCACCTCTTTCCTTGAAAACAAACCCTCTGGGGTCAACCATGTGTCATCCATGACTTCATGGAGCTTTCTACCACCAACAACTCTGTTGAAGTGGAGGTTTTAATGCCCCTCTTCTCCTACGACTGATTTATTTCTTCAGTAAACTTTGTCTGGCCATTCAGAAACAACGTTACCGGGCTGAATACAACAGCTGCTTCTTAGCATAAGCAGTAGCAATTTCGGCGACGATTCGTGCTCCGATAAATAAGACTCCTTACATCAGTATTAAGAGCCTGAGAGGAGCCCTGCTCTCCCCTGAGCTAGAATACCAGGTGTGCAGACTGAGCGTAATTATCTGTGCCGCGCATGTGTTCCGGGCCTGCAATTAGATGTGTAACTAACGATCGGCTTGGAATTCACAGAAATGTAATAAAAGCTGGAGACCTGCAACCTGGCATCTCTTGTGGCTTTCTGAAGTGGAGAGGATATCGGGCTTCCGTTCCGGCTTGTGAAATAGCAACAGCCCAGGTAAAAGGACCGAGCGTCTGCCAGGACTCACGACCCTTAAGCGCGGCTTCCAAAGAACTAATGGGAAAATCAGAAGGCTGATCGAAAAGGTGGTGGTGGGGGGAATGCAGATCGGAAGGTGCCATTTGCATATAAAAATTGAATTCCCTTGACAGCCTGTCAAAATAGCACTTTGATGCAGCGGGGGAATCAGGAAGGTATAATGATGCTGTCATGAGGTCTGTAGCCACTTCGCTCCCAAGCCCACGCAAAGCTGTGTGTGTTGAGTGCCTTCAAGTCATTTCCGACTTAAGGCAACCGTACAAATTAATGTCCTCCGAAATGACAAAGTACTGTGTTCAGTTCTGGGCACCACAATTTAAGAAGGATTTAGACAAGCTGGAACGGGTCCAGAGGAGGGCAACGAAGACGGTGTGGGGTCTGGAGACCAAGTCCTGTGAGGAAAGGTTGAAGGAGCCGGGAATGTTTAGCCTGGAGAGGAGACGACGGAGAGGTGATATGATGACCATCTTCAAGCACTTGAAGGACTGTCCCATAGAGGATGGTGCAGAGTTGTTTTCTGTTGCCCCAGAAGGTCGGACCAGAACCAACGGGTTGAAATTAAATCAGAAGACTTTTCAGCTAAAGATCAGGAAGAACTTCCTGACAGTTAGAGCGGTTGGTTCCTCAGTGGAATAGACTTCCTCGGGAGGTGGTGGGCTCTCTACCTTTGGAGGTTTTCAAACAGAGGCTAGATGGCCATCTGATGGCAACGTGGATTCTGTGAACTGAGGTAGATCAAGGAGAGGGAGGGCAGGAAGGGTTGCCTCAGTGCTTAGTTCTTGTGGCCCTTTCTTACACGCCCAGGGAAATTCTGATCACCACTTTGGGGTCAGGAAGCCATTTTTCTCCAGGCCAGTTTGGCTGGAGATCCTGGAGGGATTTTTTTGTCATCTTCTGGGCATGGAGCAGGGGTCAGTGGGTGGCTGTGTGGGGGGAGGTATCTGTGAATTTCCTGCATTGTGCAGGGGGTTGGACTAGATAGCCCTGGAAGTCCCTTCCAACTCTATGATTCTATGACCTATCCTTAACAACCTTGCTCAGGTTTAGCCTGGGAAAGAGAAGGCTTGGAGAGGACTTGATTGCAATCTTCAAGTATTTGAAGGGCTGTCCTGTAGAAGCTGGAGCAGATCTATTCTCCCTTGCTCCGGATTGCAAGACTAGATCTAATGGGTGGAAATTACGAGGGAGTCATTACTGGCTAGATATCAGGAGAAACTTCCTAACTGTCAGAGTGGTTGAGCAGTGGAACAGACTGCCTCGGGAGGTGGTGGATGCTCCTTCCCTGGACGTTTTCAAGCGGAGGCTGGATGACCATCTTTCGGGTGTGTTGTAGGGCTATCTTTCGGCTCTGCTCCTGCAGAGTGCAGGGGGTTGGTCTAGATGACCTGCAAGATCCCTTCCAAGTCTAACATTATGTGAGTCTACGATAGGTCTTGCAGATTAAGGGCTCTTGGGGGCTTCCTTGATTGAATCAATCCGTCTCCCATTGGGTCTTCCTCTTTTCCAGCTTCCTTCAACTTGTCCTAGCACGATGGTCTTTTCCAGTGACTCCTGTCTTCTTGCAATGTGACCAAAGAACAGCAGCCTCGGTTTAGTCTTTTCAGTTTCTAGGGAGAGTTTGGCTTCGATTTTACCTAGAACCCACCGTTAGCAGTTAGACCCCTCCTCTCGCTGAGGGGCAATTTATAGCTAGAATAACCATAAACACCCTTCTTAAAATATCATCTCAAAAGTCATCAGTGCAAGACACTGCCTGGTCCAAAATGACACAAAATGGATGTCTGTCAGAAACAAGCCTGGAGATGTACTTTAGAATTGTGAGTAATAGCGGCTGACTGTCTACTGCCCCTCCACACCCCAGAGAGATGCATAATTGAGGACAATCGGTCTCCCAGAAACCTATTGACTCACCCTTGGACTAAATCCATCAACACCCAGCCTCAGTTCCTTGCACGCATTCACCTTAATTAAGCAATCTTTCTATTCACCTAAACCATTAGGCCTTCCTGCCAGGTACTTGTAGGGTCAACAAACCTCTCACAAATCATTACCTCTGAAAAGCCCATTAGGTTATTGTTTTTCTGGCAAACATGTCATACTGACCAGAGAGCATGTTTTGCCCTATATCAGTAGAACTCTGCTTGCCAGCAGTGTGTGTGTATATGTGCCTTGGATCCTCCACATACACCCCACTTTGCTGGGCTCTCTTCTCTCTTGAAACACTGGTTGTTTTGCTGCTTCTATGGACCTCTCGAAGATCAGTAATTATCACCCTTCCTTGAAATTGCTCTCCCCCTCTCCTCTCTGTGTTTCTCTTAGTTAACTCTTGTATGTATGCGTTTATTGTGTGCATTTTGTTTTACTCTTTCTCTTTTTCTTAATAAAAACCTTTCCAGCTGAACGTCTCCCCAGTTTATTTTGAGAGTTCTCTTAAGGGAAAGATCCCTGTATACATAGGTGGAGAACCTCAGTTACCCCCTCTCGTGCTGTCTCCTTAAAGCTATTTGCAACAATGAATTAGGAGACCGCCTCTTTGAGTAACACCATGTCTTTGTCTTTTTGGTGGTCTGCAGCATCCATAAAACTCTCTTCCAATACTGCATTTCAAACAAATCAACTTTCTACCTGTCAGCTTTCTTCATTGTCCAATGATCACACCTATACAAAGTAATGGGCAATACAATGGCCTGAATTATCTTGATCTTGGTTGCTAGTGGCACATCCTTACACTTAAACCTTTCTAGCTCCTTTATGGCTGCCATTCCCAGTCTCAATTTCCTTCTGATTTCTTGGTTGCAGTGTCCCTGCTGGTTGATGATGGAGCCATGGAACAGAAGATCTCGATCAATTCCAACATGAAGCTGCCTCACATCGGATCAGACCCTTGGTCCATCAGGGTCAGTATTGCTTGCTCAAACTGTCTGTGGCTCTCAGAGTGAGTTTTTTCACATCACCTAACCAATCTAACGCTGATCCCATATGGGTTAGCCCCCAGATCTGCACTCCTTGTCAGGGTACAGTTGGGGATTGTGTCATGTTGTTGACTGCGACTCCCTTCTTGTAGTTCGAATAGATTTATTGGTTGATTTCATTTATAAGAACAGAAGAAGAGCCCTTCTGGATCAGATCGAAAGTCCATCTAGTCCAGCGTCCTCTCTCATACAGTGGCCAACCAGTTCCTCTGGAGGGCAAATAACAGAGCACAGAGGCATGGCCTTCCCCTGATGTTGCATCCTAGCACTGGGATTCAGAGGCTTAGTGAATTCAATGCAACAAATAATATCTGGATCAGATTTGGGAAACTTCTGGCTTGTATATTTGAGCCCGTACTGGTGGGGGAAGTACTTTTCTCCCTTCCTCACAGTATAAGAACTCATAGGCACTCAATGAAGTTAATGGGCAGTAGGTTTAGAAGAGATCAAAGGAAGTACTTCCTCACCCAAAGAGTTATGAACATGTGGAATTTCACAAGAAGTGATGGTGGCTACAAGCATAGACAGCTTCAAGGGGGAGGGGGGACTGGATAAACATATGGACCAGAGGTTATTAGCCACAAGGTATAGATGGAACGGTCTGTCTGGGGCAGTGATGCTCTGTCTTCTTGGTGCTTTGGGGGACAGCAGTGGGAGGGCTTCTGGAGTACTGGCCCCACTGATGGACCTCCTGATGGCACCTGGGTTTTGGCCACTGTGTGACATAGAGTGTTGGGCTGGACGGGCCATTGGCCGGGTCCAACATGGCTTCTCTTATGTTCTTATGTCTGGGGCAGTGATGCTCTGTGTTCTTGGCACTTGAGGGGGCAACAGTGGGAGGGCTTCTGGAGTTCTGGCCCCACTGGTGGACCTCCTGATGACACTTGGGTTTTGGCCACTGTGTGACACAGAGCATTGGGCTGGATGGGCCATTGGCTGGATCCAACATGGCTTCTCTTCTGTTCTCACTTGGCTCATTTGACGGCTCAGTTCCTCACTGTATATCCGCCATCGCCACCAGTGGTGTTTTGAAAACATGAGGTCATGGGCTGTACATTTTTATCCCCTGAATGAGGTATCTCAAATGCTACATTTTTAAGGGTTCCCTGAAAATCCTCTCTCTTGAGGAATCCATTATTCTGGGAGAATTAAGTTATCTTGAAATGATCTATTGTATAGTTATTTCCCACCCTGAAATCTCAGTTATTCAAGCCTTCTTTTTTCATGACAATACTTATTTTCTAGGGTTCTGTAAAGTAAATGCACCAGGTGGGGAAGATGGGATGGGAGAGGTAGCCAAAGAGAAAGGAGGAGGGATGCACTGGTTGCCAATTCCCATTTGGAAAATTCCTAGAGATTTTGGGGGTGAAGCCTAGGGAGGGCGGGGTATGGGTTGGGCAGGAGATGGACCACAGGAGGTTACAATGCCACAGAGAGTCCACCCTCCAAAGCAGCCATTTTCTCCAGGGGAACTGATTTCTGTTGTCCGCAGATCAGTTGTAATTTGACCTCCAGGCCTCACCTAGAGGGCTGCAACCCTCGGCAGTGGCCAGTCTACGAATGAATAAAATGTGTTCGTGTGTTTTTTCTCCCCATTTCATTTTCATTACATAACATTCACGACAAACATAGAACAGGACTTTTGGGATTATCCCCCCCCCAATACATTCACTATCATACCGTTCAGTTCTAGCAGTTGGTGATATTACCAGTGCTCCCTCTAAGCTGAGTTAGTGTGAGCGAGCTCACAGTTTTTTAGCCTCTGGCTCACAGATTTTTGTCTGAGCTCAGGAAGGGATGGCTCCAGAGCAAACTAACTGATGCAGTAGCCAAATGACCTGCTCACAGTTTTAATGCCGGTAGCTCACGAAGTAGAATTTTTGCTCACAAGAGTCCACAGCTTAGAGGGAACAGTACACCCTAAGCAGAATTGGTGGAAAGTTTCAAGCCGCAGCCTGTATGGTGACTCTGTGGGGTTTTCTGGGTAAGAGACGTTCGGAGGTGGTTTGCCCGTTGCCTGCCTCTGCGTTGCATCCCCAGCCTTTCTTGGTGGTCTTCCCATCCAAATAGTCACCAGTGTTCCCTCTAAGCTGAGTTAGCTCACAGTTTTTTTTAGCCTCTGTCTCACCCGTTTTTGTCTCCGCTCGGGAAGGACGGCTCCAGAGCCAGCTAATTTACTCAGTGGCCAAATCGCTTGCTCACCACTTTAATGCCAGTTGCTCGCAAAGTAGAATCTTTGCTCGCAAGACTCCACAGCTTAGAGGGAGCGTTTGGTGCTAACCCTCCTCAGCTTCCGAGATCTGATGAGACCGGGCCCGCCCGAGCTTTCCAGACCGGGGCTAAGCATAGCTACACGCTTCTAAATCCGGCGACATCAAGGAATATAGAAAGATGTAACTCGGCTTAGGATGGCACCGTACATCGGCCAAGAGAGGAATAATCACTGGAGAGTCTCATCCAGCAAAATGGCATGCTTTCCTGCGTTTCGCTGAGCGTTTCCACATGAGATGTTTTCCCATCAGCCCCTTCCCTCAGTTCTCTGTGAAAGCGGCTTACGGAGCCTTTAACCCCTGGCGCTGTGACGGCACGGGTATTTTCCCTGGCGAGCCTTGCGAACTGTAGACCCTTAGAACATTTTTCTTAATCTGTCCCGTATTATCCAGCCATTCCACTTTTCCCCTCAGCGCTTGCCAGTCAGGCACTCGGGCCTAATGACATTTCTTTATCCTTCAGAACCTGACTTCCCGTGATAAAAAAAATTATCACGTTGGCTTAGTACCTTCCTCAGACTTTTGAAACTTGAGGCTGACAGGTTCTCTCTTGTCAGCAAGCACCGAGGTAGCTGTCAAGAGGCTGAAAAAGATTACCACATAGCTGGAGACGCTGAAGGGAGATTAGAAAGATGGCTGGAAATCTTCCTCTCAGAACGGCAGAGAATTCGCAGCCCAGCAAGGTGTCCGAATCTTCATCCAAACTATTTCCCAGGTGATGTTAGACAGCTCTGTCTCTTTGGTGTTTGAGGTAATGAATTTCCCGCTCAGGAATCTTGTGATTTTCCTTCTGCCTCTGGTATGGTACTCGTTCACACAGGCTGTTGCTGGCTGTAAAATGAAGCTTGGTGAGGCAGTGGTAGAACTCGAAAGAAGAAACACAGTTGGATAAGAACCGAGTTTCAAGCATCACACTTACTGTGTTAATAAAGATAAAGGCTTCCCTTGCTCGAAAGCCAGTCAAATCCAACTCTAGAGGTGCTCATCTCTGTTTCCAAGCTGAAGATCCAGCGCTGTCCGAAGATGTTTCCATGGTCACGTGGTTGACATGACTAGATGCCAAGGCACACAGAACACTGTTACTTTCCCACTGAAGCAGTACCTATTTATCTACTTGCAATTTCTTGCTTTCGAATAGCTAGGTTGACAGGAGCTGGGGCCAGAGATGGGAGCTCACTCTGTCATGCAGCACTCAGGTCTCGAACTGCTGAACTACCGACCTTCCAGCCTGTAGCTCAGCATCTTAACCACTGAGCCACTGCAGCCCCAACGTTAATACAATTATAATCTCATGAACAATCTTGTATGCTATTTTTTTCAAATTCAATCCAGTGTAAGTACAAAGTCTGAAATGCAAAATTACAATAATTCACAAATTCACAATGTCTAATGGGTGTCTCCACAAGTCCACAAGTTCTAATGGAGATTCCGGATAAGTCTTCTGTCTCAACGTCCTTCTTCAGAGCTGGACAGTTACTGTCTTCAACAGCGTATTAATTGGCTGTACCTATTGGGAATCTTTAAGTTAATACTTTTAGGAAATAGGAGGGATAGCCCACCTTCAAAGTCTTTTGTGGTTTGAGCCTTGATGGTAATTGAAATTGTGACTGAAAACTAGTTAAAAAATTTCCAATTAATAATCCAGTGTTGAAGACAGTAATTGTCCAGCTCTGAAGAAGGATACTGCAATGAAAGACTTATCCGGAATCTTCATTTGATTTTGGTGGGGCAGTGACCGCTGGCCATGGGTATGGGGCCGAGGTCCACAGTTGCCAACCTCCAGCTGGTGGCTGGAGATCTCCTGGAGTCACAACTGATCTTCAGGTGACAGAGATCAGTTCACCTGGAGAAAATGGCTGTTTTGGAAGGTGAAGCTTGAGAATGGCAGGGTTTGGGTAGGGGAGGGATTTCAGGAGGGTGTAATGCCTCAGAATCCACCTTCCAAAGCAGTTGGTGTAGAGCCAGTTTGGTGTAGTGGTTAAGTGCGCGGACTCTAATCTGGGAGAACCGGGTTTGATTCCCCACTCCTCCACTTGCACCTGCTGATGTGACCTTGGGTCAGTCACAAGCTCTGGCACAGCTGTCCTTGAAAAAAGAGCCGTTTCTGTCAGAAGTTCTCTCAGCCCCACCTCCCTCACAGGGTGTCTGTTGTGGGGAGGGGGAGGGAAAGGATTTTGTAAGCCGCTCTGAGATTTGTAAGGCACACTGAGACTCCCTGTGGGTAGTGAAGGGCAGGGTATAAATCCAATCTCTTCTTCTTCTTCTACCTCACAGGGTGTCTGTTGTGGGGAGGGGAAGGGGAAGGAGTTTGTAAGCCGCTCTGAGACTCCCTTGGGTAGTGAGGGGCGGGGTATAAATCCAATCTCTTCTCTTCTTCTCTTTTGTTTTCCACGTGAACTGATCATAGAGTTTCTGGCGATTCCTGGAGCTACCACGGCCACCTCTGCATTTTCACCAGAAGTGACGTTGTTATGCTTGTGTGACGGCAGTGAGTTTTTAAAATTTCCCTGGCAACAGGAGCTCGGGGCAGAGCATCCACACCCCACTAGGCGGCTTGGCAGTCCTGGGCGGGATAGTTCAATGCAGCTCTCTGGACCATAGTGGACTCTAATCTGGGAAAACTGGGTTTGATTCCCCACTCCTCCACATGCAGCTGCTGGTGTGACTTTGGGTCAGTCACGAGTTCTCTCAGAGCCTGTTTGGTGTAGTAGTTAAGGGTGCGGACTCTAATCTTGGAGAAGCGGGTTTGATTCCCCACTCCTCAACATGCAGCTGCTGGATGAACTTGGGCAAGCCATAGTTCTGCCAGAGGTGTTCTTGAAAAGAGCAGTTCTGAAAGAACTCTCTCAGCCCCAACTACCTCACAGGGTGTCTGTTGTGGGGAGGGGAAGGGAAGAGAGTTTGTAAGCCGCTCTGAGACTCCTTCGGGTAGTGAAGGGTGGGATATAAATCCAATCTCCTCCTCCTCCTCCTCCTCCTCCTCCTCCTCCTCCTCCTCCTCCTCCTCTTCTTCTTCTTCTTCTTCTTCTTCTTCTTCTTCTTCTTCTTCTTCTTCTTCTTCTTCTTCTTCTTCTTCTTCTTCTTCTTCTTCTTCTTCTTCTTCTTCTTCTTCTTCTTCTTCTTCTTCTTCTTCTTCTTCTTCCAAGACAGCTTGGTGCTGAATCCCATGACAACGATTAAACTCTCTATCCGGAGTCCATGTTCGTAATAAGAGGCAGTCGATCCCTTTTAAAAAAGAAAAACCAAAGGAGAAGAAAGCTTCGTAAAATAGACAGACCTTCAGATTTGCTGTTAGGGCATCTTCCCTCTCCCCTTTCGTGATTAGAAATTGTTTTCACAAACGCCGTGCTGCTTGCAGGGTGCGAATCCCCAGCTTGGATCCTGCCCGCTCCGCAGAGAGACGGAAGAATAATTCAGAAACTGTTCATTCAGCGAATGCGGTTTTCCTTTCTCGCCCGTTCTTGGATACTAACGCAGAAATCCGTCTCTGCTGTATGCCAGAAAGGGGCAGAGAATGAGACTTCAGATGCCTACATTTCATTGTGACGCAATTCGATTTGTGTGTCGCAAGGAGAGCTGCGGGGCGCCCGCAGCTCCCTTTCCCTGTCTCCTCCCATTTATCCTCACAATAACCCTGCAAGACTAGATGGAGAGAACCAAACTGCCTGTCGACCTCTTTCATGGATAACTGAACAGATCTGCTTTTTGCTTTAAAGGGCTGGCTCAGATATGACTCTGGGCATTCTACCAATGAGCTCCCTATTGGGATGTTTGGTTAATATAACAGAGCAGGACCGTGGTCATGGTGGGGCATTTGGGGGCAGAGCCCCACCATGGACAGGCCTTGCCCCACCCCAAGAGGGTGCCAGACAGCTGTTAAACGTAACAGCTGATTGGAGAGGAGTAAAACTGACCAGAAGAGGCAGGGTCGCTTCCCTTTCCTCCCCCAGCCTCCCCACCCCACATGCTGTGGGGTAATAAGAACATAAGAGAACATAAGAGAAGCCAATGTTGAATCAGGCCAATGGCCCATCTAGTCCAACACTCTGTCACACAGCGGCCAAAATATACCAGGTGCCATCAGGAGGTCCAGCAGTGGGGCCAGAACACTAGAAGCCCTCCCACTGCTGCCCCCTCCAGCACCAAGAATAGAGTGCATCACCTGCCCCAGACTGAGAGTTCCCATCTATACCCTGTGGCTAATAGCCACTGATGGACTTCTGCTCCAGATGTTTATCTAATTCCCTCTTGAAACTCTCCATGCTTGCAGCTGCCACCACCTCCTGTGGCAGTGAATTCCATATGTTAATCACTCTTTGGGTGAAGAAGTATTTCCTTTTATCTGTTCTAACCTGACTGCTCAGCAATTTCATGGAGTGCCCACGAGTTCTCGTATTGTGAGAAAGGGAGAAAAGTACTTCTTTCTCAACCTGCTCAATCCCATTCATAATCTTATAAACCTCGATCATGTCACCCCTCAGCCGTCGTTTCTCCAAGCTAAAAAGCCCCAAGCATTTTAACCTTTCTTCATAGGGAAGGTGTTCCAACCCTTTTATCATTCTAGTTGCCCTTCTCTGCACTTTTTCCAATGCTATAATATCCTTTTTGAGATGTGGTGACCAGAACTGTACACAGTATTCCAAATGAGGTCGCACCAATGATTTATACAGGGGCATGATGATACTGGCTGATTTGCTTTCAATTCCCTTCCTAATAATCCTCAACTTAATCTAATTAAGTTCCTCACTCCCCGCTCCCCTACCCCACCAGCCAAATATCTCTGGCTACGGGGCTGTAGCAGAGTTTAGCCAGATGAAAAGTACTGGGTTCGCCGCATGGAGGACTCGGACTACGAGATGTGGTCAGATGCGCCTATTGGTACTTTCTCAACCAGACTGCAAAATGGCCCTGCAAGGCCAATTATATACACACCCGCCTGGCACCCCCACTGTCCCATTGGAGGGTTTGAATTTCCCACCAAGGTACAATTGGTGGAGTCTAGGTGGACTAGGATCCGAGGATCCTTTCGTTCGGGGAGCCAAGCTCCCTGTTGTCACCGCGGAGCCACTGGTGGCAGTCCCCGTACATAACACCAGACATAGAAGCATGATACTGTGTTGCAGTGAATAAATCTCCCCAGAAGTATATTGCAAAGAAGAAGAAGAAGAAGAAGAAGAAGAAGAAGAAGAAGAAGAAGAGTCAACTTACATTTATTCACATCGATCTGGTTCACATTCAGGCTGCAGTCGAAAGAAGAGAAGGAAGCCTAATCTAAATAGTCCTTTCCCTCTCTCAAATTGCCAGCTCGTCCAGCATCATGTGTGTGGGAGTATGAGGGCGTTGTCTCTACAGGAGAGACCTGCAGAGGCATGTGTCTTGAAGGAAGGCCATGTGAAGGCTGAGGGAGGACAAAGAGAGAGGAGGGGCAGAGGGCTGCCCCTTGATCGCAACCAAGAGAGGCATCCCATTCAAGGAGGTACCACCTAGACACCCTTAGAATGATGTTGTTGTTGTTCAGTTACACAGTCAGAGTCCGACTCTTCGCGACCCCATGGACCAGATTACGCCAGGCCCTCCTGTCTTCTGACTGTCCACTGAAGTTTGCTCATTTTGATGTTTGTTGCATCGATGACACTGTCTAACCATCTCATCCTTTGCCGTCCCCTTCTTCTTTGACCTTCAGCCTTTCCCAGCATCAGGGTCTTCTTCTCAGTGAGGGCTCCCTTCTCATTTGGTGGCCAAAGTATTTGATCTTCAGCGTCAGGATCTCCGGCCTTCCAGGGAACAGTCAGGGTTGATTTCTTTTAGGATTGAATGATTTGATCTCCTTGCAGTCCAAGGGACTCTCAAGAGTGCCCCCCAAATGTCCAGGCATGCTGAGTCCATCGCTCCAACACGCCCAAGGAGCTCCTCCCCTTTAAAAGCAGGTATGCAGGGCTCCAAAGCACATCAGAAGTACCATAGCTATGTGTTCATAAATTATAGTGAACACTCACAAAATCCATGTACAGTGTTGTAGATTAACCAAGGACTGCGCACGTGGTCAGGGTTCGCACGTGGCCATGCGAATAGGTTAGCTTCGCATCCTAAAACAATGCAGAGTGCGGATCCTAGAATGGACCAATGAGAAGGCTTGGATCCAGAAAGGGACCTATGGTGTCAGGGCGCACAGTAGTAGATCTATCACGGGGAGTGGGGTGTGGTTTTGTTGAAGGATTTAAGCCGGTCTTCGGGCCGGCTGTTTGGTCTTTAGTTCGTGTCTTCTAATAAACTCTATGAGCTGATTCACTACAACGCGTCTCGAACCCAGTACTTTGTATACAGCATACACTTGATTTTTCTGTACATGTGCATTGAGGAATTCTCATGTGACATCCGACATAGGTACAGCTGCTCATGGGATTTAAATCCCACATTTATCCAAGAAATGATCCTTGGGTTCATTTGTTACCTGAATGTGCACTGGGTCTTTCTTACAAACAGATATGTGCATACACATGCAGGATGTATGTGCGTTCACTGTAACACGTGAACAGAGCTAACATGTTTACTGTAAATCTGGTTCCAGACCAGTCCCTTGTGTGTGGACTAATACATCTGCAAAACACAGCTAAGGACAAGATGGGGGAAATTTCTCTGCAAACCTGAAGGAAGTCTCAGGTTTGCGGCAAGTTCTGAAATCTGAAAACAAAGAAACAAAAACATCGTGGGGTTAAAACTACCCAAAATG
>JAPDNY010000001.1:326216223-326336223 GCA_029375565.1 Gekko gecko
TCTCTCCCCTTCTGCAATCTATTTGCTTTTGTTCCACCCTCTCCCCTTCCTTCCTTCCTTCCTTCCTTCCTTCCTTCCTTTTTTCTTTATTTCTTCACTGTTCTCTCCCCATCTATTTGCTTTCTTTCCACCACTCCCCTCCCTCCCTGTTCACAAACAGATGTGAGAACTAAGCTTGAGTCCAGTGGCACCTCGAAGTCCAACAAAGTTCAATTCTGGGTATAAGAGAGAACTGAGAGACTTGGCAGATGTAGAAGCCCAGTTCTTCATATACATTGAAACAAATTTCCCCAAACGTTACATACAGGTAGGGAGGGTTAGTTGCCAGGAAGGGCTAGTTAGAGTCAAGATGAACAAGTAACTGAGCGATAAGAAGAGCCAAGATTAGTGGAAGGAAGACAGGACATTCGGTGGAAGATTCAGACTTTGTGCCCGTGGCTGTGAATAAAAGATCAACAAACAAGGGGTAGAGGGAGGGAGGGGGAACTTATTGAGTTAAGTAAAGTAAGGAGACAAAAGATATTGTGTAATATGTAGAAAATTCAAAAAATAAACCTATAAAAAAAAAAAAAAAGAACAGCCAAGATTGGAATAACGCATTTGGTAAGGCCTGTGAAGAGCAGCAAATTAGCCACAGGAAAGATCTCCAAGCTTCCTAATAGACTAGGAGCGCCCCTCCTCCCTCTGGTGCCTTCCCGCCAAAATGCTCATATGACGGGGGGGAGGGGTGCTACTCCCTCAGTTCTCTCCATGCCGCTGCCAGAGACCCCTAAAAAACGCTGACAAGCTGAAGCCATGATACACTGGTTAGTCCACACAATCGTTTTCTGTATGTTCCACGCCATTTTCCATGGATCAAATGGAAAACCGTAAGAACATAAGAACATAAGAGAAGTCAATGTTGAATCAGGCCAATGGCCCATCTGGTCCAACACTCTGTCACACAGCGGCCAAAATATACCAGGTGCCATCAGGAAGTCCAGCAGTGGGGCCAGGACACTAGAAGCCCTCCCACTGCTGCCCCTCCAGCACCAAGAATAGAGTGCATCACCTGCCCCAGACTGAGAATTCCCATCTATACCCTGTGGCTAATAGCCACTGATGGACTTCTGCTCCATATGTTTATCTAATTCCCTCTTGAAACTGTCCATGCTTGAAGCTGCCACCACCTCCTGTGGCAGTGAATTCCATGTGTGAATCACTCTTTGGGTGAAGAAGGACTTCCTTTTATCTGTTCTAACCTGACTGCTCAGCAATTTCATGGAGTGCCCACGAGTTCTTGTATTGTGAGAAAGGAAGAAAAGTACTTCTTTCTCAACCTGCTCAATCCCATTCATAATCTTATAAACCTCAATCATGTCACCCCTCAGCCGTCGTTTCTCCAAGCTGAAGAGCCCCAAGCATTTTAACCTTTCTTCATAGGGAAGGTGTTCCAACCCTTTGATCATTCTAGTTGCCCTTCTCTGCACTTTTTCCAATGCTATAATATCCTTTTTGAGATGTGGCGACCAGAACTGTACACAGTATTCCAAATGAGGTCGCACCAATGATTTATACAGGGGCATGATGATACTGGCTGATTTGTTTTCAATTCCTTCCTAATAATCCCCAGCATAGCGTTGGCCTTCTTTATTGCAGCTACACACTGTCTAGACATTTTCAGCGAGTTATCCACTACGACTCCAAGATCTCTCTCTTGGTCCGTCTCTGCCAGTTCAGACCCCATCAACGTGTATTTATATTTAGGATTTTTGGCTCCAATGTGCATCACTTTGCACTTGACCACAGTGAACCCCATTTGCCATGTTGACACCCACTCACCCATCCTCGACAGATCCCTTTGGAGTGCCTCACACTCCTCCTTGGTTTTCACCACCCGGAACAACTTCGTGTCATCTGCAAATTTAGCCACTTCACTGCTTACTCCCAATTTTAAATCGTTAATACACAAGTTAAAAAGCATCGGACCGAGTACTGATCCCTGTGGTACCCCACTGCTTACCATCCTTCACTGAGAAAGTTTCCCATTTATACTCACTCTCTGTTTTCTATTTATAAGCCAGTTTTGATCCACAAGAGGACTTGTCCTTTTATCCCATGACTATTGAGCTTACTTAGGAGCCTTTGATGAGGAACCATATCAAAAGCTTTCCGAAAGTCAAGGTAAATAATATCTATTGGGTCCCCCTTGTCCACATGTTTGTTCACTCCCTCAAAAAACAGTAACAGGTTAGTGAGACAAGATCTTCCCTTACAGAACCCGTGCTGAGTCTGTAGCGAAACGTCACATGTCTTTGGTATCCAGTGAAAAGACCTTCAGAAGGAAATTGATAAGGTAATTCTTTTCTATTTGGATTTAATTAGAAATCACCATTAGGGATGGTTGATCCATGTACCTGAAGGAAACAGAGATGTACATTTTTTGGAACATGGGAGTGGGGGAGGCATTATGAATGGATGACCCAGTAGAAGTTTATTGGCACCTTCACGACTGGTGGTGGTGGAAAGTGGTCTCAAGTCACAGCCAATTTCTGGCAACCCCCATAGGGTTTTCAAGGCAAGAGACATGGTTTGCCATCAACTGCCTCTGTGTAGCAACCCTGAACTTCCTTGTTGGTCTCCCATCCAAGTCCTAACCAGGGCTGACCCTGCTTAGCTTCTGAGACCTGGCAAGATGGGGCTACTGTGGGCCATCCAGGTAAAGTCAGAGGAGGTCCGTCATTGCCTGCCTCTGCATTGCAGCTCTGGGCTTCCTTGGTGGTCTCCCATCCAAATGCTAACCGGGGCTGGCCCTGCTTAGCTTCCGAGACCTGACAAGATAGGGCTAGCCTGGGCCATCCAGGTCAAAGAAATTGCTGCTGTCGATGTCGGAGCAGTTTAAATTGTTTCTTTCTCTCAGGGCCGCATTTGAGAAATGACAGAGACTCGACTGCCCTGGAGGACAAAGCAAAAGTCCTGTCTGGCTTTGATGTGCAGTCAAAAATGGGGTTTCAGTTTCGGCGTTGCGAACAGCGGCCACCTCTCGGGACGCTCCCGGAGGTGGTTAGCCCACGTGCAGTTAGGGGGTCTTCGCATGTGCGAAAGACCCTAGTGAGCCTTAGGCAAAGGCTCCGAACCGGGGGCGCTTGGGGAGTAGCCTCTTTGCTGGCAGATAGCCGGGAATTGAGGCTTTCTCCCGCCCCAATCGGCCCCGCTGCGTCGTGCCCGTAATGGGACTTAGCAGCGCCACCGACTTCCAGGAGTGAAGAAAGCGCTATGATTTAAAATAAAAAGAAGAACTGGCATCGAATTGTGAGTTGAAGATCTATTTTGAAGCATGAATTTGAACCCCCCCGTAAGCGTATAAGCGTATGGGAGGAGGGAGGAGTCCCCACCCCTTTTGAGAAGTGAGATTTATAAAGGAAGCGCGAAGGGGGTAGAGAGAAAAAAGTGTTGGTGAAAGTACCGTTGGGGTTTTACGGAAGATTATGACCTTATTAGCTTCCTGGGGGATGCGGCACGAACGTTGAAAAAGTAAACAAAAAAAGAAAATGTCGACGCTGGAAAAGGTCCTGCAGAAACCGGAAGAGAAGAGGGGAGGGACTTCCGGTCCAGGTAGCCCCCCCCCAGGGCTTGCTGTCAATCAACAGGAAAATGAGATACTGTGCCCCCTGCTGGAGCAAATACAGAAAATCAATGAAACTTTGCTTAAAGTGGGAAGTGTTCTCATCAGTAGACAGAAACAAATGTCGGAAACAACAAGGAAGATGGCGGAAATCGCTCAGAAATCTAACTTGACTCTAAGTTTTCAGGGCGTAAAAGAAGAAGAGAAAGAAGATCTCGGATTTACCTTGACAAATGTCTTGGCACCCCTAACTGGCAGTGAAGCGAAAGAATTAAAAGAAGAGGTGGATATGGCTCCTAAAGCCTATTCCGCTTCTATGAAGAAAAATAATCTGCCAGTAGAAGGGGTTGTTGAGCATAGCAAGCAACATGCTAGAGATCTAATTTCATGTGTAGTGTTTATGGAGCCCGCGAAAAATGAAGGCCAGAAGTATAAGGAAAAAGAGAAAAGAGAGAAGATGGACTCCATCTTTAAAACACAAAAACTTCTGAAGAGACACGCCAGCATGGAGGAGGAAGCAGCACTCAAAATTTGGATTAATGCAAGCAGTGGAGAAGACAGCAGCCCAGGGGAAGGAGGTGACGGAACGGAAGGCATCAAGGTTAAAAAGGACTCAATCTATAACTGGAGAGACTTAAAAAGAAGACACCTTGAGAAGCAACTGTTCGTGTAACATCTGAAAGGAGCTGTTTAATAACTAACCCCAAAGGACTTTACTAACTTTACTAACAGAGTTATTTTGGACTTTGCAAAGTTAAAAAGAAGATCTTCTAACCGTGATGGATGCCAAAAACGGTATTGAATAGTAACTAAAACTAACCTTTTTTAACAGAAAAAACTTCACTCCATCCTTTTCTTTCTCCAGCTGTCTACCCTACCCTTTTCTTATAAAAAGAATAAAATTCTCTCCTCTTTAGGAGAGTTATATCACAAAAAAAGATGTACAGTCAAAAATGTTGGGACAGTTACAGGATAGCACAAGACAGTTAATCTGAGCATTGCCTGTTCTCAAAGAGCTCTCTCTCTCAGCCCCACCAAGAAGAAGAAGAAGATGAAGAGGAGGAGGAGGAGGAGGAGGAGGAGATTGGATTGATACCCCGCCCTTCACTACCCAAAGGAGTCTCAGACCAGCTTACAATCTCCTTTCCCTTCCCCTCCCCACAACAGACACCCTATGAGGTAGGTGGGGCTGAGAGAGCGCTCTCAAGAATAGCTCCTGAGGAAACAGCTCTGAGAGAACTTGTGACTGACCCAAGGTCACACCGGCAGCTGCATGTGGAGGAGTGGGGAATCAAAGCCAGTTCTTCCAGATTAGAGTCCACCACTACACCAAACTGGCTCTCCAAACTGTGCCCTACCTCACAGGGTGTCTGTTGTGGGGAAGGGGAGGGAAAGGAGATCATAAGCCACTCTGAGGCTCCTTTGGGTAGTGAAGGGCGGGGTATCAATCCAACCTCTTCTTCTTTTCTTCTTCTTCAGTTGCAGCCTGTACAGAGAAGGATTTCTAGCTGCATCACATTCACCATTTTCCTGTCCTGAAGTAATCCTTCAAGTCACATATGACTGTGAGATTGGACATAGGGGTCAAGCAATGTCCCAAGAAGAAGAAGAAGAAGAAGAAGAAGAAGAAGAAGAAGAAGAAGAAGAAGAAGAAGAAATTGGATTTATACCCCGCCCTTCACTGCCCAAAGGCGTCTCAGAGCAGCTTACAAACTCCTTTCCCTTCCCCTCCCCACAACAGACACCCTGTGAGGTAGGTGGGGCTGAGAGAGCTCTTGACAGAAACTGCTCTTTCAGGAACAGCTGTGCCAGAGCTTGTGACTGACCCAAGGTCACATCAGCAGGTGTAAGTGGAGGAGTGGGGAATCAAACCCGGTTCTCCCAGATTAGAGTCTGCACACTTAACCACTACACCAACCTGACTCTCCAAGAAGACACTTGAACGTTTGAGCATTGGTGTGTGTGTTTTTATTTCCCTGAGGAAAATTTTTTTCAGAGAAATTTTTCAGATCCAATTCATTTCAGGTGTAAACTCGCAGAATTATGGCTTCATCGAGAGCATCATGCCTGGTTTTATTATACATGGCACATTGTTTCTTCTGCATCAAAGACATATCATTATTTGAAAGGCTGTGGGCGCCATTTCTTGAAGTTCCCTTGGCGGAATGTCCCATGCCGTGAATCACCGTGGTGGCAGCAATTAGATGCTACAGTTATTATCGAAAGCATTCCCCGACTGGCAAGAAGCCGCTGGCTGCATCCCAGAAATTGCCTATGTGCTCATTAGACATTTCTCTCCGAAGCCACAAGAAATAAAAACTGAAATGATTAGGATTTCTTTTAAAAAAAAAAAATAATACTGGCGGGTTCATATTGTGAGACAGCGGCACAATGTCATGGTGGAAGGAATTCCAGTTTCGAGTGGCTGCGTAGGCGTAATTCTTCTTTGTGTGTCACTTAAAACAAGCAGCTGTAATTATGCCTGACCTGTCAAAAGAAGAGACCACTGAGGAAGAGCAAAGGGAAGAAGTATGGCAATATTCGCCCCAAATCTTGTTGTCTGACTGAAACCTTTCTGTCCATTGGTGTAGTGGTTAAGTGTGCGGACTCTAATCTGGGAGAACCAGGCTTGATTCCCCACTCCTCCACCTGCAGCTACTGGATGACCTTGGGCAAGCCATAGTCCTGTCAGAGGAGTTCTTGACAAAGAGCAGTTTCTGTCAGAGCTCTCTCAGCCCTACCAACCTCACAGGGTGTCTGTTGTGGGGAGGGGAAGGGAAAGGAGTTTGTAAGCTGCTCTGAGACTCAGTGAAGAGCGGGGGTATAAATCCAATTTCCTCCTCCTCCTCCTCCTCCTCTTCTTCTTCTTTGTCTTCTCCTTCTCCTTCTCCTCCTTCTCCTTCTCCTTCTCCTTCTCCTTCTCCTTCTCCTCCTTCTCCTTCTCCTTCTCCTTCTCCTTCTCCTTCTCCTTCTCCTTCTCCTTCTCCTTCTCCTCCTTCTCCTTCTCCTCCTCCTCCTCCTCCTCCTCCTCCTCCTCCTCCTCCTCCTCCTCCTCCTCCTCCTCCTCCTCCTCCTCCTTCTTCTTCTTCTTCTTCTTCTTCTTCTTCTTCTTCTTCTTCTTCTTCTTCTTCTTCTTCTTCTTCTTCTTCCCATCCCCTCCTAGCCAGGCATCAGAGGATGATGGGGAGGGAAACAGAGGACTCATTGAAGAAGATGGCATTCTGATTGGTTTCAAAATAGATTCTCAGGAACTGTGGCTCACTGGTGGAGCCTCTGCTTTGCATGCAGGAGGTCCCAGGTTCAATCCCTGTCATCTCCACTTAAAAGGCTTCAGGGTGTGTACAGTACCTCTTCTGAGGCCTATCCGGGGAAACTACGGAAAATGTCTCCATAGGACCTCTCCATGAACTGTCCACATCACAGTGTCTGTGTTATTCTTTTCTCCCCCTCAAAGGCGTCTAAATCACTTTTCAGAATTTCCAACAACTCTGCAGGGATGCTACAGTAATTACAAATGCTGTGGCTCCATGGAAGAGCCTTGCTTGGCATGCAGAAGATCCCAGGTTCAATCCCCGGCATCTCCAGTTTAAAAGCAATTATCTGACCCCCCCCCCAACTTCCCCCATTACGGTCTCCTACAGCGCAGGATGTATAATTGTATTGCAGCACTCATAGAAATGTCTGTCTAAGGGAAGGTGAGAGTTATGGCACCGTCAGGTCTGGGAAAAGGAAAGAAGAAAACAGTAGGGGAGAAAGGGGCAGAGGTTTGCCTGTGACAGAGGGGTCAGCAGTTAGGGGCCCGTGAGCGAAATCTGGCTCGTCGAAAGGCAACATCCGTTATTCGCCCTCCGGTTGTCACTTGAGAAGGTCAGGAGAGGTGTGGTGGATTTGCAATCGGTCACAACAGGGACTTGCCTCTTCAGGACTGAGAGCTCTGGCCTTTAATACCAGCTCTGTTTTCCAAACCGCCATCCAAGAATAATGAATTATATATGTAGATTTCGGATTTGCAGTGAAGAGACTGGAAGAGCCATAAGAACATAAGAACATAAGAGAAGCCAATGTTGAATCAGGCCAACGGCCCATCTAGTCCAACACTCTGTCACACAGTGGCCAAAATATACCAGGTGCCATCAGGAGGTCCAGCAGTGGGGCCAGGACAGGAGAAGCCCTCCCACTGCTGCCCCCTCCAGCACCAAGGATAGAGTGCGTCACCTGCCCCAGACTGAGAGTTCCCATCTATACCCTGTGGCTAATAGCCACCTGATGGACTTCTGCGCCATATGTTTATCTAATTCCTCTTGAAACTGTCCATGCTTGTAGCTGCCACCACCTCCTGTGGCAGTGAATTCCATATGTTAATCACTCTTTGGGTGAAGAAGCATTTCCTTTTATCTGTTCTAACCCGACTGCTGAGCAATTTCATGGAGTGGCCACGAGTTCTTGTATTGTGAGAAAGGGGAGAAAAGGACTTTCTTTCTCAACCTGCTCAATCCCATTCATAATCTTATAAACCTCAATCATGTCACCCCTCAGCCGTCGTTTCTCCAAGCTAAAGAGCCCCAAGCATTTTAACCTTTCTTCACAGGGAAGGTGTTCCAACCCTTTTATCATTCTAGTTGCCCTTCTCTGCACTTTTCCCAATGCTATAATATCCTTTTTGAGATGTGGTGACCAGAACTGTACACAGTATTCCCAATGAGGTCGCACCAATGATTTATACAGGGGCATGATGAGACTGGCTGATTTGTTTTCAATTCCCTTCCTAATAACCCCCAGCATAGCGTTGGCCTTCTTTATTGCAGCTACACACTGTCTAGACATTTTCATTGAGTTATCCACTACGACTCCAAGATCTCTCTCTTGGTTGGAACTGTGAACGACGGCCGCCACCACTTACGGACAATGACGATTACCAATGATAACGAGCGCTTTATGATGGCTTTAGAATCGTTTTTCATTGTAATATATGCTTTGTAATGTAATTATCTGTTTTGTGTCAGCCGCCCTAAGCTGGCTTCGGCTGGGAGGGCGGGGATTTTTAATTAATTAATTAATTGATTGATCAATTAATTAAATCATACCCATGCTACTGGGAACAGGGCTATCCCCACCCAGCAAGCGGATCGGCTGGAGATCCTTGGGTTCCTCAAATGCAACTGGAAACCAAGGAGTGGACGGTGTTACTCTACGATTTCTGTCTCTGCGCTTGCCCCATGGTTCCAAACACTGCCCTGAACCGCAGAGTTCCCATTGATCCGTAGCAACCCAGTCTTACAGGCGTAGACATCAGCATGACTTCCTAAGGAAACTACCAGTCCCATGTTTCCTGAATCCACGAAGAGGGAGGAAGAAGAACTAAACCAACCAAACAGAAACCTCCAAAGGAAGTTTAGGAAACTACTTAAGGGTCGAAAGTTTTAAAAAAACCCAAAAACATCAATAGGCAGGGCTATTTTTGGGCCAGGAACGGAGTTCCGGCTGGCTCCCGAGTTGGCCACGCCCATCAGGAATTCATTCACATAACAGGCCACACCCAACAGCAGAAACTCATTCAGATTGGCTACATTAGGGGAGTTCCTGCTACAAAAGAGCCCTGGGTTTTGACAACAAACAAGGTAAACAGAATAAGAAGGCTGGATGACCACACTTCTGGTAACATGGGGATGTGGCCTAATATGCTAATGAGTTTCTGCTGTCAGGGGTGTGGCCTATTATGCTAATTAGTTTCTGCTGGGCTTTTTCTACAAAAAAAGCCCTGTCAATAGGTATGGACAGAAGTACACAGGTTTATTTCAAAAACGTACCAAAACCTTGTAGGGGCCCAAATAAAGCCCCATAAAACAATCAAAGTGGCAAATATACAAAAAAACAGAACATTATATGACCTGATGCATTTCGGTCCACGGGAGCCTTCTTCAGAGGTCAAATAGTACAGAATGCCACGTGCAACAAAGCCCCCATCACACTTGGAAGGCAGTAAACAATTGACATAGGACCAAAAATGGAAAGTTCCAATCTGCAATTGAATCACACACACACACACACACTCACACAATTTTCTTGTGGGCCACAAATATATCAGGCCTTGTGTCAGAAGCAATTACATACTTAAAAGTTCATGCTATCTAGCTGACAGCACGGTTACATGCTGATGTTACATTGGTCCCGATAAGGCAATTTTACTTGTACTCTTAGGACCTGAACTAGATGGCACATATTGGCAATATTACCATCTCCGATATATGTAATTGCTTCTGACACAGGGCCAGATACATTTGTGGCCCCATAAACAATTCCCCCCTCCTCGTGCGTCATGGAATTCCAGATACACATTACAGCCAATGGGATCAACTATTGGAAAAGAAAATGAAACGCCTAGGAATAACCATGGATATGACTGAAAATACAGAAACTAAAGAAATCAGAAGACAAATTAAAAAAAATCTGTAAGGAAATTGGACGTCTATTAGGGCGCGCAGGGGATGTTCGATGCTCCATTGGGGAATTGCCCTCCCGGTGCAACTGCTGAACTATTTTTTATCAATTGACAGCCCCAAAACTAAGAAAAGCTTTTACTTTGGCAAGGCTGAATGTTCTTCCCTCAGTGGTTTTGGAAGGCAGATAGAATGAAATATCATACTCTAATAGAACATGCAGATGCTCATATCCAGGGCTTTTTTTGCAGCTGGAACTCCTTTGCATATTAGGCCACACACCCCTGACGTAGCCAATCCTCCCAGAGCTTACAGTAGCCCCTGTAAGAAGAGCTCTGTAAGCTCTTGGAGGATTAGCTACATTAGGGGTGTGTGGCCTAATATGCAAAGGAGTTCCAGCTACAAAAGGAGCCCTGCTCATATTGTACAATTGAAACCATTTAACATATGATTAGGAAGTACCCTATAATAGATGAGTTGAGGGCTAATTTAGTCACCCCTGTACTTAAACATATAGAACTGCTAAATGTGTGAGCCCAGGCATCATGGCTACTATTGGATACCAATGATCATGTCACCCTCTCAGTGGCAAAATCCATAGGCACAATGATCAAATATAAACATGAGCCTGCCGTGTGATGTGACTGCGAAGAAAGCTAACACAATCTTCGGATGCGTTAACAGAAGCATTGCGTCCAGATAACAGGAGGTGGTAGTTCCTCTCTATTCTGCTATGGTCAGGCCTCACCTGGAGTCCTGCGTCCAGTTTTGGGCACCACACTTTAGGAAGGATGTTGACAAGCTGGAGCGTGTCCAGAAGATGGCGATCCAGGATGGTGAGAGGGTTGGAATCCAAGTCTCACGAGAAAAGGCTGAAAAAGTTGGGTACATTTAGCCTGGGAAAGAGAAGGCTTAGAGGGGACACGATTGCAGTCTTCAAGTATCTGAAGGGCTGTCATGTAGAAGATGGAGTAGATCTATTCTCTCTTGCTCCGGATTGCAAGACTAGATCTAATGGGTGGAAATTACAAGGGAGTCGTTACCAGCTAGATATCAGGAGAAACTTCCTGTCAGAGTGGTTGAGCAGTGGAACAGTCTGCCTTGAGAGGTGGTGGATGCTCCTTTGCTGTACATTTTCAAGTGGAGGCTGGACGACTACCTTTCAGTTATGTTGTAGGTACGTAGGGCTATCTTT
This sequence comes from Gekko gecko, assembly GCA_029375565.1. Taxonomy (NCBI): domain Eukaryota; kingdom Metazoa; phylum Chordata; class Lepidosauria; order Squamata; family Gekkonidae; genus Gekko; species Gekko gecko. The sequence goes on from JAPDNY010000001.1 coordinate 326,227,460, forward strand.
TGGCTACACTCCTGCAGAGCGCAGGGGGTTGGACTAGATGACCTGTAAGGCCCCTTCCAACTCTAACATTCTATAATTCTATGATAAGAGAAATAATACTGAATAAAGTCTTTTAAAATATTTTCTTTGGTTCTAATTTCTGCTTAAGGTGATAGCTGTATGAGCAGTACTAGATAGATAGATAGATAGATAGATAGATAGATAGATAGATAGATAGATAGATAGACGATAGATAGATAGATAGACAGATAGATAGATAGATAGATAGATAGATAGATGATAGACAGATGATGATAGATAGATTCTGTACTATTTGACCTTTGAAGAAGGCTCTTGTGGGTCAAAAAGCATCGGGCCATATATGGTTCCTTTTGTGCATTTGAAACTTGGATAGTTTTACGAGGCTTTATTTGGGCCCCTACAAGGTTTTGATATCGGGCCATATATGGTTCCTTTTGTGCATTTGAAACTTGGATAGTTTTACGAGGCTTTATTTGGGCCCCTACAAGGTTTTGATATCGGGCCATATATGGTTCCTTTTGTGCATTTGAAACTTGGATAGTTTTACGAGGCTTTATTTGGGCCCCTACAAAGGTTTTGATATCGGGCCATATATGGTTCCTTTTGTGCATTTGAAACTTGGATAGTTTTACGAGGCTTTATTTGGGCCCCTACAAGGTTTTGATATCGGGCCATATATGGTTCCTTTTGTGCATTTGAAACTTGGATAGTTTTACGAGGCTTTATTTGGGCCCCTACAAGGTTTTGATATCGGGCCATATATGGTTCTTTTTGTGCATTTGAAACTTGGATAGTTTTACGAGGCTTTATTTGGGCCCCTATCAAGGTTTTGATATGTTTTTGAAATAAACATATGTACTTTTGTCCATACTTACTGAAGTTTTTAAATTTTGGCCCTTTACTAGTTTTCTAAGGGTGCGGTCACATGCACCTTTAGATCCGACACAGGCACGAATGCCTGATGGGTTTAAAGGGAATGATCAGACAGCAACATCTGGGAAGCATCCTGCAACTATCGGCAATTCATGCTGCTCCACTACAGAAGTGGCGTTAAAAGACATTGGGGAAAGTCCAGTAGTAAACGGGTTGCGGTGGGCCACGGACTTACTCTCCCCTGTCTGATCACTCAAGCACATTCTCATACCGTCAGGATGGTCTGATGAGGCCATCCCAATTCCATGCTGTTGTTCCGCCCCCTTCATAGTATGCGCATCATTGCAAACTCCATAGGGAGCCCCCAGTGCAGAGGTGCGATTCCTCGAATCCTTGTTTAAGTGCAAGGGAAACAAACAGCAAAAAAAGAGACTTACCCACAGTTGCGTCTGATCACACAGTGACGGGCTGCGCCCGCAGCTTCAAAAGAATATGTGATCTTAAAGGTTAAACTGCCCTGGCAAAAGAAGAAGAGGAATAAAGATAAGAAGTCTTCCTAATAAAGTTCTCAGATTCTCTACCAGTATAATTAAATTTTAAGTTTTGAAGTTATAGTATTTTTAATCAAGGCTTTTTGGGCTTTCTTTTAAGTAGTGTCGAAAGGAACTGAATTGTGTACTAGGTAGAAAAGGTTGAAATCATATAGTTAATGTATAATAGAGCCTTGTTACTCTCATTAGTGTTTTAGTGTTTGTTTGTAGTGTGTTAGTTTTTGTAGTGTTGTAGTAAGTGTCATTTATAGAAGAAAAACAATATATATATATATAAAAAGAATGTGTGATCTTGCAACTGTGTGTCAAATTCCTCCGGAGGGAATAGCCTCGCTTTCCCTCCATTTCAACTGGCGCGTGTGACCGCAGCCCAAATGTCCTTTGGAGGTTTTTGCCTGATTGGCCATGTTTCCGAAACCCTGGGACGTTTTGCGATCTGTGTCGACTCTGAACTGTAACGTTGTGCTCTAAACTGAATACTGTGTCCCCCCCCCACTTGCATTTGCTCTTATCTGCATTTTTTTAAAAAAATTGCAGCTGTTGAAAACGTGCTTTAAATTCCTGGGAAATGTTTTAGGAAGTTCCTGAAATTTGCTGTCAGCCTTTTCCCTAGAAATGTACAATCACAACACAATTTGAAGCAAACCCGCATAATAGGGAGAAGAGAATGAGAGCTGTTTGTTATAAGGAAGATGAATGGCACCGCACCTGGTACGAATCAATTTATCCGCACTTCAAATGCAGATCTGGTTGAAAGGATTCACTGTTTGGCTTGGGGGAAGGGAGATTATCTGATACTGAGACTTTTCCACGGTCGTCAGGTTCACTTTTGATACCGCCGGAGCCAAAAATCCAAACGCTGTCTAGTTTTGAAAGCCGTGTGATGGTAAATGCATACGGTTTCTTCTTCAGGAGCACAAGAGGTGTGCTTATAACTTCTCAAACGCTGCTGTTGAATAAGCTTCAACATATCGGAAGAAGCGTTCATGCCCATGACAGTTTATACCCGCAACAAAACTTTGTGGGTCCTAAAGGTGCCACGGGACTAAAACCTTGTTCCGTTGAATAATTTGAGGAATGTCTTACACCAGACTCTGTTTTGGATGCTGTTGCTCAATGTGTGCATTGTCCTCTCCGCATTTGCCTGCTACTCTGGGTTTTCTGTGTTCGAGTCGAGGTAATTTAAGTCCATGGCAAAAGAGCATCCAAATAACCCAGGATGACAGCAGGCTGAAACCACGCTGACCTCTGAAGGGAGGGAATGTAATGCAGAATGGTTGGTGATGGGGAACAGAACAAGAAGGAGGTTGAACTCAATTTTAGTGCAGAATGGGGGGGGGACTTCACTACCCAAAGGAGTCTCAGAGCGGCTGACAAACTCCTTTCCCTTCCTCACAACAGATAGACACACTGTGAGGTAAGTGGGGCTGAGAGAGCTCTTGACAGAAATGGCTCTTTTCCAAGAACAGCTCTGACAGAACTATGGCTTGCCCAAGGTCATCCAGCAGGTGCAAGTGGAGGAGTGGGGGAATCAAACCCGCGTCTCCCAGATTAGAGTCTGCACACTTCACCACTACACCAAACTGAAGAAGAAAAAGAGGAGGAGGAGGGGGAGATGGGAGGAGGAGGAGATTGGATTTATACCCCTCCCTTCACTTGAAGTCTCAGAGCGGCTTACAAACTCCTTTCCCTCCCCCTCCCCGCAACAGACACCCTGTGAGGTAGGTGGAGCTGAGAGAGCTCTTGACTGAAACGGCTCTTTTCCAAGAACAGCTCTGACAGAACTATGGCTTGCCCAAGGTCATCCAGCAGGTGCAAGTGGAGGAGTGGGGAATCAAACCCAGTTCTCCCAGATTAGAGTCTGCGCACTTAACCACTACACCAAACTGAAGAAGAAAAAGAGGAGGAGGAGGAGGAGGAGGAGATTGGATTTATACCCCACCCTTCACTTGAAGTCTCAGAGGGGCTTACAAACTCCTTTTCCCTTCCCCTCCCCACAACAGACACCCAGTGAGGTAGGTGGGGCTGAGAGAGCTTTTGACAGAAACTGGTATTTTTTCAAGAACAGCTCTTATCAGAACTATGGCTTGCCCAAGGTCATCCAGCAGCTGAAAACAGAGAAGTGGGGAATCAAACCCGGTTCTCCCAGATTAGAGTCCACTCACTTAACCACTACACCAAACTGGCTCTCACACCAAACTGGCTGAATTAGTGCAGGATGGATAGAGGACACCAACGGTGAACACAGAGTTCAGAAAGGGCCGAAGAGCTTCTTCTCTGAGTGTATCCAGAAGTTGAAGGACTTCCACACGCCCAATCTTAATGCAGAGGTAAACCAAATTAAAAATCCAAGATGTGTACAGAGTTGCTCGCCAGCAGCAACTGGCAGGTTTCAGGGGAGGGGGCTTAAATGGCTTGTTTGTTTATTATTTGTTCATTGAAAACATTTATTCGACTACTCCTGAAGAAAATGGCTGCCTTGCAAGGTCCCTTCCCTCCCTAAACCCCTCTCTCTTAGGCTCCACCCTCAAATCTCCAGGAATTTCCTGGGTTGGTAACCCTACCTTCATGACCACGGGCTTACGTACTTGAAGGTCGGGTTGCTAGGTCTCCTGTTACAGTATGAGATCTCAAAGCAGCAGCCCCTGAATGCCTCCCCCTGTCAGTAGGGTAGCCAGGGAGAATTAATTAATTATCATATGGCATTGTGCGTGGAATAGTCGGGAGATCCCGGAAGGGATTGCTTGGCTGCCGAAGCTGTAGCTCTTTGTCGGCACCACTAGGTGGCGAGCTGTTCTTATATTTAGCCTGAGAGCAATGCTCCCTCTAAGCTGTGGAGTCCTGTGAGCAAAAATTCTATTTGGTGAGCTACTGGCGTTAAAGTTGTGAGCGAGCGATTTGGCTGCTGCATCCATTAGCTTGCTCCGGAGCCCTCCTTCCTGAGCTAAGACAAAAACTGTGAGCGAGCTCACACTAACTTAGAGGGAACACTGGCTGGGAGTGCTGTGACTTGCCTAAGGTCATCCAGCTAGTGAGGCCAGAAATCATCATTGCCAATCAGCATTGAAAATGAGACTCTATGGTAAAATCATAGTTTCCAGTGAGACTTAGAGCGTCACCCCAATGGCCTGATGTCACTTATGGGTTCACCCTGGAAATGATGTCATGCTATTGCTCCCTGGTGTTCCTACCCCCCCCCCAGGTGTCATCCACTAACTGGTTACCCTGCATGAAGGGCTACCAGTACTATTGGCCAGAACTGTTCTTCTGCAGTGGTTTTGGTGTAGTGGTTAGGAGAGCAGACTCTAATCTGGGAGAACGGGGTCTGATTCCCCACTCTTCCACAAGCAGCTGCTGGTGTGACCTTGGGTCATTCACAAGTTCTTTCAGAGCTGTTCTCTCGAGAGCAGTTCTCTCAGAGCTCTCTCAGCCCCACCTACCTCACAGGGTGTCTGTTGTGGGGAGGGGAAGGGAAGGTGATTGTAAGGTGCTCCGAGACTCTGAGTGAAGGGCGGGGTATTAATCCAATCTCCTCCTCCTCGTCCTTTTCTTCTTCCTCCTCTTCCTCTTCTTATGTCAGTCTCAGTTCTCTCCAAGCTGTTCTCTCAAGAGCAGTTCTCTCCGAGCTCTCTCAGCCCCACCTACCTCACAAGGTGTCTGTTGTGGGGAGGGGAAGGGATTGTAAGCTGCTCTGAGATGCCTTCGGGTCCTGAAGGACTGGGTATAAATCCAATCTCCTCCTCCTCTTCTTCCTCTTCCTCCTTTTCCCAGTGAGGTCGACTGTTGGCATCACACTTCTCTGCGGTAAGTTCTGCAGTGGTCCAGTCTCAGAATTGGATAGCTGCTCCATACTAGTGGGAACTGTAGGGAAGATTCTACCCAGCAAACCTCTAAAACAGAATTGTTCTCTCATTGGCATGGTGGCCACCTCAGTCTGGGCTTTTCCTAAGGAGTTTTCAGATGTATTCCTTTAATGTAGTTTTAAAATGTATTTCATACTGATTGTTTTCCTGTCTCATTTCTGTGGTTGTGTAAGGTTTTATCCGAGAACGGGCCGTGGCTCAGTGGTAGAGCATCTGGTTGGCATACACAAAGTCCCAGCTTCAAGCCCTGGTACCTCCAAGTAAAAGGATTGGGCAATAGGTGAGGTGAAAGACCTCTGCTTGAGACCTTGGAGAGCCCTGGCCAGGCAGTGCGTAGACAAGACCGATCTTGATAGCCCAAGGTCCTGATTTGATATAAGGCAGTATCATGGATTCATGTGTATGTTCATCATTCACTCATTCATTTGTTCATTCATTCATTCATTCATTCATTCATTCATTCATTCATTCAAGCATTCATATATCTGCCCTTCTCCTGGCCAACTCCAGATCCAAGGTAGGTAACAACAATAAGAACATAAGAAAATCAGAGAAGCCAAAGTTGGATCAGGCCAGTGGCCCATCCAGTCCAACACTCTCTGTCACACAGTGGCCAAAATATACCAGGTGCCACCAGGAGGTCCACCAGTGGGGCCAGGACACTAGAAGCCCTCCCACTGTTGACCCCCCCAAGCACCAAGAAGACAGAGCATCCCTTGTCCCAGACCGAGAGTCCCTATCTATACCTTGTGGCTAATGGTCACTGATGGACTTCTGCTCCAGATGTTTATCCATAAGAACATAAGAGAGAAGCCAGTGTTGGATCTGGCCAATGGCCCATCCAGTCCAACACTCTGTGTCACACAGTGGCCAGAAATACCAGGTGCCACCAGGAGGTCCACCAGTGGGGCCAGGACAATAGAAGCCCTCCCACTGTCGACCCCCTCCAAGCACCAAGAAGACAGAGCATCACCTGCCCCAGCCTGGGAGTCCCTATCTCTACCTTGTGGTTAACAGCCACGGATGGACCTCTGTTCCATATGTTTATCTAATTCCCTCTTGAAGACGTCCATGCTTGTAGCCGCCACCACCTCCTGTGGCAGTCCTACAAAATAGCCGTTGTCTTTCTCCAGACAACATTAGAAGGGCCATGGTGATTCCCTTCCTCCCTTCCTCCCTCCCTTCCTTGCTTCCTGTGCTGCCCCCAGTCAGTGTTAACTAGAAGTATTAGTAGTTTAGTAAGACTGCTGTGTATCTTTAAGACCAGTTGCCCCTGGGAATCGTAGTCCTAGCCTATGCAACCAAAGGGTCCCCTCTGATTGGTTCATTAGGGTAATTTCCTGAGCTCAGAGGCACGTAGCTGAGAGTTTATGGTTCTTTTCCATTTTCTTTGTCTACCCCAATCGCAGCTTGAAGGGGAAACTCCATCTCTTCCCACCATGGGCAAAGAATTCACTTACATCACAAGATGTAACTTTTCCATCCAGCTATCAGCTAGATTGTGAGTAAATGATCTTCTGTATGCATGTGAAGCTCAATAAAGATGATATAAGATCCAGTGGCTATGTGTTGGTCACATCTCAGAAAGCATGTCCTGAATTAGTGCCGGACGAGAACCCTTCCTTCCTTCCTTCCTTCCTTCCTTCCTTCCTTCCTTCCTTCCTTCCTTCCTTCCTTCCTTCCTTCCTTCCTTCCTTCCTTCCTTCCTTCCTTCCTTCCTTCCCTCCCTCCCTCCCTCCCTCCCTCCCTCCCTCCCTTCCCTTCCCTTCCCTTCCCTTCCCTTCCCTTCCCTTCCTTCCCTCCCTCCCTTCCCCTCCCCTCCCCTCCCTCCCTCCCTTCCCTTCCCTTCCCTTCCCTTCCCTTCCTTCCTCCCTCCCTCCCTTCCCTTCCCTTCCCTTCCCTTCCCTTCCTTTCCTTCCTTCCTCCCTCCCTCCTTCCCTTCCCTTCCCTTCCCTTCCTCCCTCCCTCCCTTCCCTTCCCTTCCCTTCCCTTCCCTTCCCTTCCCTCCTCCCTCCCTCCCTCCCTTCCCTTCCCTCCCTTCCTTCCTTCCTTCCTTCCTTCCTTCCTCCCTCCCTCCCTCCCTCCCCTTCCCTTCCCTTCCTTCCTTCCTTCCTTCCTTCCTTCCTTCCTTCCTTCCTTCCTTCCCTCCTTCCTTCCTCCCTCCCTCCCCTTCCCTTCCTTCCTTCCTTCCTCCCTCCCTCCCTCCCTCCCTCCCTTCCTTCCTTCCTTCCTTCCTTCCTCCCTCCCTCCCTCCCTCCCTCCCTCCCTCCCTCCCTCCCTCCCTCCCTCCCTTCCCTTCCTTCCTTCCTTCCTTCCTTCCAAAGAACACCAATCTCTCCTTTGTCATGTCTCTTATTATTGCTGGGCATGTCCACGACCATTTGACAAAAAGAGGAGGGACGAAAATGGATATGTCTTTGTTGAATATTGGGCATATCCTACTGAAGAGATAGCCCACCGTATTCTCAAAGGTCATTTCCTCCCTTAAACCTTTTGTACGAGCCGTGTAAAATCCATTCTCGACAGTGAATTGTGCAGCTGCTAAGGAACAGAAGACTTTTGAAAGGGAATATTAGTCACAAACATGACGGAAATATAAAATACCAGCTGGTGGGTTCTCTTTCCCTGGACCAAACTTTGCAGTTAAAGCTCTTCACTTTTGCAATGTCAAATGTAGCATAGGTCTTTTCAAGACCTTTCGTTACTGTTGTTGTTCAGTCGCACAGTCGAGTCCGACTCTTCGCGACCCCATGGACCAGATCACGCCAGGCCCTCCTGTCTTCCGCTGTCCTCTGAAGTTTGCTCAATTTCATGTTCGTTGCATCGATGACACTGTCTGACCATCTCATCCTTTGCCGTCCCCTTCTTCTTTGACCTTCAGTCTTTCCCAGCATCAGGGTCTTCTCCAGCGAGGGCTCCCTTCTCATTTGGTGGCCAAAGTATTTGAGCTTCAGCTTCAGGATCTGGCCTTCCAGGGAACAGTCAGGGTTGATTTCTTTTAGGATTGACTGATTTGATCTCCTTGCAGTCCAAGGGACTCTCAAGAGTCTTCTCCAGCACCATAGTTCAAAAGAATCTATTCTTCAGCGCTTGGCCTTCCTTATAGTCCAACTCTCGCAGCCATACATTACTACGGGGAATACCATTGCTTTGACCATGCGGACTTTTGTTGGCAAGGTGATGTCTCTGCTTTTTATCATACTGTTTAGGTTTGCCATCGCTTTCCTCCCAAGGAGCAGGCGTCTTTTAATTTCATGGCTGCAGTCACCATCTGCAGTGATCTGGGATCCTAGGAACGTGAAGTCTGTCACTACTTCTACGACTTCCCCTTCTATTTGCCAGGGAGTGATGGGGCCAGATGCCATGATCTTAGTTTTTTTGATGTTGAGCTTCAAGCCCACTTTTGTGCTCTCCTCTTTCACCCTGAGCAAGAGGCTCTTTAGGTCCTCTTCACTTTCTGCCATCAGAGTGGTATCGTCTGCATATCTGAGGTTATTGATCTTTTCCCCAGCAATCTTAACTCCAGCTTGTGATTCATCCAGGCCAGCATTTCGCATGATGTACTCGGCATATAAATTAAATAAGCAAAGTGACAATATACATCCTTGTCGTACTCCTTTTCCTATGCTAAACCAATCAGTTGTTCCATATCCGGTTCTAACTGTTGCTTCTATACTACAGGCATAGAAATAGCTTCCACTTTTATGCCTTGTGTGGGATCTGCTTTTATATGGATGAACTTGATTCATGCCCCACCTTTCTTCCCAGTGGGGACCCAAAAATGGCTTCCATTATTCTCTTCTCATAGGAACATCAGAGAAGCCATGTTGGATCAGGCCAGTGGCCCATCCAGTCCAACACTCTGTCTCACACAATGGCCAAAACCCCGGAGCCATCAAGAGGTCCACCAGAGGGGCCAGAACTCCAGAAGCCCTCCCGCTGTTGCCCCCTAAGCACCAAGAATACAGAGCCTCACTGCCCCAGACATAAGAACAGAAGAGAAGCCATGTTGGATCAGGCCAGTGGCCCATCAAGTCCAACACTCTGTGTCACAGTGTGGCCAAAACCCAGGGGCCATCAGGAGGTCCTCCCATGGGGCCAGAACTCCAGAAGCCCTCCCGCTGTTGCCCTCCTAAGCACCAAGAATACAGAGCATCACTGCCCCAGACATAAGAACATCAGAGAAGCCAATGTTGGATCAGGCCAATGGCCCATCCAGTCCAACACTCTGTGTCACACAATGGCCAAAACCCAGGGGGCCATCAAGAGGTCCACCAGTGGGGCCAGAACTCCAGAAGCCCCCCGCTGTTGCCCCCCTAAGCACCAAGAATACAGAGCATCACTGCCCCAGACATAAGAATATCAGAGAAGCCAATGCTGGATCAGGCCAATGGCCCCTCCAGTCCAACACTCTGCGTCACACAATGACCAATATTCAGGGGCCACCAGGAGGTCCACCAACAGGGCCAGAACTTCAGAAGCCCTCCCGCTGTTGCCCCCCTAAGCACCAAGCATACAGAGCCTCACTGCCCCAGACATAAGAACAGAAGAGAAGCCATGTTGGATCAGGCCAGTGGCCCATCAAGTCCAACACTCTGTGTCACAGTGTGGCCAAAACCCAGGGGCCATCAGGAGGTCCTCCCATGGGGCCAGAACTCCAGAAGCCCTCCCGCTGTTGCCCTCCTAAGCTCCAAGAATACAGAGCATCACTGTCCCAGACATAAGAACATCAGAGAAGCCAATGTTGGATCAGGCCAATGGCCCAACCAGTCCAACACTCTGTGTCGTGCAGTGGCAAAAACCCAGGGGCCATCAGGAGGTCCACCAGCAGAGCCAGAACTCCAGAAGCCCTCCCGCTGTCGCCCCCCAAGCACCAAGAATACAGAGCATCAGTGCCCCATACATATGGATTCTTCTGAAATTTGATGTTGGAGGACAGTTTTATGGATACTGTGGACTTCCAGAAAGACAAGTCTCTAGAGCAGGGGTGTCGAACTCATTTATTACGAGGGCCGGATTTGCCATGAATGAAACCTTGTTGGGCCGGGCCACGTGTGTCATAAAACATAATGCCAGGTAGTGGAGATATAAACTTTATAAAGGACACAAACACAAAGGGTGGTGTTTTTTTACTTAAAATAAAAACATGCTTAAAACCAGGGCTTTTTTTGTAGAAAAGCCCAGCAGGAACTCATTAGCATATTAGCCACACCCAACAGCAGAAACTCATTACCATATTAGGCCACACACCCTGACAGCACTGTATATTAGCATATTAGGCCACACCCTCATATTACCAGAAGTGGGGTCATCCAGCCACACCCACCTTTTGCTTCTTATTCTGTTTAACTTGTTTGTTGTCAAAACTTGGGGCTTTTTTGTAGCAGGAACTCCTTTGCATGTTAGGCCACACAGCCCCTAATGCAGCCAATCCTAATGAGTTTCTGCTGTTGGGTGTGGCCTGTTATGCTAATGAGTTCCTGCTGGGCGTGGCCAACTCGGGAGCCAGCCGGAACTCCGTTCCTGTGCGTTCCTGCCCCAAAATAGCCCTGCTTAAAACATTAAAACATAAATAGCCCTGCCAACCTAGCAGTTCGAAAGCAAGAAATTGCAAGTAGATAAATAGGTACCACTTTGGGGGGAAGGTAACAGCGCTCCGTGCGCCTTGGTGTTTAGTCATGCCGGCCACATGACCACGGAAACGTCTTCGGACAGCGCTGGCTCTTTGGCTTTGAAACGGAGATGAGCACCGCAACCCTAGAGTCGGATTCGACTGGCTTTCGAGCAAGGGAACCTTTACCTTTACCTAAAACATTAGCACTCTTGCAATATTGTGTTTATTTAACAGTGTCTGACAACTGACACCTCTTGCTCTGAGTTACTGCATCAAAATGTCTGTGCTGGTGCAACTTTGAGTCTGCTGTTCAGGTGCGTATCTGTAAGCTGCAAAACTATGATGACGCCGCGGCAGCAGAACTGGAAGAAGCAGCAGAAGGCAGCCAGTTCCACTGCGGGCCTGATAGAAGCCCTCTGGGGGGCCTGATCCGCCCCCGGGCCACATGTTTGGCACCCCTGGCTTACATCATTCAAGAACAGGAGAGAAGCCATGTTGGATCAGGCCAATGGACCATCCAGTCCAACGCTCTGTGTCACCAGGCTCTCACAGAGGTCCAGAGAGGCCAGGGCCGCTTCCATTTTGAGGCCCTCCCTCCCCCAGTAACTTAAAAAATAAAGAAGTGCAAAAACAATGATACAAAATTAGTAGTATTATATTTTAAATCTTTACATTTACTACAACAACAGAAAGAATATTGTAAGACTTTGTAATAAACGTTCCCATTTCTATTTAACATGTGATTTAATGTCAAAAGGGTAAATTTGAGGCCCCTGGAGAATGTGAGGCCCGGACCAAATGGCCCTGCTGCCCTGCCCCCCCAGAGGCCCTGTGTGTCACACAGGGGCCAAAACCCAGGGGCCATCAGGAGGTCCTCCTGTGGGGCCAGAACTCCAGAAGCCCTCCCACTGTTGCCCCCTCCAGCACCAAGAACACAGAGCATCACTGCCCCAGACATAAGAACAGAAGAGAAGCCAATGTTGGATCAGGCCAATGGCCCAACCAGTCCAACACTCTCTGTTTCACACACACTGGCCAAAAATACCAGGAGCCATCAGGAGGTCCAGCAGCGGAGCCAGGACACGAGAAGCCCTCCCATTGTTGCCTCCCCACAAGCACCAAGAATATAGAGCATCACTGACCCGGACAGAGTGTTCCATCTATACTTTCCCTATGAAGAAAGGTTAAAACGCTTGGGGCTCTTCAGCTTGGAGAAACGACGGCTGAGGGGTGACATGATTGAGGTTTATAAGATTATGCATGGGATTGAGCAGGTCAAGAAAGAAGTACTTTTCTCCCTTTCTCACAATACAAGAACTCGTGGGCACGCCATGAAATTGCTGAGCCGTCGGGTTAGAACAGATAAAAGGAAGTCCTTCTTCACCCAAAGAGTGATTAACACATGGAATTCACTGCCACAGGAGGTGGTGGCAGCTGCAAGCATGGACAGTTTCAAGAGGGGATTAGATAAACATCTGGAGTAGAAGTCCATCAGTGGCTATTAGCCACAGGTTATAGATGGGAACTCTCAGTCTGGGGCAGGTGATGCACTCTATTCTTGGTGCTGGAGGGGGCAGCAGTGGGAGGGCTTCTAGTGTCCTGGCCCCACTGCTGGACCTCCTGATGGCACCTGGTATATTTTGGCCACTGTATGACACAGAGTGTTGGACTGGATGGGCCATTGGCCTGATCCAACATTGGCTTCTCTTATGTTCTTATGTTCTTGTACCTTGTGTCTAATAGCCATGGGTGGCCCTCTGCTCCAGAATTTGATCCAGTCCCCATTTAATCCTCACAGCCCTGTGAGGCAGGTTAAGCCAAGAGTCCATGACATGCGCAAGGTCGCCCAGTGAACTTCCATGGGACGAGTGGGGATTTGAACTTGGTTCTCCCAGATTCTAGTCTGGCGCTCTAACCCGGGTGTGTCAGACATAAGGCCCGGGGCCCAAAACTGGCTCTTAGCTGGCCCGCGAGCAAGTGGTGTGAGGGACAGAACAGGAGGCTGCTCAGAGAGGAGCAGAACCCATTCACTTCTGTGGCAACCTGATTGGTGAGTTTGGAGCTGCCACAGTGGTGTTCATGCCAGCTCTGGGTTCCAAGGCAAGATGGCGCGTCTCTCCACTTGATCCGCAGCTTCAGGGATGCTGTCCCAGATGGCTGCAGGGATCAGCCTTTCCACATGAGGGGATGCAGACAGAAAGTCAATAAAATCAGCATATACGCAAGACAGAACAACAAGCCCCACCCCCCAACCCCCAGCATGACTCCTAACTGGTTAAAAAGTTGTCCTTTCCCATACTGATTTCCAAGGGCACGGTTACATTTTGATAATTCGTTACGACTGACCTTTGAAGGCATATTTATTAATGGGCGGTATTTTAAACCTTCTGCGGACATCCTGGAAGGACTGACGATAAAAGCTCTCGAGAGCCGAGACTTCCTCTCCCAAGAGCAGCAAATCAATTATTGAAGAGACCTCCGAGCTCTTTCTTAATTCACCCGAATCCAATCTCTTCCCCGCTGCTTTTATTTTTATTTTGTGAGGCACTAAGCCCCTTTGTAGTATTTCTTTGAAGGCTGTGACCTCATAAAGGCCCATTCTGCACCTGTGTTTTGCCTCGGTTTCTGAGTGAACATGAGAACAGTCAATGTTGGATCAGGCCAATGGCCCATCCAGTCCAACACTTTGGGTCACACAGTGGCCAAAAATACCAGGGGCCATCAGGAGGTCCAGCAGTGGGGCCAGGACACTGGAAGCCCTCCCACTGTTGCCCTCCCCCCAAGCACCAAGAATACAGAGCATCACTTGCCCCAGACCCAGAGTTCCTATCTATACCTTGTGGCTAATAGCCACTAATGGACCTCTGCTCCTTATGTTTATCTAATTCCCCCTTGAAGCCATCCATGCTTGTAGCTGCCACCACCTCCTGTGGTAGTGAATTTCACATGTGAATCACTCTTTGGGTGAAGAAGTACTTCCTTTTGTCTGTTCTTCTAACCCGACTGCTCAGCAATTTCATTGAGTGCCCACGAGTTCTTGTGCTGTGAGAAAGGGAGAAAAGCACTTCTTTCTCTGTCTCCTCTATCCCATGCATAATCTTATAAACCTCGATCATGTCATCCCTCAGCTGTTGTTTCTCTAAGCGATTTAACCTTTCTTCATAGGGGAAGTGTTCTAACCCTTTTATCATTCTAGTTGCCCTTTTCCCAATGCTATAGTATCCTTCTGCATTCCTTCCCACTTCCATTTACACTTTGTTTCGGGGCTTTCTCTTGTTTCTGCATCTGTTTTACAGGAATCTGCAGTCGGATTGCTTTCAGCACACTATTGCCCCACAGCTACCAAAACTCCTTTTGCTGCGATTCTTTGTTCTCATCTGCTTTCAAATCGCTAATCATCTCTAAAGCAGAATTGTTTCTGTGGGTATTTAAGTGCTGCCCACTGCCCTCCCCCAATTCTGCTTCTCTCTCTTTAGGTTGAAGCTCCCTCCCTGTTCTGTTTTCTTTCCCTCCTTCTCCAAAGACGAAAGAGGATGTATTCTCCTGCTCAGGCAAACTTTAAAAAAAGCTGGAGAGAGCATAAGAAGGAATCAGTAAATATAAAGGACTGGGGGATTCCCTGCTCCTAAATGTGTCAGTCTTGCATGTGTGGGCCTGGATTTCCCCCTCCCTTCCCTTTCTTTTCGCAGAATCACAGAAGGAGGGAGGGAGGGAGGATTTGGCAGCCAGTTAGCTCAAAAATGCAGGTTTTGCTTGTAGATGCAAAATGCATAGAGAATACACAAATAAATAAACTGGAGAGGGGGAAAACAGTGCAGAGGGAATGTGTGTGACTGTGAAGTCAACCCTTAAGGTTTGACTCCTTGGATTCTCCAAAGCAAACTGTTGGTGCAGAAAAGGCCAGTAATGCCCATGAATTGCCTCGGGTCTTCATGAACTCCTTCCAGCAATCTGGACTGCGTTCCATAATGCAATTTTCTAAAGCATGCACAGAAGGGAATGTAAAGAAATTGCATTACGGAACGCAGTCCAGATTGCTGGAAGGAGTTCATGAAGACCCAGGTCTTTGCACTGATAAATACTTCAGATTGTTCAGAAAAGAGGAAAGGGAAGGGTGCCAAGGATGCATATATCTTACTTGGCAGTGTTTATACAGTCAACATAGCTTCCTTTTGTGTTTATTAGGGGGACCTTGTCCACACTACCAAATAACGGCTCCATGAGTTACAGTGCAATCCTAACCAGAGTTATACCCATCCAAGAACAGGCTTAAAGGTAAAGCTAAAGGTTTCCCTTGCTTGTAAGCCAGTCGAACCCGACTCTAGGGGTTGGCGTTCATCTCCGTTTCCAAGCCGAAGAACCAGCACAGTCCGAAGATGGTTCTGTGGTCATGTGGCCGGCATGACTAAATGCCGAAGTGCACGGAACGCTGTTACCTTCTCACTGAAGCTGTACCTATTTATCTCCTTGCAATTTCTTGCTTTCGAACTGCTAGGTTGGCAGGAACTGGGGCCAGAGACGGGAGCTCACTCCGTCATGCGGCACTTGGGTCTCAAACTGCCGAACTACCAAACTACCGACCTTCCAGTCTGCAGCTCAGCGTCTTAACCTCTGAGCCATCGCAGCTCCCTTTTAAAAACAGGCTTAGACGGGTGTAAATCTGCCTGAATTATATGTTCATTTGTCTTTATGTACTTGGGCTCAAGTGCTTAAGACACTGAACTGCAGGCTGGAAGGTTGGTAGTTCAGCAGTTCGAGACCTGAGTGCCACGTGACGGAGTGAGGTCCCATCTCTGGCCCCAGCTCCTGCCAACCTAGCAGTTCGAAAGCAAGAAACTGCAAGTAGATAAATAGGTCCCGCTTCGGTGGGAAGGGAACAGCGTTCTGTGCACTTTGGCGTTTAGTCATGCCAGCCAATGACCACAGAAATGGCTTTGGACAGTGTTGGCTCTTCGGCTTGGAAACAGAGATGAGCACCACAACCCTAGAGTCGGATCTGACTGGCTTTCAAGCAAGGGAACCTTTACCTTTACTTTACTTGGGATATTTATACAGCCGCCTTTCCCCTAGGCATCCCAGGCTCTGAGGTAAAAATGATATAAAACCATTTGAGGAGGAACAGGGATCCGGTTCCGGTTTCGACGAAGACGGACGCGGTCGGGACGAGCTCCTGAGCAACACCGCCTTTCACCCTACCCTCTGGGTTGAGGAGATTCCCTTGGGGGGTCCCAAAACACCCGTTATAAGCAACGAGGAAGTTGCTTTTGCAAGGAGCTTTTTTTCGGCGAGGGGAGCAAGCGGCGGCAAGCCCCTAAACCGAAAGTGCTTCAAGCAGAGGGTGGGGCATCACCCAGCTGAGCAGCTGGGTAAACGCCGAAGACCCGAGCCCTTGCAGGAAAGACTCCAACTAGAAGACCACTGCAAGCTGGTGCATGATAAAGGGAAATTGCCTAAGGTTTATAAATTCACGCTACTGAGCTTTACTTGTTCTTAGTACATCGAGGGTGTGGCATTGACTGAAGGAAAGACTGTGAAATAAGACGGAGCAGCGGCGGGTGAAAGTGAATCTACGGTCTTTCCATTCTTATTTCCTGACAATCCTTTATAAGCCACGTTTTTTTCTTTTTTCTTTTTTTCTTTCTCCTGCCTATGGCCACCTGATTAACAGATTAATTACTTGGAAGATCTGACAGATGCATTAATTAATTGACTGATTAACTGATTGATACATTAATTGACTGATTGTTCCCCCGGAATGAACTGACTGAAGGAGCTGACTGTTCTTTTTTTTTCTTTTCCCTGGTTTGTTTGTTTGTTTTTGGTTTGTTCCCCCCCACCCCCGGAATGAATTGACTGAAGGAGTAAAATGATCTGAGTGAAGGAGTGGAAGGTATTTGGAAAAGAGTTTGGAAAGTGTTTACCATACAAACTGAACTCCTATTAACAAAGCTGTACTGAGTACCTTATATAGCTGGATTAATTGATTGGAGGGGGATATATATATATATATATTGACTGTGACTATATATAAAAAAAAGGAAGGGGAAGAAGAGGACTCAAGACTTACCTCTGTTTGTTTATAATTGTAATTAGTGGTGGTTAGTGGTGGTTTATTGTGGTAGATGGTGAAACTGTAACTTTAAATTTTGGGTTGAAAGTAAAATAAGTTAAAGGTTGATTTGGGTGATTGTAATTGGTTTAAAAGGTCAAAGTGTGATATAAGGAAGAAAAGAAGATTGAAGAGGCAAGAAGAGAGAAGAACCAAGAAGAGGATTAGATTATATTATGTTATATTGCATGATTATATTGTGTTCAAGAGAAATTTGAGCTTTAGGATATATAGGATATATAGGATTAAGCATAGCAGATCTGGTTGTTTAGGGGGCCTCAGTGTGGTTTCAAGAGATAGAGGGAGGAGGAAATAGAATAAAACAGAAATGGACAAAATAGGCGGTGGCAGGCGCCCCTCCATATCTACCACGGCTATAAATATGTCACAGCTTACCTTAAAAGATCTTAATAATATGATTCAGGAGGCAGTAGCAGGAGCAGTAAGTGCGGCTTTGGAAAATGCAGTAGAGAAGGTAGTGACAAAAGCAATGGAACCGATACAAAAGAAATTGGAAGAACTCTCTAAATTAGATGAGCTTTCAAAACAAATGACAACGCAGACAGAAGAAATTAAAAAACAAATTTTGGAGAATAAGCAGGAAATAACTTCGTTGACAAATCTTACTAGTAAGATAGAATCCAGAATTGAGGAAGTGGATGAGCAAGTGCAAACAGTGAAGAGTAAGCAAGAATCTTTAGAAGATTCACTCATAAAACTTGAGATTGAAAAAGCGTCTTATATGTTAAGATTGCAAAATCTTCCAGAAAAAAATGAAGAAAATTTAAAACAAGAATTGAGCCAAGTATTAGCAGAATATATAGGAATGGAGGGGGGACAGATATGGAACAAAGTATTGATTTAATTTACAGAGTCAACTCTGCATATGCTAAACGTAATAAAGTACCAAGAGAAGTTCACATAAAATTTGCTAGAAGGGAAATTAAGGAAAAAATATTTAAAACTTCACTTGACACTCCTCTTTGTATGCGAGATTCTGAAATTAAAATACTTAGAGAAACGCCATGGCGAGTAAGGGAAAAGAGACAAGATTACTACTCTTTGGTTAAAGTACTTCAACTAAACAATGTGCAATATAGGTGGTTATTACCAGAAGGGCTATTTTTTGTGTACAAAAGTAGAAGATATAAGATTAATTCGATTTTTAAGTTGGAAGAGTTCATAGATAAAAACGGTGAAGATCTTGGATGGCAGGAAGAAGATCTAACAGATCCTGAAGAAGAATCACGGCAACAGGCAAAGGCTGAGAGAATGGAAGATAAACAGGAAAGAAGAAGAAAAAATAGACAAAGAAGAGAGATGTTTCCTTTTCGAATGAATACAAGATCAAAGCAGAGGGATAAGGAAACAACGAAACAAGATAAAAATAAAGATGAATAGAAAGAAGCTGAAATTAATCTCGATCAATGTAAATGGTTTGAACTCAGCACAAAAGAGATCAAGAGTGTTCCATCAATTACGAAAATTAGGGGTAGATGTGATAAGTCTCCAGGAGACACATATTAGGAAAGAAGAACAGCACTTTTTAGAGATCAAGAAGCTAGGAAAATCATTTATTGCTGCCGATGTTAAAAAGAAAAGGGTGTGGTGATTTATGCTAAGGAATACTTGATGCCGGAGCTGATTTTTAGTTCTGATGACGGACGTAGTGTGATAATTCAAATACAAAAACAGAACAAAAAAATACTTATTGTAAACATTTATGCTCCAAATGAAAAGCAAGTTAAATTTTATAATGTGATTAAAGAAATAATTGCAAAACAAGTATTTGATGAGATTTGTCTAATGGGCGATTTTAATGCAGTCTTTGATAGAACAGTGGACAGGAAAAATTTAAATAACAGATATAAACAAGGAAATGAGCTTCCCAAATCATTTATGAAGACAGCAGAGGAATTTTGCCTGGTTGACGCATGGAGAACCAGAAATAGAGACAAAAAAGAGTTTACTTTTTATTCGAACAGGCACAAATCATGGTCCAGGTTAGACATGATTTGGGTATCAACAGGGATCCTTAAAGAAATTTGGGAAGTAGAAATTCTACCATCAACGTTTGCAGACCATAATCCTGTTATGTTAACTTTAATAGACACTCCAAGAAGACAAAGATGGTCCCTAAACACATTCTTACTTAAAGATAAAAAATTTGTAACTGAAACTAAAACAGAACTCCAGTTCTTTTTTAAGGAAAATATGCAAATGGGAGTTCCCATTGAGACAGTTTGGGACACATTTAAGGCCTATGTTAGGGGGTGGTTTATTAGGCAGAATGCATGGGTAAGGAAACAGCAAAATGAAAAATTGGAACAGATCCGAGAAACTATAAAAAGGGAAGAGGAAGAAATACAGAGACCAGGTTCAAAAATACAAATTATTAAGAATAAAATTAAAACTCTACAACATCACCTAAATTGTGTGTTATCGCAAGAAATAGCAAGGAAAATTAGCTTTGCAAGACAATTCTACTTTGAAAACGCTAACAAGCCCTCAAGGTGGCTAGCGTATAAGTTAAGAACAGAACGAGATAAAAAGACAATAAAGAGTCTTAAGAATGATGTGGGGGAAGAAAAGTGGTCCTTGAAAGAGTTAAAAATAGTGGCGGAACAGTTTTATAGGAAATTGTACCAATCTGAAGGAATACAGCAAGATAAAATAAATTTATTTTTTGAAAAAAATAAAGAAAGGAAATTTACTGAAGAACAAAAACAATTTATGAACGAGGCTATTTCCATGTGTGAAATAGTGGAAGCAATCAAGAGTCAAAAAAATGGGAAAACGCCCGGACCAGATGGAATACCGGCGGAATTTTACAAGGTATACGAAGATGAAGTGATACTACCAATGAAAAGTGTGATAGACAATATTATGGATAAGGGCGTGATCCCACATTCTTGGAAGCAAACACATATTACTTTGATACATAAACAAGGAATGGAACCGAGTGAATTTAAAAGTTATAGGCCAATATCTCTGCTTAATGTTGACTATAAAATATATGCCTATATATTAGCAAACAGATTAAAAAGAGTATTATTGCAAGTGATACACAGGGACCAGACTGGTTTTTTGCCAAAGCGGCAAATGAGGAACAACGTAAGAACAATATTAAATGTATTGGAATTTTATGAACAGCATCCGGAAAAGGCTATGTCCCTGGTATTTATAGATGCGGAGAAGGCCTTCGACAATTTAAATTGGAATTTTTACTGGAAAAATTAAAAAGATGGGAGGCAGGAGAAAAGTTTTTGAAAATGATTAAGGCTATATATGATAAGCAATTTGCTAAAGTAATAATAAATGGTGATTTAACACAGGATATAGAGATCTCAAAAGGCACAAGGCAAGGATGCCCCTTGTCCCCGTTATTATTTATTTTTGTAGTAGAAACTCTATTAGATTTGGTTAGAAGTAATGAAGGAATTAAAGGGTTACATATAAGAGGTGAGCAATTTAAAGTACAGGCATTTGCCGATGATATGGTTTTTATACTGGAAGAACCTCAGTCTTCACTGAAACAACTATTGGATGTATTATATGAGTATGGTGAAGTTGCAGGGCTTAAGGTGAACCAAAATAAAACAAAGATAATAGTAAAAAATTGTGAAGAAAAAGTGAAGAAAAAGTTACAGGAAATTTCAGGATTTGATATTGGTAAAAAAGTTAAATATTTAGGAATCCATTTAACGAATAGATGCTGTTCCTTATTAGAGGATAACTATAAAAAATTAATAGCAGAAATAAAGAAAGATTTAGAGAGGTGGAGAACTTTACAATTATCACTACTTGGTAGAATAGCGACGGTGAAAATGAATGTTCTACCACGTGTAATATTCTTATTTCAAACAATACCTGTTTTAAGGGATCAAAGTTTCTTTAAAGAACTGGAAAAAATTGTAAAAGAATTTATATGGCAACAGAAAAGACCCAGGATAAAATTGAAATATCTACAAGACATAAAAGAAAGAGGAGGGCTCGCTCTACCAGATTGGGCTATATACTACAGGGCAGCTGCTATGTCATGGCTAAGGGATTGGGTGACTCTAGAGGATGTAAGAATGCTAAAACTTGAAGGACACGACCTAGCAATGGGATGGCATGCCTACATGTGGTATAATAAGGCCTCTGTACATAATTATTTTAAACAGCATACCATTAGAGGTGCATTATATAAAGTTTGGGAAGAGATTAAAAAGAAATACTATATAAAATACCCCGGTGGATTTCACCCTTAGAGGCTTTTGTAAAACCCTCTCTTTATATTAAATATAAAAAATGGAGATACCAAGATTTTTTAGATACAGATGGAAATATGAGAATTGAGGATGTCCCAAACAAAGAGGGGATAGATATGACTTGGTGGGAAAAAAGTCAGTTAATATCAAGATGGACAATAGATAAAAGAACAGGGTTCTACAAAAATCAGACTGAATTGGATAAAATATGGCTGGGGGTTGAAGAGAAATTTATTAAAAGGGCATATAGTTTCTGGCTTGAATGGAACATGCAAGAGGAATGGATAAAACCTCCAATGATTGCGTGGGCTAGAGACATAGGACACAACTTAGAGTTAGAACAATGGGAAAAGGTCTGGAAAATAAATATTAAATACGTGAGGTCAACCGCGTTTAAAGAGAATATTGTTAAAATGTTCTACAGGTGGCATATTTCCCCAACAAGGCTAAATAAATATGATAATAAAATAGGGAAAAACTGCTGGAAATGTAAATTTATTGAGGGATCGTATTTTCATTTATGGTGGTCATGCAAGAAGGCAAGAAAGTATTGGGTAATGATAAAGGACATTTTGGAGGAGGTACTGGATAAAAAAATTATATTAATACCAGAATGCTTTCTATTGAATTTCATTCCGGAAAACTTTAAGAATAATGAAAGGTATCTAGCAATGCAGATTCTTACTGCGGCCAGAATTACTTTTGCCAAAAGATGGAAGGATCAAGATATACCCACAAAGGAAGAAGTGATTTCTAAGATATTAGATGTAGCGGAATTAGAGAAATTAACTTTTATACGACACGAAAAAGACCCTGAAACTTTTGAAAATTATTGGTTGAGTTTTTATAGGTGGCTAGAAAGGAGAACTTAGTATTTCATGTTGGATTTTTGGTGATGCATGTAGATTTAAAGATATTAAAAGAGATAGGCAAATAGCTAATGTCAGTGAAAAAAGAAATATTAAATGGAAATGGGAATTTTCTGCAAATATAAGATAACGAAGTAACGAAAAGGTGATAATTTATGTTGTTGTTTTTTGTTTGTTTGCTTGTTCGTTTTGTTTTAGTTGTTAATGTCAATGTTGTCTCTTCTTTGCATGTATGTTTAGTATGTTATAAAAACTATAATTAAAAAAAAAAAGTTTTTTTTTACGTTTTGTAAAAAAAAAAAAAATAAATAAAACCATTTGAGGAAACAGCACATTATAATGACATTTTAGAAACAAAATTAGAAACAACTTATGCTGCAATGGGCCGGAGTTTTCCTCTTTGCCTAGGCTCAGGTTGGTCCTTTTCCATTTCGGCCTGCTGCTCTGGATATTCTCAGGCTGAGTTCAGACTGGCAGTTTGAAGCGGGAGCCAGCCGTGGCAAAAAAGTCTGGGAACAAACTGGTCCAGGTTTTCCTGGTCACACTGCGCCAACTGATGCGGGAGCATACTGGGAGGAGGCACGCGGGAGCATTCAGACCACTGGCCTGGAGGCGCGGCTGTAAACGGCTTTTCCCTGGTAATTCGCCTATGTGCGCATGCGCATCTGGCCGATTTGGGGAGGATCCCATTGCGCCGGCGCCGCATTGAGCGGTAGAGCGGAGCACAGCCAATCATTTCGCTGCTGCCTTATGCTAGAAACCAAGAGGGCTGAGCTAATTACTATTAAACAGTTCAACATTTAATAAGGTGTACACAAGTTAAAATATGTTTAAAATCCACATGTAAACAGGACTGTCACACATTTATACACATGATGGGACAATACATATGATACTGAAGACCAGACGCGTTTCGGCCATGAAAGGCCTTCTTCAGGGGTCACAAATACAATCTTGTCTAGACACACTTTCATACAGTAATACGCAAATTCTTAAAAACCCTTTGTATAAAAACCAGATGTGATGCCTGCAAATCAAAAGATCAGAAGAAGGAAAATCAATTATTATTACATTATAAACCAAATCTTAATAAATTGAAAACTATTGTGTTTTTTTTTACCTTTTATAGATGTAATTTAGTTACAGGTATGTTAAATGGGCCATACCTATGCCAATATGTATTCTAAATGAAAAATGAAAAAATGAAATAGTTGTATTAATAATCCATATAGTATATAATCCACATTAGAGACATGTTAAATTTTGTTTGTACTAACTAACCTGGTAACGCGGGTTGCTCCCGGCTTTTCGGGTCGGCGTTCACACTTCCGGGAAGCGGAATGAAGCAGGATAAAGGTGCTCTCCGGGATTTGCTACCGCTTCCACCAGGTATCTTTTAAACGCGGGAGCAAAGCGGAGCAGGACGGGTTGACTATGAATCCGACTCTAGGGCTGCGGTGCTCATCTCCGTTTCAAAGCCGAAGAGCCAGCGCTGTCCGAAGACGTTTCCGTGGTCATGTGGCCGGCATGACTAAACACCGAGCCACACAGAACGCTGTTACCTTCCCACCGAAGTGATACCTATTTATCTACTTGCAATTTCTTTTGCTTTCGAACTACTAGGTTGGCAGGAGATGGAACTAGAGACGGGAGCTCACTCTGTCATGCGGCACTCTCGGGTCTCGAACTGCTGAACTACCGACCTTCCACAGCCTGCAGTTCAGCATCTTAACCACTTGAGCCACCGCAGCTCCTCCACCTGTGTGAACGCCCCCTTCAATCCGCTTTTACAATGTGGCTCAGGCCCGTAGCTACAGCAGGGCATTTTGGGGCCTGGCCCCCTGATTTAATGCCAAGCCCCCCTGACTTACCATATGGCCCAGGTGCTCCCTTGGGAGGGTGCAGGGGGTGTAGAGGGGTGCCCCCTGACTTATTTAAAGGCCCCCCGAGTTAAAAAATCCTGGCTACGGGGCTGATGCGGCTGCAACATGCGGGGCAAACTGCCAGTCTGAACTCAGCCTCAGTGTTCAAGTCGAGGCAACTTAAGTCCAGGGCAAAACAGCATCCGAATAACCCAGGGCAATAGCAGGCTGAAACCGGGCTGACCACTGGAGGGAGGGAATGCAATGCAGAATGGGGGGGAAAAAAACAGAATAAAAAGAAGGCTGAACTCAATTTTAGTGCAGAATTGCTTGGAGGACAGCATGGTGAACATGGATTAAAAGGAGAGGGCAGGCAGGGCCGTTATCCCCAAAAACTCCGAGAAAACTAGGCTTGCCAGCTCCAGGTTGAATGATAGTTAAGTTTACGTGATTTGCGACGAATCGATATGAAGAAGAAGAGGAAGAGTTTGGATTTATACCCTGCCCTTCACTGCCCAAAGGCATCTCAGAGCGGCTTACAATCTCCTTTCCCTTCCCTTCCCCACCACAGACACCCTGTGGGGTAGGTGGGGCTGAGAGAACTTCTGACAGAAACTGTCCTTGAGAGAACAGCGGTGCCAGAGCTTGTGACTCACCCAAGGTCACTCCAGCAGGTGCAAGTGGAGGAGTGGGGGATCCAACTCGGTTCTCCCAGATTAGAGTCCGCGCACTTAACCACTACACCAAAGTGGCAATGCTCCCTCTGAGCTGTGGAGTCTTGTGAGCAGAAATTCTACTTGGTGAGTTGCTGGCATTAAAGTGGTGAGCCAGCGATCTGGCTGCTGCGTACATTAGTCAGCTCTGGAGCCACCTCCTTCCCGAGTTAAGGCAAAAATCTGTGAGCTGGAGGCTAAAAAAACTGTGCGCTGGCTCACACGAACTCGGCTTAGAGGGAACGCTGGCCAGGAGTGGCAGGAATGATCGTCGCAATCCTGGGTTCCGACTGGAATTAGATGGACTCAGCCTCAGCCAGTCCACTAGCACGAGGGTTGCCACCTCCAGGTTGGAAATACTTGGAGATTTTGGGGGCGGAGCTGAGGAGGGTGGGGGTTTGGAGAGGAGAGGGCCTTCGATGGGGTACAGTGCCACAGAATCCACCTTCCAAAGCAGCCATTTTCTCCAGGCGAACTGATCTCTCTCACCTGGAGACCAGCCGTAATCCCAGAAGATCTCCAGGGACCACCTGGAGGTTGGGAATCCTACCCAAACAGCTCGACAGATTCACACATAAATTGCATTAGATGTGTTACAATTCCAATTCAAAGGTATGAAAATCATACATTACGGCCGCCAACGGGGGCCGAAGGGGCTAGGGTTGCCACCTCTGTGTTGGGAAATTCCTGGAGATTTGGGGAGTGGAGTCCGGGGAGGGCAGGGTTTGGGGAGGGGAGAGACTTCAACATGGCGCCATGCTGTAGAGTCCAACTTCCAAAGCGGCCATTTTCTCTCTGCCAACGGGAGATCAGTTGAACTCCCAGGCATTCCACAAGTCAGCTTTCTCTACTACTAATGTAATTTACAGCAAGTCTAATGTTTGCAAAGAGTGATTAACACGTGGAATTCACTGCCACAGGAGGTGGTGGCAGCTACAAGCATGGACGGCTTCAAGAGGGAATTGGGAAAACATCTGGAGCAGAGGTCCATGGGTGGCTATTAGCCACAAGGTATAGATAGGAACTCTCAGTCTGGGGCAAGGGATGCTCTGTATTCTTGGTGCTTGGGGGGGAGGTAACAGTGGGAGGGCTTCTAGTGTCCTGGCCCCACTGGTGGACCTCCTGATGGCACCTGGTATTTTTGGCCACTGTGTGACACAGAGTGTTGGACTGGATGGGCCATTGGCCTGATTCAACATTGGCTTCTCTTATGTTCTTATACATATGGAGCAGAGGCCCATCAGTGGCTATTAACTACAAGGTATAGATAGGAAATCTCAGTCTGGGACAAGTGAGGCTCTGTATTCTTGGTGCTTGGAGGAGGGGCAACAGTGGGAGGGCTTCTAGCGTCCTGGCCCCACTGCTGGACCTCCTGGTGGCCCCTGGTATTTTTGGCCACTCTGTGACACAGAGTGTTGGACTGGATGGGCCACCGGCCTGATCCAACACTGGCTTCTCTTATGTTCTTATAAGAGGGAATTGGATAAACATCTGGAGCAGAGGTCCATCAGTGGCTCTTAGCCACAAGGTATAGATACGGATTCTGGGGCAAGTGATGTTCTGTATTCTTGGTGCTGGGGAGGTAAACAATGGGAGGGCTTCTAGTGTCCTGGCCCCCTGCTGGATCTCCTGAGGGCACCTGGTATTTTTGGCCACTGTGTGACACAGAGTGTTGGACTGGATGGGCCATTGGCCTGATGCATCATTGGCTTCTCTTATGTTCTTCTGTTGTTAATCTGCTACACACCAACCCAACAACTTTTCCAAAGGGATTTGTGTTTGTGTGGAGCCTGAGGGGGTGGGGTTTGTGGAGGGGAGGGGCCTCAGTGGGGTATAACGCCGTAGAGCCCACCCTCCAATGCTGTCATTTTCTCCAGGTTAATTGATTTCTGTCACCTAGAGGTCAGTTGTGATTTGGGGAGATTGACCAGCCACCTCCTGGAGGTGAAAATCCCTTCCTGCTGTGAAAAATCTTTCCTTCTGTGAAAACGGTGCTTGTTAAACCTTTCCTTCTGTGAAAATGTTGCTCGTTCAATTTTCGCCGGTCTCTGAATGATATTGGGATATATGGATTTTGTTCTGTTGCCTCTTTGGGATAGCTGAGGAGAAACAGGATTAAAGGTCGACAAGTCCTTCCGAGGCTCCATTAGAATGTCCATAAATTATCCGCAATGACTGGATTTGGAAAGACAAAGGAGATAGGGACCGTTTACGACAGCACAAGCACTTTAATCTTGGAGGGAACACTCCCAGGCACTTTCGCTCATCATTAGAATGGACCGTTGACAGTGATAATGAATTGTTTATTGTGATTAAGATATGCACTGTTGTCGAGAGCTATGCACCGTAACAAGAAAATATTGAACTATTAAACTTCCTCAGTTATAATTTCACGGATCTTGTATTTTATTTTTTTATTGTACCGCCTGGAGGTTGGCAGTCCTATTTGTTAATGTTGTTATGCTTAGTTGTTTGACTATTTTGTGTGTGTGTGTGTTTTGTCTCTTTGATTATGAGCCACGCTGTTTGTAGAGGAAGGGGAAACAAATAATCTAAAAAGAAATATATGTTGTCGAAGGCTTTCACGGCCGGAGTTCATCAGTTGTTGTAGATTTTCCAGGTTTTGTGGCTGTGGTCTTGGTGTTGTAGGAGCTGACGTTTCGCCAGTAGTTGTAACTGGCATCCTCCAAGGTATAACACAGAAATATGTTACGAGTGTTATGCCTCTGAGGATGCCAGTCACAGCTGCTGGCGAAACGTCGGGTCCTACAGTGCCAAGACCACGGCCACACAACCCAGAAAACCTACAGCAACTAATAAAACAAATATACTTACTGGAAGAGTGATTACTGTATCTGATTCTACACTTTTCTGACTGTGCAACTTTGCTACCTGCACCATATATTATACTCCTCTGAAATGATCACATTCACCTCTGTAGCTGGGCTTGCCAACCTCCAGGTGAGGCCTGGGGATCTCCCAGAATTTCAGCTGATGTCCAGACTATGGATATCAGTTCTCTGGGAGAGAATGGCTGATTTGCATGGCCAAAACATTAAAAAATAATAATAGTAAAATGACTAAACATAACAAGCACTGACATTCACAAAACAGCAATGTAAAACGGGAAGCCTCAAAATACAGTCAGAAAATTTGTCAGGGAGACGAAAATGGAATTAAAAGAATATCTCCAGGCTATAAAGATCAGTTCCCCTGCAGAAAATGTCTGCTTCGGAGGGTGGGCTCTCTGGCATTATGTGGATTGCCTGGAGGTTGGCCACTCTAGGCTGCATCCAGACGAAGGTGAATTAATAAATTGGGGCTCATTTCTTGCCCGACTAGGGTTTAAAATCATGCTGAGGTCCCTCTCATACCTAGACCCCACCAACCCTAGACACCAGGAATCTCCCAAATCTCCAGGAATTTCCCAATGAGGAGGAGGAGGAGATTGGATTTATGCCCCACCCTTCACTGAGAGTCTTGGTGTCAGAGTCCCTAGCCTAGTCAGCCAAACACCAGGTCTTGTTCATTGAAGCAAGAATAGTATTTATTTTTTATAGAGCTGCAATGGTAGGTTACTGGAGCAGATACATTGTTCAGAATAACGTGGTTACAAAAAGCAAGCAGTTATACCAGAAAGGGGGTGAATGGGGACCCCCCCTTCCACCAATGAGTGCCTAGTATGCGAATGGGAACTGAAGGCTACAATAATTAATGAAGTTCCCACCGCCCCCATTGTTCCCAGCCAAGCTGTAGCTTTGAAAGCGATAGGAAGCTCACAGCCTGTCTCCTCCAAGGTCAGCGTGTTAAGTCTACCAGAGATAGAGCGTGCATAGCCTGGCCCTCCGCATTCCATTCGAACACTCCAGGTGCATAAATCAACACCCCACGATCCCAACCTCCCGCCCTACACAACACACAAAGCCCATCCTCCCACCCAACTCCATCCATCATGGCAGGACAACCTGACACTTGGAGCAGCTTACAATCCCTTTCCCTTCCCCTCCCCACAACAGACACCCTGGGAGGTAGGTGGGGCTGAGAGGGCTCTCTCGAGGACTGCTCTTGAGAGAAACAGCTCTGAGAGAACTTGTGGCTGACCCAAAGTCACCCCAGCAGCTGCATGTGGAGGCATGGGGGAATCAAACCGGGTTCTCCCAGATTACAGTCCACGCCCTTAACCCCTACACCAAACTGGCTCTCAAAAACCTCAGCAACCCTACATTCTGTTTAATTGACATTCTGTTTAATTACTGTGTACACTTCTGGTCACCACATCTCAAGAAGGATATTATAGCATTGGAAAAAGTGCAGAGAAGGGCAACTAGACTGATAAAATGGTTGGAACACCTTCCCTATGAAGAAAGGTTAAAACGCTTGGGGCTCTTTAGCTTGGAGAAACGACGGCTGAGGGGTGACATGATCAAGGTTTTTAAGATTATGAATGGGATTGAGCAGGTTGAGAAAGAAGTCCTTTTCTCCCTTTCTCACAATACAAGAACTCGTGGGCACTCCATGAAATTGCTGAGCAGTCGGGTTAGAACAGATAAAAGGAAGTCCTTCTTCACCCAAAGCGGGATTAACATGTGGAATTCCCTGCCACAGGAGGTGGTGGCAGCTACAAGCATGGACAGTTTCAAGAGGGAATTAGATAAACATATGGAGCAGAGGTCCATCAGTGGCTATTAGCCACAGGGCATAGATGGGAACTCTCAGTCTGGGGCAGGTGATGCACCCTATTCTTGGTGCTGGGAGAGGGCAGCAGTGGGAGGGCTTCTAGTGTCCTGGCCCCACTGCTGGACCTCCTGATGGCAACTGGTATATTTTGGCCGCTGTGTGACAGAGTGTTGGACTAGATGGGCCATTGGCCTGATTCAACATTGGCTTCTCTTATATTCTTACGTTCTTATAACAGGTCAAATATTTGGTTAAAGTCTAGGTTTGCCAGGTCTGGGTTGGGAAATACCTGGAGATTTTGGGGGGTGGCAGAGCCTGGGGAGGGGAGAGACCTCCGCGGAGTATCATGCCATAAGAGTCCACCCTCCAAAGCAGCCATTTTCTCCTGGGGGAACTGATCTCCGTCTCAATTGTCCAGAGATCAGTTGTAATAGCGGGGGATCCCCAGGCCCTACCTGGAAGTTGGCAGCCCTCTGTGTGAGTGTATGTACAAACAGTTTGGAACCAGTAACCAAAGTCGAAATCCCAGACTCCCCCTAAACGCAGGCCGAGTCACTGTTTTCAGAAGGCAATTTTTCACGATTTGGCTCTTGTGACAGGAGCGTGGCTTGTACAAATTAGTCAGCCGAAGGAGTGGGGACAAGAACAAAGAAAGAGACTCCCTTCCGTCCCCTTTTCCTCGAAGACTCTCTCGGAGGAGATTATTTTTCTATACAACATGAGAGTCTTGAAGCAAATGCTCGGAATTAAGATCGAGACACCCACGGCATCTTTGTTCGATACATGCAGCCTAAGAGGCCGATAACGTTCTCCGGGAACCAGCCCTTTCGCTAAGGCGACAATAAACAAAGGCCGAGGCTCCGTCGTGAATGGAAAGGACACACTCCACCATCACAACAGCAATTGCAATAAGGACATGTACTGAAATAATGGCATTTCCAGGAATCAGCGACAAGGGACAATTTCAACGTGGTTTACCGAACTTCAGAATCCTGACGAATCGTTCCAACGATTTGATCTTTCTAGCGCCGTTGACTTTCCTCTCCTTATTTAAATATTACTTTCAGCAGGCTAGAATGTTCCCAATCAAGGGTGCCCTGAAGGAGAACTGGAAATTCTTAGAAGGCTATTAAAGCTAAAACATATAATTTACGGAGTTGGAGGCGGCGGGCTTAGTGAAGAAAGAGCCCTCTAAGTTGGTCCCTTTACATTTAGAATTTTGAAGCTCTAAAAATACGATTGCCTCCTGAGAATGTATTTTCCCTTGTTCCATCTTAAACCTGTTCTGTACACGGACCGCCTCCAGGGGTTAAAGTAAGCTTGGTCCCTGAATACAAAGGGACCTCAGATCCTAGACCACCTAGTGTCCACCAACAGCACCTCTGGCGGGAAATTCAAACCCTCCACTGGGACTGTGGGTGTGCCGGGTGGGACGTATATAGTTGGCCCTTGCGGGGCCGTTTTGTCAGTTTGTGTGCGAAGTACAATAAACGTGTCTGAATGCGTGTCGTTGTATGAGTCCTCCATGCGGTGAACCCAGTACTTTACGAAACCCATTGGCTTTTTTAACTTCAGAGGGACCCTAATGTACTTGTGAGCCGAGGATTATGCCCAGCTTTACCCTTGGTTTCCAGAAACTGGGGTGCCAAGCTCATTTGTTATGCGGGCCGGATCTGGCATAAATGAGACCGTGTTGGGTCGGGTCACGTGTGTGTCATAAACTGTAATGCCAGGAAGCGGAGATATAACCTTTATAAAGGACACAAACATAAAGGTGTTTTGGGTTTTTTTTACTTAAAATAAAAACATGCTTAGAACATTAGGGGCCAATCTGCATTTAGCATTTTTACCAAACCCACACTGGAACAGAAAAAGATGCAGTTCAAAACCACGTTCAGCTACCCTGGGCCAACGCCGCACTGACTGCAGAGCCACCCCCGAATGGCCATAAGACAGCCCTAAATCTATGCAGACGGCAGCATGCAGTCTGGTAAAGGTAAAGGTTCCCTTGCTCGAAAGCCAGTCGAATCCGACTCTAGGGTTGCGGTGCTCATCTCCGTTTTAAAGCCGAAGAGCCAGCGCTGTCCGAAGATGTTTCCGTGGTCATGTGGCCGGCATGACTAAACACCATGGTGCACGGAACGCTGTTACCTTCCCACCAAAGTGGTACCTATTGATCTACTTGCAATTTCTTGCTTTCGAACTGCTAGGTTGGCAGGAGCTGGAACTAGAGACGGGAGCTCACTCCATCATGCGGCACTCTCGGGTCTTGAACTCCTGAACTACTGACCTTCCACAGCCTGCAGTTCAGTGTCTTAACCACTTGAGCCACTTTACATATACTTTACAGCAGATGCAGTCTGGACACTGCCATAAAATGCGACCATCGATCAAAGTGAAAGTGGCATGCAGTGTAGATGGGGACTTCTGTTCCAGTGCGGGTTTGGTAGGACAGCGAGAGCAAACGCTAGATGCAGATCGGGCCTAGCTCTGTAAGCTGCGAACCTACTTTTGATCTGTCGACATTCACCACAGAAATCCCATGCTCAGAGCTCTGAGTCCACGACCCAGGTTAGAACACGAGATGGCTGAGCGATTGAGAGAGTCTGGCGAGGCAAGCGATGATGCAGTAGCAGCAGCAGCGGAACTGGAAGCAGGAGACGGCCAGTTCCACTGTGGGCCTGATGGAAGCCCTCCGGGGGGGGCATGTTTGACACCCCTGCTCTAGAGATAGATCACTCTAATAGTGCAATCCTGGGTAGAGTTCCTTCAGCCTAAGCCTGTTGATTTCATTGGGTTTAGACAGGACTAACTCTGCATAAACTTTTCCCCGATGGCTCAGGCTGTCCCGATCTCATCAGATCTTAGAAGCGAAGCAGGACTGGCCCAGGTTTGTACTTAGAGATGAAGACTAAGAGAAGAGATGGGATTTATACTCCACCCTTCATTACCCAAGGGAGTCTCAGAGTGGCTTACAGACTCCTTTCCCTTCCCCTCCCCACAATAGGCACCCTGGGAGGCAGGTGGGGCTGAGAGAGCTCTTTCAAGGACTGCCCTTGAGAGAACAGCTCTGAATGAACTCGTGACTGACCCAAGAAGCTGCATGTGGAGGAGTGGGGAATCAAACCCGGTTCTCCCAGATTAGAGTCCACGTTCCTAACCACTACGCAAAACTGGGTCCTAGATGGGAGACCCCACCCCACTCCAGGAAGCCCAGGGTTGCTACGCAGAGGCAGGCAACGGCAAACCAACGTTGTTCGTCTCTTGCCTTGAAAACCCCATGTCGGTTACAGCTTGACACCACTTTCCACCAACAACCATCCTGCAGAGGAGTGCATTGTAAACAGTGGCTTTTTCGCATTTATGAAGGATCAGGTTTTCTCCGATATAAGAACACGGACATAAGAGAAGCCATTGCTGGATCAGGCCAATGGCCCACCCAGTCCAACACTCTGTGTCACACAGTGGCCAAAAATACCAGGTGCCATCAGGAGGTCCACCAATGGGGCCAGAACTCCAGAAGCCCTCCCACTGTTGCCCCCCAAGCACCAAGAAGACAGAACATCACTGCCTCAGACAGAGTGTTCCATCTATACCTTGTGGCTAACAACCACTGATGCACCTCTGCTCCGGATGTTTATCCAACCCCCCCGTTGAAGCTGTCTATGCTTGTAGCTGCCACCTCCTCTTTTGGCAGTGAATTTCATGTGTAAATTATTCTTCGCTGCGATAGGGTAAAGCTGTGTTCATCTGTCACAGAAAAATAAAACCAAAGTCCCATTGGCACCAGTCTCAAGAGGATCCATCTCTCTCAGCAGGACTCTGGTAGTGATCTTGAGATTTGGAGCGAAATTATCTGGGTTCCAGTGATGAAGAAAACCACTCATAAGAACATAAGGACATAAGAGAAGCCCGTGTTGGATCAGGCCAGTGGCCCATCCAGTCCAACACTCTTGTGTCACACAGTGGCCAAAAATACCAGGGGCCACCAGGAGGTCCACCAATGGAGCCAGGACACTAGAAGCCCTCCCACTGTTGCACCCCCCAAGTACCAAGAATACAGAGCATCCCTTGCCCCAGATGAGAGTTACTATCATAAGAACACAAGAGAAGCCAATGTTGGATCAGGCCAGTGGCCCATCCAGTCCAACACTCTGTCACTCAGTGGCTCAAAATGCCAGGTGCCATCAGGAGGTCCACCAGTGGAGGTCCACCAGTCCAGTGAGATGGTGAATGTTCCACACAAGTATCTGGAGGTGCTAGTTAGTGGTGCCAACCTCCAGGTGGTGGCTGGAGTTCTCCTAGTTACTAGGACCAGTTCCCCCTGGAGAAAATTGGAAAGTGGATTGTATGGCATTAGACACCAATGAAGTCCCTCTCCTCCCCAAACTCCACCCTTATCAGGCTCCACCCCCCAAATCTCCAGGTATTTCCCAACCCAGAGTTGGCAGGACGAGGCCGAGTAAATCTAATTCCAGCCAGAACACAGAATTCAATCTTCCTTCCTGCCGCTCCTGGCATATTTATTCCTCTGAAATCGCATAAACCAGCCATCGTTCCCTGAACTGCTTTTCTAGGTTTTATTAAAGCAGAGAGGGGTTTTTTAAAACAAACAAACACAGAATCCCAATATGGTAGCCATTTGGAGTATCGTTCAATAGGCCAGCCAAGGTTTTAATCTGAATAGAACAGTAATCAGAATAGAACAGGCCTTACCTGGATGTCCCAGGGAAGTCCGGTCTTGTCAGATCTCAGAAGCTAAGCTGGGTCGGTTGTGGTTTGTACTTGGATGGGAGACCAGGAAGTCCAGGGTTGCTACGCAGAGGCAGGCGATGGCACCTCTGCTCCTCTCTTGCTTTGAAAACCCTACGGGGTCATCATGAGTTAAAACAGAATGAGGACTTCTCTTCCTCCTGCCCTCCTTAGCCTGGCTGTCCTTTCCCCCTTCTGGTCTCCTTGCCTGCCGGGTCTCCTTTGTGCTGTGGGCGGGGCCTGTGATGTCACAGAGAGCCGGTGTTGTCAGGGAGTGTCGTTAGCTTAGTCGCCCTGGTTTCTGACAAAACACTGCCTAGCTTGGGGCCACCTTGACCTGCACGGGCGCTAGGTTAGCCCAATCTCGACAGATCTCAGAAGCTAAGCAGGGTCAGCCCTGGTTAGGACTTGGACGGGAGACCATCGAGGAAGTCTAGGGTAGGGTTTGCCATCCCCCTGATGGGGGCGGGGGTTCCCCTGATTCTGGGCCCCCTGATCTGCCTGTTGGCCAGCCGGTAGGCAGGGGAGCCCCACCCCCAAAGAGCTCCGTGGTGCCCAATGTACCCAGCACCAAGCACATCATATGGGGGACGCTCTAGCGTTCAGCCAAAAGCTCTATGGTGACCATAGACTTTTTTGGCTGAACGCTAGAGCATCCCCCAGTGACGTGCCCATCATGATGACATCATTTATGGGTAGATCTTAGATTAGAGCCAGGAGCCCCCCTCCCACTAAACAGTAGGACTTTGCAACCCCAGTCCAGGATCGCTACACAGAAGCAGGCAAAGGCAAAGCAGCTCTGCTAGTCCCTCATCTTGAAAACCCGGGCTGCGACTTGACAGCAGTTTCCGTCACCTCGATGGAGCCATATTGATTAGTCTGACAAAACGTAATACAGTTTAGGCGCCT
The DNA here is from genome assembly GCA_029375565.1 of Gekko gecko. Taxonomy (NCBI): domain Eukaryota; kingdom Metazoa; phylum Chordata; class Lepidosauria; order Squamata; family Gekkonidae; genus Gekko; species Gekko gecko. The sequence continues at coordinate 326,262,526 of JAPDNY010000001.1, forward strand.
CTGCTCATGGCAATGAATCTAAAGCCCGGTCGGAGCCGAGAGACTGCTCACCTGGAGACTTCAGCTCTCCGAACAATATTGGTGAAACGAGAACTCCATTACTCATCCATCTTCATCCTTCGGACCAATGTTCCCTCTAAGCTGTGGAGTCTTGTGAGCAAAAAATTCTACTTGGTGAGCCACAGGCATTAAAGCTGTGAGCCAGCAATTTGGCTACTGCATCAATTAGTTCACTCTGGAGCCCTCCCTTCCTGAGCAAAGACAAAAAGTGTGTGAGCCGGAGGCTAAAAAAACCATGAGCTACCTCACACTCACTCAGCTTAGAGGGAGCACTGCTTTGGACACATTTTGTCTATTTGTGTCAGTTGCTCGATGTTCGCTTGCTTCCATATGGCGCTTCCGACAGACACCCTCTGTGTCCGGTTTTATTTCATGCGCATGAAGGGATTAAAGCAAACAGAGGAGAGCATTTCCAAATCTGGAGGACTGCATTAATAGTCGGTGCCGGTCTAGAGAAATGTACAAAGATATATTTGCCTCACACAGTTCTTATGTTTGTCACAGAAATAATCCCTTATTGTTAAACGAGGGGAGGGGTTATGGGTCAGTAGCGGGGCATCTTCTTGGTGCGCAGAAGGTCCCAGGTTCAATCCCTGGCATCTCCAGTTAAAAGGGCCAGGCAACAGGTGATGTGAAAGACCTCAGCCTCAGACACTGGAGAGCCAATGCCGGTATAGATCTGACAATATTGACCTCGATAAGCCAATGGTCCGATTACACATGAAGCCGCCTTCTACTGAATCACAGTGTTGGTCCATCAAAGTCAGTACTGTCTACTCAAACTGGCAGCATCTCTCCAAGGTCTTAGGTGGAGGTCTTTCACATCACCTACTGCCTGGTCCTTTATAACTGGGGATGTTGGGGAATGAACCTGGGACCTTTTAAATGTCAAGTGGATGCTCTGCCACTGAGCCAGGGCCCCAACCAAAGTAAAGGGACATCTGAACATATGAAGAGAAGAAGAAGAAGAAGAAGAAGAAGGAGAAGAAGAAGAAGAAGAAGGAGAAGGAGAAGAAGAAGAAGAAGAAGGAGAAGAAGAAGAAGAAGAAGTCCATCAGTGGCTATTAGCCACAGGGTATAGATGGGAATTCTCAGTCTGGGGCAGGTGATGCACTCTGTTCTTGGTACTGGGGGGGGGGGCAGCAGTGGGAGGGCTTCTCATGTCCTGGCCCCACTGCTGGACCTCCTGATGGCACCTGGTATATTTTGGCTGCTGTGTGACGCAGAGTGTTGGACTAGATGGGCCATTGGCCTGATTCAACATTGGCTTCTCTTATGTTCTTAAGAAGAAGAGGAGGAGGAGGAGGAGAGAGGAGATTGTATTTATACTCCACCCTTCACTCGGAGTCTCAGAGGGGCTTACAAACTCCTTTCCCCTCCCCTCCACACGACAGACACCCTGGGAGGTAGGTGGGGCTGAGAGAGCCTTTTCAAGGACTGCTCCATCCAGAACAGCTCTGAGAGGACTTGTGACTGACCTGGGGTCACACCAGCAGCTGCATGTGGAGGAGTGGGGGATCAAACCCAGTTCTCCCAGACTAGAGTCCGCTCTCCCAACCACTATGCCAAACTGGTGGGTAATATGTTTCGTGGAAGAAGTTATATCCACTTCAGCGGCCGTTTGCAAGTGGATCTTGCCACTTCACACAGGTTTCCAGGTGAGGAGGAGGAGGAGGAGGAGGAGGAGGAGGAGGAGGAGGAGGAAGAAGAAGAAGAAGAAGAAGAAGAAGAAGAAGAAGAAGAAGAAGAAGAAGAGGAGGAGGAGGAGGAGGAGGAGGAGGAGGAGGAGGAGGAGGAGGAGGAGGAGGAGGAGGAGATTGGATTTATACCCCTCCCTTCACTTGGAGTCTCAGAGCGGCTTACAACCTCCTTTCCCTTCCCCTCCCCACAACAGGCACCCTGTGAGACAGGTGGGGCTGAGAGAACTTCTGATAGAAACTGGTCTTTCAGGAACAGCTGTGCCAGAGCTTGTGACTGACCCAAGGTCACATCAGCAGGTGCAAGTGGAGGAGTGGGGGAATCAAACCCGGTTCTCCCAGATTAGCATGCATGCTCCTAACCACTACACCAAACTGGCCGCCTAGAATCATAGAATCTGCCTAGAATGCCGCCTAGAATCATAAAGTTGGAAGGGACCTCCACGGTCTTCTAGTCCAACCCCCTGCACAATTCAGGAGATTCATAACTACCTCCCCCACACCCCCGGTGACCCCTGATCCACACCCAGAAGATGGCAAGAAATCCTCCAGGATCTCTTGCCAAACTGGTGTGGAGAACAATTGCTTCCTGACCCCAGGGTGGCGACCAGCATTTCCCTGGGTGTGTAAGAAAGGGCCATGAGAACTAAGCACTGAGGCAACCCTTCCTGCCCACCCTCTCATGATTTGCCCAAGTTCACAGAATCAACCTGGAAGTCGGGAACCCTAAATGTTATGTCTGAACAGAGCCAGAGTCCTGTTGGTATTGGGGGCACACCATAGGTGTGAATGTCCATATAAAATAAGAATTTGGGGAAGTGATTCTTCTCACATCCGAGGAGCAAGTCTTTTGTTCTCCATGGCGTTGGGCTGTAGTAAACAGGACATGCTGGTCACCAGCGCTGATCGAAGTATTATCTTATTGTGTGACTAGTGCTGTACTCTTAGAGCCCTCTGGTGGTGGGCTGTGGGCGTGATTTGACATTGCCAGAGCTCTCGATTCTAGCAGAACAAATCAAGTCTTTTAATCCGTGCGACGTGTCCTACCTTGAGGAGGTTCCAGCCGTTATGGCTTGAGCATGTCCCAGAACTGAATATGGGTGGGAAAACTGGGAAGGCGTTGAAGTCTCCCAGATGCAAAGAATTCCACCGGGTGAAGTGATTTCAATCCTGCTGTTTGGCGTCATGCAAGGAGGGAAGGCTGAGCGGTATAGAGCCTCATCTCTTCAGACCTCGAAAGCTAAGCAGGGTCTGTACTTGGAAGGGAGACCACCAAGTAAGAATCTGCAGGGGAAAGCAGTGGCCAACCACCTCTGCTTCTCCCTTGCCTGGAAAGCCCCTTGCTTGGTTTGCCATAAGCCTCTCATCAGATCTCAGAAGCTAAGCAAGGATGGTACTTGGAAGGAAGACCACCAAGGAAGACTCTGCAGAGGAAGGCCATGGCAAGCCATCTTTGGTGTAGTGGTTAAGCGCACGGACTCTAACCTGGGAGAACCGGGTTTGATCCCCCGCTCCTCCACTTGCAGCTGCTGGATGACCTTGGGCAAGCCATAGTTCTGACAAGAGCTGTCCTTGAAAGAACAGTTATTGAAGGAGCTCTCTCAGCCCCACCTACCTCACAGGCTGTCTGTTGTGGGGAGGGGAAGGGAAAGGAGTTTGTAAGCCACTCTGAGACTCCAAGTGAAGGGTGGGGTATAAATCCAGTCTCCTCCTCTTCCTCCTCTTCTTTTTCATAGAATCATAGAATGTTACAAGTTGGAAGGGACCTTGCAGGTCATCTAGTCCAACCCCCTGCACTCTGCAGGAGCAGAGCCAAAAGATAGCTCTGCATACCTACAACATACCTAAAAGATGAAAGCGTCCAGTGAAGGAGCATCCACCACCTCCCGAGGTAGTCTGTTCCACTGCTCAACCGCTCTTACAGTTAGGAAGTTTCTCCTGATATCTAGCCGGTAATGACTCCCTTGTAATTTCCACCCATTAGATCTAGTCTTGCAATCCGGAGCAAGAGAGAATAGATCTGCTCCGTCTTCTACATGACAGCCCTTCAGATACTGGAAGACTGCAATCATGTCCCCTCTAAGCCTTCTCTTTCCCAGGCTAAACAGACCCAACTCTTTCAGCTCTTGGTTCAACCTCTCACCATCCTGGTCACCCTCTTCTGGACACGCTCAAGCTTGTCATCATCCTTCCTAAAATGTGGTGCCCAAAACTGGACACAGGACTCCAGGTAAGGTCTTACTTGCCTTGAAAGCCACTTGTTGGGGTCACCATTAGGTTGGTACTTGGGTGGGAGTCCACCAAGGAAGGCTTTGCAGAGGAAGGCCATGGTGAACCACCTCTTCTTCTCACTTGCCTTGAAAGCCCCTTGCTGGGGTTGCCATTAAGTCGGTACTTGGAAGGGAGACCACCAAGGAAGGCTCTGCAGAGGAAGGCCATGGCCAACCACCTCTGCTTCTCACTTGCCTTGAAAGCCCCTTGCTGGGGTCTCCATGTGTTGGCTATGACTTGATGACACTTTGTAGACACAGAGAGAGAGAGAGAGAGGGAGGGAGAGAGAGAGAGAGACTTGGTGTTGCACATAAGAGTCCAAAATCTAGAAAAGCCTATTTTGGTGTAGTGTAGTTAGAATGTCAGACTAGGATCTGGGAAGACCCAGGTTCGAATCCCCACACCGCCGTGGAAGGTTGCTGGGTGACCTTCGGCCAGCCAAAGTCTTTTAGCCTAGCCTATCTCACAGGTCTATTGTGAAGATAACACGGAGAAAGGGGGAACTGTGTGAGCTGATCTGGGCCCCCTTCAGGGAGAAAATAAGTAATTTTTTAAAAAATCTATGAAATGTATGTCTGAGAAATGGTCAACAAATCATCTTGCACTTCTTTTTAATTTTTTTATCATCTAAAGGGGTACAGAATACAAAGGAACAAAAGGGAAAGGTGCGAAGCACAAAACAACATTTGTTAAACACATATTAAGGACGTTACATAATACAAGAATCCAAAACATGAAAAAAATAACATGAAATGTCAAAATACGGTAAGATAATCACTGCTTCGACATAATATATTTCTATATATCTTTCCATTATTTCCTATTGATAGGGCTGGGTAAAAAAAAAAAAAGCCTATGGGCACGGAACGTAAGAGAAGAAAAGAGTGAAGAAAACCATTTTCCTTATCTTTATAGTAGTTCCGCCCTATTCTGCTATGGTCAGGCCTCACCTGGAGTCCCGTGTCCACTTTTGGGCATCACACTTTAGGAAGGATGTTGACAAGCTCGAGAGCGTGTCCAGAAGAGGGCGACCAGGATGGTGTGAGGGTTGGAATCCAAGTCTCACGAGGAAAGGCTGAAAGAGTTGGGTCTGTTTAGCCTGGGAAAGAGAAGGCTTAGAAGGGACATGATTGCAGTCGTCAAGGATCTGAAGGGCTGTCATGTAGAAGATGGAGCAGATCTATTCTCTCTTGCTCCGGATTGCAAGACTAGATCTAATGCCAGTAAATCCCCCGCTGGCCAGCTGATCAGTTGTGGGGGGCAGTGGTTCCCTGCCTTCAATAATGTCTTTGGGCTGTGGTGTTCAGTGGCACCTGCCTTCCTAATATCTCAGCTTTGTTTTATTTTATTTACATCTTGAAAAGCATTGGAGAAAATGGGCTCCGTCTCTTGGATGTGCATTGCCACCGGCCAGGTCTGACCTGAGGAATAAAGACCTGGACTGATTTCGCATAAGGAGCTGTGCTGCTGTCACACTTCCCTCTGCCCCGTTTCCATTGGTCAATTTCCCACTCGAAGCCGCGGGGCCGCATTTTGACCTGTGGCTTCGCCCGATTTCCCCGGCAGTTTCGTGATCCTGTTTTTCGTGGGTCATGAAACGTGCGGCAACCTGCGGCTTTGAATGGGAAATTGACCAATGGAAACAGGGCAATGGGAGGCGTGATGGAGGTGAAGCTCTTGTGCGAAATCGGTTCTGGTCTTCAACTCCAAAACTGACAACAGAATATTGTACTTAAGAACGTAAGAACATAAGAGAAGCCAATGTTGGATCAGGCCAATGGCCCATCCAGTCCAACACTCTGTGTCACACAGTGGCCAAAATATACCAGGTGCCCTCAGGAGGTCCAGCAGTGGGGCCAGCACACTAGAAGCCCTCCAGATCTTGTTATTTGTGTTACTTTATTCTGTTACTTTATTTGTGTTACTTCAGATCTTGTTATTTGTGGTAGAGATCTTCTTATTACGATGGTCAACGGTCAACGTAGATCAATACACCCTGTAAACTGTGGAGTCTTGTGAGTAAAAATTCTCCTTTGTGACCTACTGTCACTAAAGTTGTGAATGAGTGATTCGGCTGCTGCATAAATGAGTTTGCTCTGGAGCCGCCCTTCCTGAGCTCAGACAAAAAAATGTGTGAGCTGGAGGCTAAAAAATGTGAGCTAGCTCACACTAACTCAGCTTAGAGGGAACGCTGACGCTGAGAATATTTAATACGTTTTTTGCAAACACCAGTATTTTAGGGTTCCTCGATAATCTTTTAAAGACTGCAGGGTTCCTAAGAGCCCGACCGGATCAGTTTTTGACGCACCGGAAAACTTTAAATATGTAATCATTCGAAAAGAGGAATGCTGTTCGTTCCAAGTTGGAAGCAGGATCCAAAATTATGCACCGGCATAAGTTCAATGTGACATCCTCATGGAAAAAAAATAAAAAATAAAAAAAATCCCTGCCTGAGAGGAATAAAAGGGCAGTGGAATGTGTTGGGCCCATCCCGTAAAGCCCGTGTGGCTTTTGTTTCCTGTGTCTATCTAGCATTCTAATCTGCCCGGAAAAACCCGGACAGCTGTCTCCCTTGTGCTTTTAGCTGGGCCGCACACAATTGAAACAGATGGGAAAGAGACAAAGCGAAAACGCTGACAGAATTTTTAAAAAGAGCCAGCTGAGAGCCAGAAGGCGGGGCGATTGGATTTTATTTAGTTTCTCCTGTAAAGAGCCGGGAGTTTCGGGTTACGGACTATTCGGGGAGGTTTGAAGTCATTTCGAGCCTGTCAGGAGAGCCGAGAGGGTTATCACCTTCCGTTCCAGATGCACTGAACGTTTCGTTTTCAACCTGGACGGAGAAAGACAGATGCCAAGGGGCCCTTCGGGTGCCCACGAACCCCCCCGCACCACCATGTACAGAAGCAGCTACCTGCGCGAAGTGCGCAAGGAGAAGTACGAACGTTCGGACGCTTACGAAGAGCTGCCCGAATCGCCGGAGTTCGGCAGCCTTGCCCAAGCGCAAGGCCTGGAAAACCTACAGGAGCTCAACGAACGGTTCTCCAACTACATCAACCGGGCCCGGGTCCTTGAGCAACGCAATGCCATTTTCCGCAAGCAGCTCGAGACCTTCCAGCGCATGGAAGAGCTGGCCGGATTAGAAGAGGCTTTCGCAGCCCAGGTCGAGCTCAACCGCCAGCGCGTTCGTGAACTGGCCGCAGACAGGTCAAAGCTGGAGCGTGAGGAGAAAGACGCACAGCGTATGCTGGACGAATTCCGTAACAAGTAAGGGGGCGAGAGCGAATCCGGTTGTCCTTTAAAGATGTTTACTGACATTGACATTTCATAACTCATTCATTCATTCATTCATTCATTCATTCATTCATTCAGACTTTTACCCCGCCCTCCCGGCCGAAGCCTGCTCAGGGTGGCTTACATAAAAGCAGATAACTACATTGAAAACAGAAGCTGCAATTAAAACAAACTATAAAATCATACTAAAGGGCTAGTAGTTATTGACATTCGAATGACGGTAGCAGCTGATAACCAATGTACAAAGTTCTCATCTCGCAGTCAGCTCTCAGTGTTCAGTTGGAGTGTCCTTGCAGGGCTTGTTGTACTTTAGGCTGTTGATGGCAATTCCCAGAGTCCAGAGTCCGGGGCCCTCTCACTTTCAGCCAGCTGATGTTCTTCACTGGCGGTGGCAGCTCCCGAAAGCCTGGTGGAAGAGCTCCATTTTACAGGCCCTGTGGAACTGTAAAAGGCCCCGCGTGGCCCTGATCTCCTCCGGGAGCTCATTCCACCAGTGTGAAGCCACCACTGAGAAGGCCCTGGCCCTGGTCATCGACAGCCTAGCCTCCTTAAGACCTGGAAGGGCCAGTCAATTCTGGGCCTCTGACCACAGTGCTCTCTGGGGAACGTGTGGGGAAAGGTGGTCCCTTAGGTAAGTACGTCCTTGGCCATGTAGGGCTCTAAAGGTGAGAACCAGCACCTTGAAATGAATCCAGTATGCTATCGGCAGCCAGTGCAATGCCTTCAGCACTTGTTTCTGCATTGTGACTTACTGTGCCAGGTGGTGGTAGAAAGCGCCATCAAGTCATAGCCAATTTATGGCGACCCCTGTGGGGTTTTCAAGGCAAGAGACAAACGGGTGGTTTGCCTTTGCCTGCCTCTGTGCAGTGACCCTGGACTTTCTTGGTGGTCTCCCAACCAAGTACTAACCGGGCCGACCCTGCTTAGCTTCTGAGATCTGATGAGATCAGGCTAGCCTGGGCCCTCCAGGTCAGGCAAAGACACACACAGGGGGTTTTGCCATCGCCTGCCTCTGCGTCATGATCCTGGACTTGTCTCCAACTAAGCAGGGCTGACCTTGCTTAGCTTCCAATATCTGATGGAATCAGACTAGCCTGGGCCACCCAGGTTAGAGCAAAAGGCAGACAGTGAACATAAGAATATAAGAGAAGCCAATGTTGAATCAGGCCAATGGCCCATCTAGTCCAACACTCTGTCACACAGTGGCCAAAATATACCAGGTGCCATCAGGAGGTCCAGCCAGTGGGGCCAGGACACCAGAAGCCCCTCCCACTGCTGCCCCCTCCGAAGCACCAAGAATAGAGTGCATCACCTGCCCCAGACTGAGAGTTCCCATCTATACCTTGTGGCTAATAGCCACTGATGGACTTCTGCTCCATATGTTTATCTAATTCCCTCTTGAAACTGTCCATGCTTGTAGCTGCCACCACCTCCTGTGGCAGTGAATTCCATGTGTTAATCACTCTTTGGGTGAAGAAGGACTTCCTTTTATCTGTTCTAACCCGACTGCTCAGCAATTTCATGGAGTGTCCACAAGTTCTTGTATTGTGAGAAAGGGAGAAAAGGACTTCTTTCTCAACCTGCTCAGTCCCAGGCATAATCTTACAAACTTTGATTATGTCACCCCTTAGCCGTCGTTTCTCCAGGCTAAAGAGCCCCAAGCACTTTAACCTTTCTTCATAGGGAAGGTGTTCCAACCCTTTTATCATTCAAGTTGCCCTTCTCTGCACTTTTTCCAATGCTATAATATCCTTTTTGAGGTGTGGCGACCAGAACTGTACACAGTATTCCAAATGAGGTCGCACCAATGATTTATACGGGGGCATTATGAGACTGGCTGATTTGTTTTCAATTCAGTGGTGGTTTGCCATTGCCTACCTCTGCACAGAGATGCCGGGCTTCTTTGGTAGTCTCCCATCCAAATACTAACCAGGGCCAACTCTGCTTAGCTTCTGAGATCTATTGAGATCTGGCTAGCCCAGGCCATCCTCCTCTTTTTAAAACACAGTAGGGTTTTTTTTTTTTACCAACTCCAGTTTACTTTGTGACCTCAAAACGATCTAATGTGCTAAAAGCAAGGTACGTAATTTTGGTTCTGTACTCCTGGTTCTCCTGCCAACCTAGCAGTTCGAAAGCAAGAAATCTGCAAGTAGACGAATAGGTACCGCTTTGGTGGGAAGGTAACAGCGTTCCGGGCACCTCGGCATCTGGTCATGCCGGCCACGTGACCATGAAAATGTCTTCGGACAGCGCTGGCTCTTTGGCTTGGAAATGGAGATGAGCGCTGCCCCCTAGAGTTGGATTTGACTAGCTTTCGAGCGAGGGAAACCTTTACCTTTACCTTTAATTTCAGTGTAGTCCTCTTCAAGCATGTAGTCCTCTTCAAGGAGAGCCAGTTTGGTGTAGTGGTTAAGTGTGCGGACTCTAATCTGGGAGAACCGGGTTTGATTCCCCACTCCTCCACTTGCAGCTGCTGGATGGCCTTGGGCAAGCCATAATTCTGATAAGAGCTCTCCTTGAAAGAGCCATTTCTGTCAGAGCTCCCTCAGCCCCATTTACCTCACAGAGTGTCTGTTGTGGGGAGGGGAAGGGAAAGGAGTTTGTAAGCCACTCTGAGATGCCTTTGGGCAGTGAAGGGCGGGGTATAAATCCAAACTCTTCTTCTTCTTCATGTGCAATAGGGTTGCCAACCCCCCAGTGGGATTTCCCCCACTTCCTGATCACCCAATTCACCACTGACCAGCTGGCTGGTGGGGGCAGCCCCGCCCCTGAACAGCACCATTGTGCCTGATGTGCCTGGCACGATGACATCACCCAGAGATAACATCATTGCGCCGGGCACATCGTTCAGGGGACGCTCTAGTGTAAAACTCTATGGTGGCTCCAGGAGCCGGGCTGGAGCCCCCACTCGGCCAGAACCCCAGTAAGATCTGGCAACTCTAATGTGCAACGCAACAAAAGTCTTAAAGCTGCATGCCCGTATTGGTTCATTGTGGTGGGGAAGAGTCCTTAGGCAATGCGCATCTCCGACAGGTTTGTGAGGACCATTCTGAAGATGTTGTCCTCCGTGGGTGAGGAACACAGCACAAGAGTAGGGAACGCAGCTTCTAAGGATATCTAGGCACGGCAAGGGTGTTACCTGGATTCTGATATCACTGGTTTCCCTGGTGTTAATTAGACAACCCACTCTTTTAAATCTATCGTGGCTTTCTGGGGCTTCTCAGTTTTACTCTGACATTAGTGGTCTATGAAGAGTCAAGCCATTTCAGGAGCGAGGACATGCCGCAGGCCAGTGCTTATCGTTGTGCAGTTTTCTGAGACCTTTATCATCATCCTCAACATCATTATTACTATTATTATTAATTCAATGTATACCCCGCCGTCCCTGCCCAGGGTGGCTTACATAAAATATGTATCAATACAATCAAAATCTGTCATAAAACAAGCCACTCGATTATAAATTATCGTAAAGTGTTGGAACGTGCTCGAAAAAAAAGTGCCAGAGCAAAATTTCTAGATTTTATTTATTTATTAATCTATCTGCCAGAATTTTTATCTCGCCCTCCCGGCCTAGGGCGGCTCAGGGCGGCTTACAGACAGAATGAAATCCCGACCATACAGTAGAATAAAATCACATCCGTTGATCTAAATACGAAGTTAAAACCAAGACATAATAAAGCGCTAGCAGCATTTCCTCATTTTACGGTCAGCTCCTTGGTCTTCTTCAGCTATCTGGGGTGATTGGCTCAGGCGGTGTTTAAGGGTCAGGGTTCCAGTGGGTCAGGGTTCCACCAACGTAGGTGTCAGTTGTTGGTAGCAGTGGTGGTGGTGGTGGCAGCTCCAAAGGCCTGGTGGCAGAGCTCTGTTTTACAGGCCCTGAGGAACAGTGAAAGGTCCTGCAGGGCCTTGGTCTCTTCTGGGAGCTCATTCCACCAGAATGGAGCCACCACCAAAAAAGCCCCGGCCCTAGTTGCCACCAGTCTGGCCTCCTTAATGCTCGGGAGAGCCAGCTGATTCTGGGTCCCAGACCACAGCATCCTCCGGAGTACATATGGGGGGGATTGTACAAGAATACTTAGGTAATGGTCACTTAGTGCAAGGTCTATGCATTGTGACAGTTATGGAATGAGAAGCGTGCCCCGTATAAGTATTCCATCTTCCACAAGCAGCTCAAGACACGGGTGAACGGGAAAGAGGGTGGCCAAGTCCTTCCTGGATGGGATTGGGGGGGGATACTTACCAGTTGAAAGAAAAAGGCCCAAGCCACATTGCCAGCATGACACAGGAAGTGACATCATCATGCCGGTGACTTCCAGGCAATGCTCTGGTATTTGGGCCAAAAACACTGGTAAAACCAGCTTCTACCACGGAGTTTCTGCCCCAATACCAGAGCATTGCCTGGAAGTCACTGGCATGATGACGTCACTTCCTGTGCAATGCTAGCAACATGGCCTAGGCCTTCCTCTTTCTACTGGTAAGTCCCCCCTGCTGGCCAGCTGATTGGCAGCTGGGGGCAGGGCCTGGTGGTGGGGAACCCCTAAAGCAGAGGCCCCCAAACTTATTTGTCCTACTGCCCCCTTTTCAGGAAAAAAAATTACTCAGCACCCCCCTGGAAATCTATCTTCAATAAGTAGACAAAAAGCTGCCATTTGTGGATCTGCACCTAGATCGTTCCAGTGCCCCCGAGGTGGTGGTATCGCCCACTTTGGGAACCAGTGCCCTAAAGGGAGGGAAGTGCGAGATGTTGCCCAAGATCTTGAGCGATTAGAATTGTACGAAGTCTGTTCATGTTTCCGCTTGCCCGTCGCGCATCCAAGCCATTGTTTGTCTCCAGCGTGAACATGTTCAATGTGTAAAGGACTCCATAAGCGATATGCATCCATGTTCAGCTATGTGCACAGCTGTGGTAGCAACCAGGGATGCTTGAAGACCTGCCTCTTTGGCTCACGTCCTGTTCACTGAATGTGAACAGAGAGCTGAGCGTTCAACGATCGACAGCTGTTTGGCTGTGGGCTGCATTGTGTGCCTTCCTAACCATGCAATACAGTACAATTGGCTTTTTGTGCACATCCATTCTTATACGGCCCAATCCAATTTTATTACCTCCCCTCCCCCTGGTAAAAAGGTAAAGGTAAAGGTTCCCTTGCTCAAAAGCCAGTCGAATCCGACTCGAGGGTTGCGGTGCTCATCTCCGTTTCAAAGCCGAAGAGCCAGCGCTGTCCGAAGACGTTTCTATGGTCATGTGGCCGGCATGACTAAACGCCAAGGCGCACAGAACGCTGTTACCTTACCTATTTATCTACTTGCAATTTCTTGCTTTCGAACTGCTAGGTTGGCAGGAGCTGGAACTAGAGACGGGAGCCCGCTCCGTCTTGTGGCACCCGGGTCTTGAACTGCTGAACTACTGACCTTCCACAGCCTGCAGTTCAGCGTCTTAACCACTTGAGCCACCGCAGCTCCCTTCCCCCTAGTACTATTGGGTTAAATGTAAAAAAAAGAAAGAAAGTATCATTTGCCTTGGAAGCACGGAAACTTTTCTCGGTATCCCCGATTCTCCACGTTTCCCAGTTAAGGGGGGAAATGCTATACAGACAAATGACAAAGATGGACTGACTCCAATGGCAACAAGAGAAAGTAATTTTTATTCACAAAAGTAGAAGCACGTCTCACTTGACATATTCGTGCAGGTACATTTAACGGATAGTGAACAGATTGACTTCGAAAAAGGTTAGTTTGCCACAGTTCCATGCCCAAGTAAGAGACGGAAGAAAAGATGTCCTACGTAAGATGAAATACAGAAGGCAAGTAACAGCCAAAGAGGCTCAACATCCCGCTGATAAGAGGGAGGGGGCCAGCTGCCAAGGGTTCCCCAGCGAGTGAATTCTCTCAACCCTTTCCCTCCCAGATCCTCTTGCATGCAGAGTTATTATACCCATCAGGTACATGCTGCATAACTGCTCCACTCAGCCTGGGCTGACTGTCTAAACAGACAATTAGATCAGTCACAAATCATCTAAATCAGTCACCAATCAGTCCTGTCTTTTAATAAAATCCTATCCTTCGGTCTCTGTCTAAGTGGTCTAATGGATGCCAATCAGCCTGAATCAGCAGTGTCTTTGTACCGAGGCAGCTCTGCAAAAACTCAGTGCAAAATCGTCCGGTGCGCGTTCACAGCTGTTCGGCAGGAACTGAACAGACCAGACGATTGCGTCATGTGAGTTTGATAAGAGGGGCAAAATTCGCAGCATCCCCAGTAGCAATTTGAATTATCCCCCGGCTGTGTTGCGGGGTGGCCCTTCCTGTGTACTCATTGCGTGGTAGGACCCATAACATGATTCATGTAGTGGCCCTAACGCTTGCTTTAGGACCGGGTCCCCGAAAACTTCTCTGGCTCCCCCCGCAGTGCCAGGTGGAACTTTCACCCAGGGCCGGGTGGAACTTTCACCCAGCTGGGCTTCTTCTTTCCCCCCCCAAAATAACTTTATTTAAAAAAACAACAACTATATATACAAAATATCATGCAATCTCCAGGCAGTCACCAAAATAACATTTTCATATCTATTGATGATCGACAAACAAACCAGAGATCTGTTAAAGAAATAACATATCTTGATACAACATGGTTTTTTTCTCCAGTTATTTATTGAATGACAGGAAACCATACTTCAACAAATTTAGTGGTGGGATTATTTACCACATCAGTTTGATGTAGTGGTTAAGTGTGCAGACTCTGATCTGGGAGAACCAGGTTTGATTCCCCACTCCTCCACTTGCAGCTGCTGGATGACCTTGGGCAAGCCATACTTCTGACAAGAGCTGTTCTTGAAAAGAGTAGTTTCTGTCAGAGCTCTCTCGGCCCCACCTACCTCACAGGGTGCCTGTTGTGGGGAGGGGAAGGGAAAGGAGTTTGTAAGCCGCTCTGAGACTCTGAGTGAAGGGTGGGGTATAAATCCAATCTCTTCTTCTTCTACTTTGGTATGGCCCTGATTGGCTGGGCATCCTGTTAATCAGAGCTTCTGTGTTAAATATTGACAAGTCATTACGGGAGTTATGCCTAAACTCACTCCCTGATGTTTTGCAGTTGGCTCTGCCTTGTGTGGCAGCCATTTTGTGGTTGGCTTTGCCTCCTGTGGCAGCCATTTTGTGGTGGCAACCGTCACCTTGGGTCAAAATTTCAGAGGCGCACATAGGTTCAAAAAGGTTGGGGACCCCTGCTTTAGGATGTAGCATTGACAAAATGGAATTGTTTCTTTGGTATTTGGATTTCCTTATTTAGACCGATATCCTCCCCTGTACCTTGGCCGATGGGCATGTAAAAGAATCAGGCCCGAAAAGAGGGCCTATGGAATCCACTGGCCAATGTCGGGATGAGGCCAGCAGATCACCTGGAATTACAATGAAGAAGAAGAAGAGAAGAGATGAGATTGGATTTATACCCCGCCCTTCACTACCCATGCTGACCAGTTCCCCTGGAGAAAATGGCAGCTTTGGAGGGCGGACTCTGTGGCCTTGTGCCCTGCTGAAGCCCCTCCCCTCCCCAAATCCCGCCCTCGCCAGGCTCCACCCCCCGAATCGCCAGGAACTTCCCAACATGGAGTTGGCAATCATAGTACCAACCGTGGTTTCAGTTCAAATTCAGTCCTTACGGTCCAAGTTAGAATAATTTCATAAACGAAACACTAAAAGTAACATCGGTTTTATTCAGACATACGGATTATAACAGCACACACAGAGATTTATTAATTTTGATTCCCCCCCCCAACATTTGTTTCTTCCATTCTAACACTGCAAGAGGTTTTTCCCAAAGAGGTGGGATTTTAATTAAGGAATTAAGTTATTTATACCCTGCTAGAGGATGTGGAGTGGTATAGTACAGGCCAGGCTTGTCAGATGTTGGAAGCTATGCAGGGTGGGTACAGGGTTGGACTCTGCAGAGGAAGGCTATGGCAAGCCATCTCTGTGCCTCCCTTGCCTTGAAAGCCCCTTGCTGGGGTCACCATTAGGTTGGTACTTGGATGGGAGACCACCAAGGAAGACTCTGCAGAGGAAGGCCATGGTCAACCACCTCTGCTTCTCACTTGGCTTGAAAGCCCCTCGCTGGGGTTGCCATTAAGTTGGTACTTAGATGGAAGACCACCAAGGAAGGCTCTGCAGAAGCAGGAAATGGCAAACCACCTCTGCCTCTCACTTTCCGTGAAAGCCCCTTGTTGGGATCACCATTAATCTGGTACTTGGACGGAGGACCACCAAGGAAGACTTTGCAGAGGAAGGCAATGGCAAGCCATCTCTGTTTCTCACTTGCCTTGAAAGCTACTTGCTGGGATCATCATTGGGTTGGTACTTGGATGGGACACCATCAAGGAAGGCTCTGGAGAGGAAGGCAATGGCCAACCACCTCTGCTTCTCACTTGCCCTAGAAGTCCCTTGCTGGGGTCGCCATTAAGTCCTTCCATTAGTTTTGGCTGAGTGAGAGTGACTGACCCACGATCATGGTGACTTTCCATGGCAGAGTCAGAATTCGAACCTGGGACTTCCTAATCTTAGTCTGATGGCCAAACTACTAGACCGCTCTAGTAGAGCTTTCTCTGCCAGTGGAAGGATTATTGTACTGAGCAGAATCCCGCTGAAAAGGCACCGAAAGCTGAGCCGCTGGACCATTTCATTTCATTTCATTTCACCTATATTTGACTTTTCTTCCACTTCTTTGTAGGTATAGAAACGAGTGTGAGTATCAGCAGATGCTGAAAACGACCCTGGAACGCCTTAACAAGGTAAGCTCACGGTATCAGATATGATGTGCCACGCATCTAAGATTTTCTTCTCTCTTGTCATTTGTGATGTTATGGGTGCTGTCCAATAGGTACCAGCAAGAGTTGTACAACCTGCCCGACCACTACAGTCATTTCTGGAGGCCCTCCTTCGGGTGCCCCCACCTTCTGAGATTACCTGGGTGGCAACCCAGGAGAGGGCAGCCCTGTAGCTAGATGATTTTCAGTTGGGGGGTGCTAGGGGGGCACGCCGTCACTTCTGATGTCACAAGATTATAAAATAAATATAGGATAGCATTTTCCTAGCCCCGCCCCCAGCTACCTGAAGGGGGAGTAGAAAAGAGGTGCCACTGGAAGGAGAGAGGCCCACACTGAGAGCCAGTCTGGTGTAGTGGTTAAGAGTGCGGACTCTAACCTGGGAGAGCCGAGTTTGATTCCCCACTCCTCCACATGCAGCTGCCGGTGTGACTCTAGGTCAGTCACAAGTTGTCTCAGAGCTGCTCTCTCAAGGGCAGTTCTTTCAGAGCTCTCTCAGCCCCACTTACCTCACAGGGTATCTGTTGTGGGGAGGGGAAGGGATTGTAAGCTGCTCTGAGGCTCCTTTGGGTAGAGAAGGGCGGGATATAAATCCAATCTCCTTTTCTTCTTCTTCTTCTTCTTCTTCTTCTTCTTCTTCTTCTTCTTCTTCTTCTTCTTCTTCTTCTTCTTCTTCTTCTTCTTCTTCTCCTTCTCCTCCTCCTCCTCCTCCTCCTCCTCCTCCTCCTCCTCCTCCTCCTCTGTGGGGCATTCCACCCGCCTACCCGTGGAAGACTTTCTTGAAGTCAACAGGGTTTGCTTCCAATGCTCCTTCTAAGCTGTGGAAGTCTTGTGAGCAAAAATTCTACCTTGCGAGCTACTGTCATTCAAGTCATGAGCGAGCGATTGCGCCACTGCGTCAATCAGTTGGCTCTGGAGCCCTCCTTCCTGAGCGGAGACAAAAATGTGTGAGCCGGAGGCTAGAAAACTGTGTGCTACCTCACACTAACTCAGCTTAGAGGGAACACTGCGTCGCTTCCTAGCAGCAAAGTTGTTGCGCCTGGCCGGTCACCCAGAAAAATATAAAAGGAACATGAAAACAAATTGGCTCCGGTGACTAATGGCGCCTTCCCTCGCAAATGTAAAATCCCGTCCGCTCTCCTCTGACACAGACTGACCTGCCACAAATGGTAAACATCAGATGGCTTAATGTAATTCCCGCAGCGGCAGCCGTCCAAACAGGCTGTTAAGAGCTGCCGGTTGCTAGAGAACATTTAGACCTCGCTCTGAGTGAATAACAAAATGGCCCCATCCGTTCATTACCCTACAGTCCACAAATGCAAATGTCCGGAGGCTTTCCAGATCAGCAGTCGGTACCGAAAGGCCGCACCGGCTTTTAGAAAGGACAAAACCCGTAGCACAGTCGGGGACTTTCGTGAAAGCCATTGTGGGATTTCTAAATGAATCCCTGCGGGACGGGTGGTAAACAACATCTGCTGGTCAGCTGCACGGTGTCATAAAACCAAACTGTTCGTACAAAGCAGCAGGGCACCCAGCTTGTGAAAGTCTTCGTCGTTTCCAGTGTTTCTGTTTAACTCCCGAAACCAAAGCGACACAATCCGAATACGGACTCCCCGAAGGGTTTGTTTAAAAAGGAGAACAGATCCTGTAGCTCAGCTGAAAAGCAAACTGCTTTGTTGGGAGAGATGCAGACTTCGTTGGGGGAGAACACCTGGAGGTTTTGGGGGCGGAGCCTGGGAGGGCGGGGTCTGGAGAGGGGAGGGGCCTCAGCAGGGTATAATGGCGGAGGGTCCATCCTCCAAACCAGCCATCTTCTTAACATAAGAACATAAGAGAAGCCAATGTTGGATCAGGCCAATGGCCCATCCAGTCCAACACTCTGTGTCACACAGTGGCCAAAAAGACCAGGTGCCATCAGGAGGTCCAGCAGTGGGGCCAGGAAACTGGAAGACCTCCCACTGTTGCCGCCCCCAAGCACCAAGAATACAGAGCATCCCTTGCCCCTGACCGAGAGTCCCTATCTATACAGATAAAAGGAAATACTTCTTCACCCGAAGAGTGTTTAACGCATGGAATTCACTGCCACAGGAGGTGGTGGCAGCTACAAGCATGGACAGGTTCAAGAGGGAATTAGATAAACATCTGGAGCAGAAGTCCATCAGTGGCTATTAGTCACAGGGTATAGATGGGAATTCTCAGTCTGGGGCAGGTGATGTACTCTATTCTTGGTGGTGGAGGGGGCAGCAATGGGAGGGCTTCTAGTGTCCTGGCCCCACTGCTGGACCTCCTGATGGCACCTGGTATATTTTGGCTGCTGTGTGACAGAGTATTGGACTAGATGGGTCATTGGCCTGATTCAGCATTGGCTTCTCTCATGTTCTTACCTTGTGGCTAATAGCCACTGATGAACCTCTGCTCCAGATGTTTATCCAATTCCCTCTTGAAGCCATCCATGCTTGTAGCTGCCACCACCTCCCGTGGCAGTGAATTCCATGCATTAATCACTAACCTGACTGCTCAGGAATTTCATGGAGTGCCCACGAGTTCTTGTATTGTGAGAAAGGGAGAAAGGACTTCTTTCTCTACCTGCTTTCTCTATGTCTTCAGGGGGAAATTTCTCTGCCCTCTGGAATAGGCATTCTCAGGAGGATATCCATGTTAGTCTGCAGTAATAATGATGGATGTGAATCCAGTTGTACTTT
Organism: Gekko gecko; assembly: GCA_029375565.1. Taxonomy (NCBI): domain Eukaryota; kingdom Metazoa; phylum Chordata; class Lepidosauria; order Squamata; family Gekkonidae; genus Gekko; species Gekko gecko. The sequence continues at coordinate 326,281,351 of JAPDNY010000001.1, forward strand.
AGATAGCCCAGGAAAGCCCAATCTCGTCAATGCTCGGAAGCTAAGCAGGGTTGACTCTGGCAAGAACTTGGATGGGAGACGTCCAAGGAATACCAGCAGTTGGGAGGAGGGGGCAGGCTTTATTCAGCCACCTCTCGGGATATCCTCCATGCCCCCAGTAGGGGTCAGTCAACAGAGGTTGCCATGACTTCCAGGTGAACACACAGTCATACACACACATGTGCACACATATGAAAAATACAGGGGGGGAAACTACCACTTTTTAAAATCAGATGAAGCAAGTGTTGACTCTTGAAAGCTTCTACCCTCCAAATCTTGTTGGACTTGGATATTGTTTTACTTTACAGTGGGCTACTTTGGCTGGCATTAAACCTCATACTGGGGCCGTGGCATCTGTTTTACAAGCAGAAGGTCCCAGGTTCAATCCCCAGCATCTCCAATGAAAAGTATCAGGTAATATTGGTTGTTGTAGATTTTCAGGGCTGTCTGGCTGTGGACTTGGCATTGTAGGACCTGACGTTTCGCCAGCAGCTGTGACTGGCATCCTCAGAGGTATAACACAGAAAGATGGAGTACTCTCTGTGTCAAGGTGAGCGGAAAAATGGTAGGCAGGTAATTTATATCTACTCAGGAAGGTGGGGGAGGGATGAGTCTTTATCTTGTAGGAGTTCCCCAGGCTGTGACATGTCCTGAAAAACATGAAATGCTCTACATCTTACAATAGCACTACAGATAAGATTAGAATTTCAACAGCCAATCCATATCCAAAAGAACCTCCTCAGGAAAGCTCCTCTATTAGCATGTCACAGCCTGGGAAATTCCTACAAGATAATCTCAGCCCTACCCCACCCTCCTGAGTAGATATAAATTACCTGCCTACCATTTTTCTTCTTCTCACCTTTACACAGAGAGTACTCCATCTTTCTGTGTTGTACCTCTGAAGATGTCCAACTTGCCCTATTTAGGCAAGCTGATTGAGAGAGCGGTGGCGACTCAGTTACAGGGCTTTCTGGATGACGCTTCCGTCCTTGATCCACTCCAGTACGGCTTCCGCCCGGGCTACGGGACGGAGGCAGCTCTGGTCGCCTTAACGGACGACCTCCGGAGGCATCTGGATCGGGGTGGTGTGGCGGCACTGTTGCTATTAGATCTGTCGGCTGCATTTGATACAGTCGACCACCAGTTGCTGATCCACCGCCTCGCCGACGTGGGGATTCAGGGGCTCGCTCTTCAATGGCTTGCCTCTTTTCTCCAAGGTCGGGGACAGAGGGTGGTGCTAGGGGGGCAGCAGTCCCGGAGGCACCCGCTTGAATGCGGGGTGCCTCAGGGGGCAGTGCTCTCCCCGATGTTGTTTAACATCTATATGCGCCCCCTCGCCCAGATTGCTCGGCGGTATGGGCTGGGTTGTCACCAATATGCGGATGACACCCAGCTCTACCTGATGTTGGGCGGCCAGTCGGACTCCGACCCGGAAGATCTTCACCGGGCCTTGCAGGCTGTGGCTGGGTGGCTCCGGCAGAGCCGATTGAAGTTAAATCCTGCCAAGACGGAAGTCCTGTGCCTGGGTTGGACTGGCCGGGGGCTGGGGCTCCTGCTTCCGACCTTTGACGGGGCATCGTTGGTGCCGGCGCCGGAGGTTAGGAGTCTGGGAGTGCTCCTGGACCCCGCACTAACCATGGGGGCCCAGGTGGCAGCCACTGTCAAGTCAGCTTTTTTACCATCTTCGGCTGATTCGGCAGTTGGTCCCGTTTCTCGACCGCGAAGACCTGGCCACGGTGATTCATGCAATGGTTACCTCGAGGTTGGACCACTGCAACGCCCTCTACATGGGGCTGCCTTTGGGGCAAATCCGGAGGCTGCAGCTAGTGCAGAATGCTGCAGCCAGGCTGTTGACGGGCACCCCTAGGCGGGAGCACATTCGGCCTGTGCTGAAAGTGCTGCACTGGCTGCCTATAGCATACCGGATTCGCTTCAAAGTGCTGGTGCTTACCTTTAAAGCCCTATATGGTCAGGGTCCGGCATACCTGAGGGACCGCCTTTCCCCACATATGCCCCAAAGAGCACTTCGGTCTGAATCGCAACATCGCCTGGCGGTTCCTGGCCCCAAGGAGGCCAGGCTGGCGGCCACGAGGGCTAGATCATTCTCAGTGGCGGCTCCTACCTGGTGGAACGAGCTCCCGGAGGAGATCAGGGCCCTGCGAGACCTTTTGCAGTTCCGCAGGGCCTGTAAGACGGAGCTCTTCCGCCAGGCGTTAGAGTAGGAGCCGCCGCTGTCCTTTCCCCCCTCCTTGGCCGCTGCCTGCCCCCCCCACTGCTACTTTGCCAACTGTGTGGTGGAGGAAGGGGATAGCTGAGTTAAGCCCTTGGGGCCTGCCACGACCAACCCTGCTGGGTTATATTGCTGTGTTTAATGATCATCGGAAGCCATCGGGTTGAGACAAGAGCACTTTATGATGTGGATATGTTTTAGATATTTATATGCCTATATGTTAAGTTTTAACTTGTTTGTCCTGGCACTGGTTGCCCTTTTGTAAGCCGCCCTGAGCCCGTTCGTGGGGAGGGCGGGGTAGAAATGGAATGTATAAATAAATAAATAAGATGCAAGTCACAGCTGCTGGTGAAACGTCAATGTCAAAATCATAAGAACATAAGAACATAAGAGAAGCCAATGTTGAATCAGGCCAATGGCCCATCTAGTCCAACACTCTGTCACACAGCGGCCAAAATATACCAGTTGCCATCAGGAGGTCCAGCAGTGGGGCCAGAGCAACAGGAGCCCTCCCACTGCTGCCCCCTCCAGCACCAAGAATAGAGTGCATCACTTGCCCCAGACTGAGAGTTCCCATCTATACCCTGTGGCTAATAGCCACTGATGGACTTCTGCTCCATATGTTTATCTAATTCCCTCTTGAAACTGTCCATGCTTGCAACTGCCACCACCTCCTGTAGCAGTGAATTCCATATGTTAATCACTCTTTGGGTGAAGAAGTATTTCCTTTTATCTGTTCTAACCCGACAGCCAGACAGCCCGGAAAATGTACAACAACCAATGAACTCCGGCCATGAAAGCCTTTGACAACATATCAGGTAATAGGTGATATGAAAGACCTCAGCCTGAGTTCCTAAATTTAAGGAACTGGAGCTGGAGAGAAAGATCAAGATGATTCATATGACAGCATTCTGCATTACTATGGAGGGCTGCTGCCTGCCAGAGCAGGAAATACTGACCATTATTCCAGAATCATAATTTATGTAATGGCATCACTGGTTACCATTTGCTGCTGATAACGTGTGCACTCATGGGCAGTGAAGGATTTTAGTAACCTGCCTCTGGGCAATTCTGCATTGGCTTTTCCCTCCCTTGTTTCACCAAACCCACCTTGGAAGAGAAATTCCCCTCTGCATTGCATGCTGCTTTCTCTTTCTTTGATCATCGGGTTTTATGGTACCCTCTGCATTGCATGCCACTTTCACTATCTTTCATCATCGAGTTTTATGGTACCCTCTGCATAGATTTATGGCCATTAAGGGGTGACTTTGCAGCCAGTTCAACATTACCCTTGGGTATTTTGAATGTGGTTTTGAGCTGCACCTTTTCCTCAGTGTTGAGAAACTGTGGAGTGAACGCCAGATGCAGAATTGCCCTCTATCAGAGGGGACTTGGTAGGGATAAAACTGGGCAACTGGTAACGGTGTGTCCTCTCCTGTCAAGTCATGTCTGACTTCTAGTGACCCTATGAATGAATGACCCTCAAAACGTCATTGTTATATCATGGCAAGTTGTGACTTTGGTGACGTTCCCTTATTGAACTGTCTAATTATTTCCCCCTGATCCCTTAGGGCCGAAAAGCCTGTGCTGTAGTTTGGTTTCACTTCTTCTGCTGGTTGTTGGCTGTTCGTTTCTTTTCAACGAGAGGCCAGGAAAGGCCCTACTTCTGTTCCAATAAAACAGCCAGTTTGGTGTACTGGTTATGGGTGTGGACTCTAACCTGAGAGAACCGGGTCTGATCCCTCACTCCTCCACTTCCAGCTGCTGGTGTGACCTTGGGCAAGCCATAGTTCTGTCAGAGCTGTCCTTGAAAGAGCAGTTTCTGTCAGAGCTCTCTCAGCCCCACCTACCTCACAAGGTGTCTGTTGTGGAGAGGGGAAGGGAAAGGACTTTGTAAGCCATTCAGACACTCCAAGTGAATGGTGGGATATAAAACCAATCTCCTCCTCCTCCTTCTCCTCCTCTTCTTCTTCTCAAGAACATAAGAGAAGCCAATGTTGAATCAGGCCAACGGCCCATCTAGTCCAACACTCTGTCACACAGTGGCCAAAAATACCAGGGGCCATCAGGAGGTCCAGAAGTGGGGCCAGGACACTAGAAGCCCTCCCACTGCTGCCCCCACCAGCACCAAGAATAGAGAGCATCACCTGCCCCAGACTGAGAGTTCCCATCTATACCCTGTGGCTAATAGCCACTGATGGACTTCTGCTCCATCTGTTTATCTAATTCCCTCTTGAAGCTGTCCATGCTTATAGCTGCCACCACCTCCTGTGGCAGTGAATGCCACGTGTTAATCACTCTTTGGGTGAAGAAGGACTTCCTTTTATCTGTTCTAACCTGACTGCTCAGCATCTTCTTCTTCTTCTTCTTCTTCTTCTTCTTCTTCTTCTTCTTCTTCTTCTTCTTCTTCTTCTTCTTCTTCTTCTTCTTCTTCTTCTTCTTCTTCTTCTTCTTCTTCTTCTTCCACAGTCCTGTCCTTCACAACCTTGCTCAGGTCTTGCAAACTGAGGGCCGTGGCTTCCTTGATGGAAACCATCCATCTCAGGTTTGGATCTTCCTCTTTCCCTGCTCCTAGCTTTATAGTCTTTTCCATAATGACTCTTGTCTTTTCATCATGTAACCAAAGTACGATGGCCTCCGTTTCGATCCGGTTGGTCAGCCGCGTCCTCACATATGTATTCTCAACAAGAAGGACTATAAATCCTCTGTACTTTACCATATTTCTTTTTTCAGAATAGCACATTGGAATACTAACTGTAATGCAAGGGGTATCGGGATGTCGGCTGACATCACAGCATTTTTTGGAGGGGGATGTGGCGTTAAGGGCCCTCCACGCCTGAGCGGAGAGAATGAAGACCCCCCCGTTACTTCCCACAATTAGAAAAGACACCTTTAGACATTTATCTGCGAGTCGGACATGTTTATTGCTTTACAATTGTTGACCTTATACCCTTAACTTGTTATTGAGTTTCCACTTTGCATATCTTGAATAGCATTATGCAGGAACTCATTAGCATAATAGGCCACATCCCTGACAGCACATCTCATTAGCCTATTAGGCCACACACCCATGTTACCAGAAGTGAGGTCATCCAGCCACACCCACCTTTTGCTTCTTGTTGCCACTCATGCGACCATGCACCCAATACACACATAGGCATCCAGCCGATTTACCAGGAAAAAGCCATTTACAGCCGTGCCTCCAGGCCAGCAGTCTGAACGCTCCCATGCGCCTCCTCCCGGTATGCTCCCGCATCAGTCCGAGCTGTGTGACTGGCTTTTTTGCCATGACTGGCTCCTGCTGCAAATTGCTAGTCTGTCCTCAGCCAGGGAATGCCGTCGTATGACTTATCTTGACCTTTCTCCTTTGCAACGTATCCTTACCCTTTAGGGTCTATTCGAGTTCCATCATGGCTGCCCTTCCCAGTCTCAACCTCCTTCCAATTTCATGCAATTACCTGTTCTTGTTATTCCTGACTTAATCTTTGTTTTATTTCTGAAACTGTCAACAGTCCTTTTTTTAAAATAAATAACTTTTATTTATATAATATAGCAACAATTTACAGTAGCACATTCTATTAGGAAACCGCTACAATAGAAACATGATTTTAAAAAACCACAAGAGCAATAAAACCAAGATAAAGGTAAAGGTTCCCTTGCTCGAAAGCCAGTCGAATCCGACTCTAGGGTTGCGGTGCTCATCTCCGTTTCAAAGCCGAAGAGCCAGCGCTGTCCGAAGACGTTTCCGTGGTCATGTGGCCGGCATGACTCAACACCAAGGTGCACGGAACGCTGTTACCTTCCCACCGAAGTGGTACCTATTTATCTACTTGCAATTTCTTGCTTTCGAACTGCTAGGTTGGCAGGAGAATAAAACCAAACAGCTATTCAAAATATAGCTATAACCTTCAAATTATCTGGAATGCCTTTTTCTGCTTACCATGTCTTTCTATATATTCAAGAAAGGGAAACCAACGTTCCAAAAAATCTGAATGAAACTCTGGATTCTCTGTCAAGGATATAACTTCTGACATTTTGTCCATGACCAGGTATTCCCACAACTTATTAAACATAATCAATGAGGGTTGTTTACTATTTTTCCAATGCCTATCCAGTAAAGTCTTGGCTGCCACCGACGTATAAGAAATGAGATCTTTCCTGACAGCAGTAACATCTACCCCCTCCCATAAATTAAGCAAGACAAGTAACTATACAGTCCTCAGTAGCCGTGGCGAATCTTTACTTTCTGCTTTTTTGTTATTGTTGTTTAAAATATTTATGAGTATTGGCTTTTCCATAGCAAATAAATGCATGCCATCCTAATAATAATTCATGTCCTGACATTAATAGTCTGGTATTTTCTAATGTAATCCATTTGTTTAACCACATCACTGATGATGCTCTATAGTATAATATCCAATGTGAAAAGGCAAATCCAGCTCTTTCTTTTGCATCTTGTAACACCTTCAATTTTATTCTTGGTTTCTTGTTCTGCCATATTAAAATGTATCATCAATTTATCAAGTTCCTTAAAGTATTTCTGGTTTTGAAGTATTGCAATAAGAATATCAATCTTGGTAAAATATTCATCTTTACTGCAACTTCACTGATGAGCCACAAACACCTCTCCACATTCCGTCTTCCGCGATTTCCCCTTTTACGGTTTTGGTTTTCCACCGTGTGATTATTTCATGGGTCGATGCCAACTAAGACTAGCTAGAATGAGTCTCCGACGAGTTTTAGAGGAAGGAACTTTTGATCATTTTGACTGATGCTTAGAGATCCAATGTTGGATCCTGTGACGTGTCAGTAGAAGATGCTGATGGCTGCCAATCTTCCCGGCTTTCCTCTCCTCCTAGAAGTCCTTTTCAACCTCAGGAAAAGATGTTCCCAGAATTGTGGGACTTACTTGGAGGAAGAAGGGAAGGATTTTTGCCCTTCCCCACTACAGCTTCCAAATTCTACATGACTATTACTCCATATGGGTTCTTCAGTCCCAAGAGAACGCTTTTCTTTGTTTAGAAAGTCATGCCGGGGTTGGGTTGCCCTCCAGGTGGGACCTGGAGATCTCCTGGAATTACCACTGATCCTCTGATGACAGGGATCAGTTCCCCTGGAGAAAATGGCTGCTTTGGAGGGTGGACTCCATGGCATTATACACCAATGAGGTCTCTCCCCAAATTCTTCCTGCCGTAGGCTCCACCCCCAAAATTTCCAGGTATTTCCTGACCCAGAGCTGGCAACTGTAGCTGGGAGAGGAAGAAAAAGCCAGGAACACTGTTGATCCTTATGGAGTCCTTGTGTAGTCTTTGCACTGGATCCAACCCTTGGAATCAATTTCGCCAACTTTTATATCTCATTTTTGCCAAGTGCACATCTAGGAACCAATCTTCTAACTCCTTCAAATCGTGGCCTATAGCTTTTCCACAGAGGGCTCTCGAGGATACCTTCAGACCTAGTCATGAACCTTGTGGGTATTCTACCGAGCTCATTCGTATAATTGAATCCATCTCATAAGAGCCAGGATGGCTCAGGTATTAATCGTGTTTAATCGATTCTTGGCTGCGGGCTCAGCTTCCAGTAGTTCAATGAGGGTCAGTTTATGGAGATGCCAGTAATAAGCTTTTTTTACAGACTTGAGCAGTCAATCTGATGGTGCCCACAGATTCTTGGGGACCTGTGGATGGAAATGCATCCAGATGTAATTACCGTTGACCAGATGTTCCAGCTGTAGAAGTCCTTCACTTTAATTACGTGGAGCGCCGCACAATTTCAAAGGTCAAAACAGCATCAGTTGGAGCATTAGCTGAAAAGGCCTGTGCTTATGAAGCGGCTGTCGGGTCGAGCTGAAGACTCGGCTAATGGTCTTATGCTGCCCGTCTATCAAAGCTGCGTAGTGTCGGCTGGAAATATCATGAGAACGTAAGAGAAGCCAATGCTGGGTCAGGCCAATGGCCCATCCAGTCCAACACGCTGTGTCACACAGTGGCCAAAAATACCAGGGGCCATCAGGAGGTCCAGCAGTGGGGCTGGGATAGTAGAAGCCCTCCCACTGTGCCTCCCTCAAGCACCAAGAAGACAGAGCCTCACTTGCCCCAGACATAAGAACATAAGAGAAGCCAATGTTGGATCAGGCCAATGGCCCATCCATTCCAACTCTCTGGAGGTCCAGCAGTGGGGCCAGGACATCGGAAGCCCTTCCACTGTCCCCCCCCCAAGAACCAAGAATACAGAGCATCCCTTGCCTCAGACTGAGAGTTCCTATCTATACCTTGAGGCTAACAGCCGCTGATGGACCTCTGCTCCATATGTTTATCCAATTCCCTCTTGAAGCCCTCCATGCTTGTAGCTGCCACCACCTCCTGTGGCAGTGAATTCCATGTGTGAATGACTCTGTGGGTGAAGAAAGACTCCCTTTTATCCATTCTAACTTGACTGCTCAGCAGTTTTATTGAGTGCCCGCGAGTTCTTGTGTTGTGAGAAAGGGAGAAAAGGAATTCATTTTCTACCAGCTCTATCCCATCCATAATCTTGTGAACCTCAATCATGTCACCCCTCAGTTGTCATTTCTTCTCCAAGCTAAAGAGCCCCAAGTGCTTTAACCTTTTTTCATAGGGGAAAGTGTTCCAACCCTGGGATTATTTATATTTATTTATATTTATTTATTTATAGATTCAGCTTCTATACCGCTCAGACCCCCCCCCCAGGGGGTCTCAGAGCGGTTTACATAGTAGTAGTATTTCCTAACTAGGGCCACAATCACAGGGGGAGGGGCATCCTACCGGCACCCTAAGCAGGGTGGGCAGGGCTTCCTGTTCTTCTTCTTTTCCTGGCGGGGCTCCAGGCGTGGGGTTTCGAGTCCTGGTGAAGATCTTCCATCTCTGGGCTAGGAGACTTCCGCGGCCGGGTTTCCTTCAGTGCGGAGGCCTGCGTCGGCCTCGGCTCTCGGTCCGCACTCAGCTGGCTCCATCGTGCCACGCCGTACGCCGCCTGCACGTCCCGGCTCCGTCCGCGGCTCCGCCCACTGCCAGGCCTTGACCGTCCGCTGCCCGCTGCTGCCGCCGCCATTTCTGCCGCCACCGATGTTCGCCGCCAGTACAACCGCCGCTGCTCACCCCTGGAAGGGAGGGTGCCCCCCGCCTTTCTAAAGGCAGGTCCCCATTTATCTACTTGCGTACTTTCGAACCGCTGGGTGGGCGGGAGCTGGGACTAGGACCGGGAGCTCACCCTGGTCGCGGTGGGACTCGAACAGCCATAGTGGCTGTTCGCTAGTTGTTAATGCAGGCGATTTTACTCCCTGCGCCACCACTCCCTGTGATTACAACCAGTGTTCCCTCTAAGCTGAGTCAGTGCGAGCTAGCTCACAGTTTTTTAGCCTCCGGCTCACACATTTTCATCTTAGCTCAGGCAGGAGGGCTCCAGAGCAAACAGATTTATGCAGCAGCCAAATCACTCACTCACAACTTTAATGCCAGTGGCTTACAAAGTAGAATTTTTGCTCATCAGAGGGAGCATCGGTTACAATTGATCTCCGGGTGACACAGATCAGTTCCTCTGGAGAAAACAGCCACCTTGGAAGGTGGACCCTATGGCAATATGAGCCCTCCCCTCCTCCAACCCTCCCCTCCTCAGACTCCCCCCCCAAATCTCTAGGAACCTCCCAGCCCAGAGTTGGCAACCCTACACTTCTTGCTGTGTCAGCCACAAAGGTATCCCATTAGCAGAACTGGTATTCTCAGGGACAGAATTGCACCCATTTCCCCCTTTCCTCTTACCTTAGGGGCTGGGACCTGTGGGCCTCGTATTCAGCCATGGGGAGATGAAGTAGGGATGACAGACCCCCCCCCAGCAGGGTTAGGGTTCCCCCGCTGTCAGGTTCAACTGCAAGTAACTCCAGGCACTCTTCATAAAAGATATGCTTTATTGGAATACAAGTAAGTTGCCCTCGTTAGCAGAGTTATTGTCAGGAATACCCCACCAGGCATAACGACCTACAGATATAGTATGATACATAAGCCCTACTAGCGAATGAAAGCTGAGCGCGCGCGCAGGAATTCTCCCGGCGGGAGGATACATAATGAATGAGAGAAGGCCCCCTCCCTTCCCACTATCTAAGGCGAGAAATTTTCCACCAGCTGGGAAGTCAGGCCTGTGTCTCTCTTGTTCAAGGACACTAAGATAGCAGGCGGCGGCACAGAGTTCTTCCACAAGTTCTAGCTAAGCAGACTATGCGCAGGCATGCCAGTTAATTAAAACAAACAATAAAGACACTGTCTAAATCCAGACAGGAGAGAAATATGACAGTTCATCTGACACCCGCTTTCGGGCCCCACCTCTGCCCAAATTACCCCCACCCAGACAGAGAAGAATCCAGAAATTAAATGTGATGTACCTAGGTGACCCGGAAGTGACGTAGGGACATCAGGGGAAGACACTCTGGTTTTGGGCTAAACTCTATGGTAGAAGCTTATTCTGACAGCTGGTGATTCCCCGCTATTACGATTGATCCCCAGATGACCAAAATCACTTCCCCCGGAGAAAAGTGCTGCTTTGGAGAGTGGACTTTGTGGTATTATTCTCTGCTGAGGTCCCTCAGACAATGCTCTCTCTAAGCCAGTTTGGTGTAGCGGTTAAGTGTGAGGACTCTAATCTGGGAGAACCGGGTTCGATTCCCCACTCCTCCACTTGCAGCTGCTGGATGACCTTGGGCAAGCCACAGTTCTCCCAGAGCTGTTCTCTCGAGGGCAGTCCTCGAAAGAGCCCTCTCAGCCCCGCCGACCTCACAGGGTGTCTGTTTGTGGGGAGGGGAAGGGGAAGGAGTTTGTAAGCTGCTCTGAGACACTGTGTGAAGGGCGGGGTATAAATCCAATCTCTTCTTCTTCTCTTCTAAGCTGTGGAGACTTGTGAGCAAAAATAAAAATAAAATCCTACTTGGTGTGCTCCTGGCATTAAAGTTGTGAGCAAACGATCCAGTGGCTGCATAAATCAGTTTGCTCAGGAGCCAAGACAAAAATGTGTGAGTCGGAGGCTAAAGAGCTAGCTCACATTAACTCAGCTTAGAGGGAACACTGCCCTGAGGTATTTCTCAACTCAGAGCTGGGGAACTGAACTTGAGGATTCTGAGTAGACCTGCTGAAAATTGCACTGCAACAGTGCTGTGGAGTGCTTGCCCCCCAGAGACTCCGGTCAAATACAACCTTTGTAGCCTTCCCTCCCCTTGTGATTGCTAGCACACTAATCCCTTCACCTCTTTGGGCACTTAGACCCCCCCAACTTTGCCTGTCCCTGTACTAGGTGGTCAATGGGAAGTCAAAACGGCCCAAGAGCAAGCCAAGCTGTGTGGTCTCTTTGTCACCACAAGCCCACACCTCAGGAGTAATTCAGCTCTGACCCAGAGCACAGTGCTGGTCATGTAAGAACATAAGAACATAAGAGAAGCCAATGTTGAATCAGGCCAATGGCCCATCAGTCAACCTCTGTCATCAGCGGCCAAAATATACCAGGTGCCATCAGGAGGTCCAGCAGTGGGGCCAGGACACCGAAGCCCCTCCCACTGCTGCCCTCCAGCACCAGAAAGAGCATCACCTGCCCCAGCCTGAGAGTTCCCATCTATGCCCCGTGGCTCATAGCCACTGATGGACTTCTGCTCCATTAGGCGAACCACTGGCACCAGTGTAGGAAGACACACAAGGCCAGTTTTGATGTGGTGATTAAGAGCAGGAGACTCTAATCTGGAGAACTGGGACTGATCCCCCACTCCTTCCATATAAAGCCAGCTGGGTGACCTTGGGTCAGTCACAAGTTCTCTCAGAGCTGTTCTGGAAAGAGCGGTTCTGGAAAGAGCCCTCTCAGCCCCACCGACCTCACAGGGTGTCTGTTGTGGGGAGGGGAAGGGAAAGGAGACTGTAAGCCGCTCCGAGACTCCTTTGGATAGTGAAGGGCGGGGTATAAAACCACTTCTTCTTCTTCTTCTTCTTCTTCTTCTTCTTCTTCTTCTTCTTCTTCTTCTTCTTCTTCTTCTTCTTCTTCTTCTTCTTCTCCTCTCCCTCTCCCTCTCCCTCTTCCCTCTCCTAATTCATTGGAGGTTCTGCACTGAACAGTCCCACTGCACTGGAAGAGCTACTGGGAACTGGCTCCACTTAAGAACATAAGAGAAGCCAATGTTGGATCAGGCCAGTGGCCCATCCAGTCCAACACTCTTGTGTCACACAGTGGCCAAGAATACCAAGCGCCATCAGGAGGTCCATCAGCGGGGTCTCAACTCCAGATGTCCTCCCACTGTTGCCCCCCCAAAAAACCAAGAACACAGAGCATCACTGCCCCAGATAAAGTGTTCCACCAATACCTTGTGGCTCATAGCCACAGATGGACCTCTGTTCCGTATGTTTATCCAATTCCCTCTTGAAGCCGTCCATGCTTGTAGCTGCCACCACCTCCTGTGGCAGTGAATCGCACATGTCAATCACTCTTTGGGTGTAGAAGGACTTCCTTTTATCTGTTCTAACACTGACTGCTCAGCAATTTCATGGAGTGCCCACGAGTTCTTGTATTGTGAGAAAGGGAGAAAAGGACTTCTTTCTCTACCTGCTCTATCCCATGCGTAATCTTATAAACCTCGATCAGGTCACCCCTCAGCCGTCGTTTCTCCAGGCTAAAGAGCCCCAAGCGCTTTAACCTTTCTCCATAAGGGAAGGTGTTCCAAGCCCTTTGATCATTCTAGTTGCCCTTCTCTGCACTTCTTCCCAATGCTATAATATCCTTTTTGAGATGTGGTGACCAGAGCTGTACACAGTATTCCAAATGAGGTCGTGCCATCGATTTATACAGGGGCATTATGTTGGTATTCCAAGGAGGATTTCTCCCACTCTCTGGGCTTTCTGCAAGCTCCGCAGAACAGAATTATTCAAGTGGGCTTTTCAACACAGGCAATAGAGTTGTGCTGTACAGAATGATTGACAGAGTTCTTGGACAAATCATTAGGCACTGGGGTCTACCCTACTGTGTATAGTTTGCTGTGGGTTAGAGCTTATTGTGTAACTTTGCATCGGTTAATGCATCATATTAATAGTCACTAGGACTGCCATCAACGCTCCCTCTAAGCTGTGGAGTCTCGTGAGCAAAAATCCTACCTGGCGAGCTACCGGCATTAAAGTTGCGAGTGAGTGATTCAGCTGCTGCATGAATTAGTTTGCTCTGGAGCCCTCTTTCCTGAGCGAGGACAAAAAATGTGTGAACCAGAGGCTAAAAAACTGTGAGCTAGCTCACACTGACTCAGCTTAGAGGCAACACTGGTTGCCATTCCCCCCGACAAGGACAGGAGTTTACCCTCTTTCGGGAGCCCTGATCCACCAGCCCTGAGCAGGCTGGAGGGGGGAACCCCACCCCCAAAGAGCCCCGTCTGCGGCAACATGCCCCGGCATGATGACATCACCCAGAGGTGACATCATTGTGCAGGGCATGTTGTGGGGTGTGTGTGACGCTCTATCATTTGAGGGGGAAAAACTCTATGGTCACCATAGAGTTTCCCCTCAAGTGCTAGAGTGTCCCTTGCAACTTGCCCTGTGTGGTGATATCACTTCCGGGCGACGTCATCGTGGTGCGCACACAGAAGCTCCGGGGACCGAAAGGGGAGCCCTCTGACAGCAGTCAGGCAAGAACTGGCAAGACTACTCGTTACACTTTGCTTCAGTTTTGTTTGTAGACTTCTGAAGTCTCTGAAGAAATGAGCCGTGGCTCACAAAGGCTTCTCCCCTGCCACAACTTTTCAAAGTCTTCCAGGTGCTACTGGAATCTATACCCTTTTCTATTGCTACCGAACACTGCTCAGCCATCTGCTAACGTTCCCACAGAGAACCCATCGATATGTCTTTTTTTTGGTGGGGGGTCTGTGGTATCCTTAAAACTCTCCTCCAACACCACATTGCAAACAAACCCACTTTCTTCCTGGCCGCTTTCTTCACTGTCCAACTTCTACACCAACCCATAGTGACGGGAAACACTACGACACGAATGACCTCTCTCTTTTTTGGTATTTTGTGTGTGTGTGTGTTTTTGTGTGTGCACCTGGAAGTCACATTGACCTCTGGTCAGCATTCCCTCTCAGCTGAGTCGGTGTGAGCTAACTCACAGTTTTTTAGCCTCCGGGCTCACGCGTTTTCGTCTTTGCTCAGGAAGGAGGGCTCCAGAACAATCTTCAGAGCGGTAGCTGAATAAAACCAGCCCCCTCCTCCTGACTGCTGGTATTCCAAGGAGGTCTCCCATCCAAGTACTACCCACCATTGACCCTGCTTAGCTTTCTTTCTTTTTTAAAAAACAACTTTTATTAGGATACACAATATTTCACAACTTGGTCCACATCATAAATCTCATATCCTTTTTCTCAAAAACTCCTCTTCCCGCCCCAATGGCTCCCAGCATTGCTTCCACCATTCAAACGTCATATAATGCCAGTTAAATCCTTGTTAACATACTAAGTCTACAGGTAACATCCACATAGATATTAGTAGCTACCATGAACACCCATTAACTGTAATAGTTGTTGCACCATTAGTAGTTACCCAAACTGAAAACACTGTCCTTCATTTCCCAATACTTCTGTATATATTCTCTGAAATCGCTCCAGTCTGCCAAAAAAAGTTTCTTCATCTATGTTATTAAGTTTTCTTGTCCATTTGTCCATTTCTGCCATAAATAGCAATTTTCTCAGCCAATCCCATAAGTCAGGAATCTTTTCATTTTTCCAGTTCTGAGCATAAATCATTCTAGCAGTCGTTACCATATACCATATCAGTTTTCTTTTACTCATACTTATTTCTTCTAACTTGAGACCTAAAAGAAACAGTTCAGGTTCTTTCTTAAAAGTACATTTCAATTTTTTTTTCAATCTCTATATGTATTACAGTCCAGGATATTTTTGCTTTTTCACAAGTCCACCACATATGGTAAAAGGAACCTTCAGCATATTTACATTTCCAACATTTGCTAGATAAATTTTCACCTATATTGGCTATCTTTTTTGGTGCCATGTACCACCTATACATCATTTTATAACAGTTTTCTTTAAGATTGGTACAGGTAGATATTTTCAATGCACTTTTCCATAGAAATTCCTAAGATGACATTGGTATTTCCTTGTTCATGTTAATTGCCCATTTTATCATTTGCTCTTTAACCACCTCATCTTCAGCATACCATTTTAACAGAATTTTATACATTTTCGATATCATTTTCTGCCCTCCCTGCTTAGCTTTCGAGACCTGAGAAGATTGGGTTTGCCTGGCCTATCCAGGTCAGGGTGGCATGAATTATCTTGGTCATCAGCAACACATGATTACACTTGAGGAACTTTTCTAGCTCCTTAAGGACACAAGAACATATAAGAGAAGCCAGTGTTGAATCAGGCCAATGGCCCATCCAGTCCAACCCTCTGTCACACAGTGGCCAAAAATACCAAGTGCGCCTTCCCCAGTCCTAATCTCCTTCTGATTTCTTGGTTTCAGTTTCCCTCTTTGATTGATGACAAAGCCAAAACTTTGTTCTTTAGCTACAGAAAGATGCGCTACTGAGAAGCGCCTTCCTTCCGTCCCCCTATCCGTGGGCCAGCAGGTTCACAGTTTCAATGTTTGTTATGCCCCAGATCTGTCTGTCAAGAGGAAACCACGAAGAATGCAGAAATGTTGAGCAAACGGCCGACCCGCCGGCTTTAGAAGGTTCCGGTTACAGGCCGGAGCGGCGGACCTCAGTGATTCACCATGGAGATATCTAGGCCCACAGCAAAATCCATACCGAGGGGTTTTTTTTGTTCCTGTCGGTCCATCAGCAGACTTGACCAGTTGTGCATTCCACGACAGAATGGAAACCGCAAGCACCTACACATTTTTGAATGGTGCGGCCGAGCTCGGGATTAGTTTGTGGGACGTGCCACAAAAGAAATCCTGTTTGAATGGCTCTCCATCGCCCAGGAATGTGACTGTTTTACAGCGCATAGGCCAATCTTTGGGAGATTTAAATCTGAGCGTCGGAAGCCTCTGGGGAGAAAACCTCATTTTTTGAACGCCGGTTATTTTGTAGCTTCCCATCGGAAGCGAGGCTCTTTCCAGTTTACAGGTTGCTTAGCAATTGCTTTGGTGGCATTCCATCCGTCAGTTTTGTTCTGAGCGTGCTCGCCAATAGAAAGGAAATTAAGGCCGTGATCACACCGACTCAATGATCCACTTTCAATGCACTTTCCAACTGGGATTTTTACTGTGCCCATTCTGCGTCTGGCATTCACTCCGTTGTTTTATCAAACCCATACTGGAACAGAAAACGATGCAGCTCAAAACCACATTCAAATACCCCGGGCCAATGCCGTCCTGACTGCAGAGTCACCTGGGAATGGCCATAAAATGGTCATAAATCTATGCAGATGGCTACCATAAAACCAAGCGGTCAAAAGAAGTGAAACCAGCATGCAGTGTGGAGGCTACTATAAATGCCAACAGAAGAAGGAGAAGAAGAAGGAGAAGGAGAAGGAGAAGGAGAAGGAGGAGGAGGAGGAGGAGGAGGAGGAGGAGGAGGAGGAGGAGGAGGAGGAGGAGGAGGAGATTGGATTTATATCCCACCCTTCACTTGGAGTCCCCAAGTGGCTTACAAACTCCTTTCCCTTCCCCTCCCCTCAACAGACACCCTGTGAGGTAGGTGCGGCTGAGAGAGCTCTTTCAAGAACTGCTCTTTCAAGGACAGCTCTGACAGAACTATGGCTTGCCCAAGGTCATCCAGCAGCTGCAAGTGGAGGCATGGGGAATCAAACCCAGTTCTCCCAGATTAGAGTCTGTACGCTTAACCACTACACCAAACTGGCATTCAATGTAGAGTGGCATGCAATGTAGAGGGGAATTTCTGTTCCAACGTGGGTTTGGTAAAACAGCGGAGCGAACACTAGATGCAGAGCGGGCCTGCGTGAACTGGCAAAATCCAGTTTGAAAGTGGATTGAAAGTGGATTGAAAGTGGATTATTTAATGTGTGTGATCGCAGCCGAAGGTAGGTGCACAGATAATAAAGGTTTGAAGTCAATTTGACACCATTTTGTCAGCTTCTAAATCAAATGCCACTTGGACATCTCCAAGGAACGGATTAGTCGATTTCAGAACAGCCATGCCTGCTTCTAAGGAACGGCTTCCAAGGTGAGGTTAGATCTCACCTAGAGTATTGTGTTTTGTTTTGGGCACCACAATTTAATAAGGATATAGACAAGCTGGAACGGGTCCAGAGGAGGGCAACAAAGATGGCGAGGGGTCTGGAGACCAAGTCCTGTGAGGAAAGGTTGAAGGAGCTGGGTACGTTTAGCCTGGAGAGGAGACGACTGAGAGGTGATATGATAACCATCTTCAAGTACTTGAAGGGCTGTCCTATAGAGCGCTGGTTCTCAAAGTGGGCAATACCACTCCCTGGGGGGCTCTGGAACAATCCAGGTGGGCGGTAGGAGCCTTGGGAGGGCACTGAATAAAAATATGGGGACAATGGAAGCATAAAGAAAGAAGAGACCAGGACCTATCTAAAGCAGCCTTTTCCTGCCTCCTCCTGGTCTTCCCTGGGATCAGGGAGGGAGGGGGGATGGAGAGGGGTCCCCACAGCCAGTCACAGCCATGCATTTGCAAACTGCAAACGCACGTCCACCCTTGCAAGACTGGTGTTGCTGCTGGGCTATTGTGTGGTGGTTGCTGCTGGCCTCTGGCTCCAGCCCAGCGACATCTTTCTTTACTTACAACAACATCTTTCTTTACTATGTGCAAATTTGTCACTGCATCTATTTGTCCACTTCTTGAAGGTAGATTCCCAGGGGGCGCTGAGTAATTTTTTTCTGAAAAGGGGGCGGTAGGCCAAATAAGTCTGGGAACCTCTGATCTAGGGGACGGGGCGGAGTTGTTTTCTGTTGCCCCAGAAGGTCGGGCCAGAACCAACGGGTAGAAATGAAATCCGAAGAGTTTTCGGCTAAACATTAGGAAGAACTTCCTGACAGTCAGGGCGGTTTCTCAGTGGAACGGGCTTTCTCAGGAAGTGGTGGGCTCTCCTTCTCTGGCAGTTTTCCAACAGAGGCTAGATGGCCATCTGACAGCAATGCGGATTCTGTGAACTGAGGTAGATCATGAGAAGGATCTTCTGGGCATGGAACAGGGGACACTGGGGGCCTCAGCACAGTACAAGGCCATAGACTCCACCCTCCAAAGCAGCCATTTTCTCCTGGAAACTCATCTCTGTCATCTGGAGATCAAATGTACCAGTGGGAGATCTCCGGACATCTCCTGGAGGTTATATTCAAATACTAAACCACCATATACTACTGTTGAGGGGAGAAACAGCCCTACTGGTGGACCTCCTGATGGCACCTGGGATTTTTGGTCACTGTGTGACAGAGTGTTGGACTGGATGGGCCATTGTCCTGATCCAACATTGGCTTCTCTTATATTCTTACATACAATGAATTGTATATCAAGACTGAAATAAACATGTCACTTATATAAACCATATTTGTATTATGTCAGCTGCTGTAAAGGTACAACCCACTCAAAAGCTTAAATAATGCAAACAGAACAAAACTCATACACAATATTTCAAGAGATTAACACTTCAGAGAGTGGTCAGGTTCACGACACGAAGCTCGCAAGACTACGGGGAGCCTGCAAGAAGAATCCCGTTTCTGCGCACCTTCGTCAGGGCTTACAACCTCAATATTTTTGCGAATCAAAATTTTTGGAAGCCTAGCGTATAAATTGCATGTTTATTTCAATCTAAATATACAATTCATTGTACACGGTGCTTTCGTATCTGAATATTGTCTTCCACATTGTGGTCCTTCTGTAGTGGTGGTGTAGTCTCTGGCAGTCTTCAAGCAGCAGCTGGACAAACCCTCGTCAGGGATGCTCTAGGCCAGGGGGTGGTCAAACGGTGGATCTGGAGCTGCATGCAGCTCTTTCAGAAATATTGTGAGGCTCCTGGCAGGGCAGCCGGGAAAGCAAAGGGGAGGCATTCCTCCCTGATTGGTCTTCCCTTCCCCAGCCAGTGTTCCACCTTTCCACCTTTCCACCTTTCCACCTTTCCACCTTTCTTTCCACCTTTCTTTCCACCTTTCTTTCCACCTTTCTTTCCACCTTTCTTTCCACCTTTCTTTCCACCTTTCTTTCTTTCCACCTTTCTTTCTTTCCACCTTTCTTTCTTTCCATCTTTCTTTCTTTCTTTCTTTCTTTCTTTCTTTCTTTCTTTCTTTCTTTCTTTCTTTCTTTCTTTCTTTCTTTCTTTCTTTCCTTCCTTCCTTCCTTCCTTCCTTCCTTCCTTCCTTCCTTCCTTCCTTCCTTCCTTCCTTCCTTCCCTCCCTCCCTCCCTCCCTCCCTCCCTCCCTCCCTTCCTCTCTTCCTTTCTTTCTTTCTTTCTTTCTTTCTTTCTTTCTTTCTTTCTTTCTTTCTTTCTTTCTTTCTTTCTTCCTTCCTTCCTTCCTTCCTTCCTTCCTTCCTTCCTTCCTTCCTTCCTTCCTTCCTTCCTTCCTTCCTCCCTCCCTCCCTCCCTCCCTCCTTCCTCCCTTCCTCCCTTCCTCTTTCTTTCTTTCTTTCTTTCCTTCTTTCTTTCTTTCTTTCTTTCTTCCTTCCTTCCTTCCTTCCTTCCTTCCTTCCTTCCTTCCTTCCTTCCCTCCCTCCCTCCCTCCCTCCCTCCTCTTTCTTTCTTTCTTTCTTTCTTTCTTTCTTTCTTTCTTTCTTTCTTTCTTTCTTTCTTTCTTTCTTTCTTTCTTTCTTTCTTTCTTTCTTTCTTTCTTTCTTTCTTTCTTTCTCCCTCTCTCTCTCTCCCCTCTCTCTCTCCCTCCCTCCCTTTCCACCTTTCTCTCTCTTTCACCCTTCCTTCCTCTCTCTCTCTCTTCCTTCCATCCTTCCACTCCCTCCCCATCTATTTGCTTTCTTTGTTTCTGTTTCTTTCTCTCTCCTTCTTTCTTTCCACCTTACTCTTTCTCTCTTTCTCTCTTCCTTCCGTCCTTCCACTCCCTCCCCATCTATCTGCTCTCTTTGTTTCTTTCTCTTTCTCTCTCTTTCTTCCTCCCTCCCCATTTATTTGCTTTCTTTGTATTTCTCTCTTTGCTCTCCCTTCCCATCTATTTGCTTTCTTTCCACCTTTCTCTTTTTATCTTTCTCCATTTCTTATTTCCTTCCCCTCTCTCTTTGTTCCTTCCTTCCCCGTCCCTTCCCCAATCTATTTGCTTTCTCTCTCTCTCTCTCTCTCTTTCCACTTCCTTCATTCTTTCTTTTCACTCTCTCTTAGACAAATACCATTAGCAAACAAATATCTATAACTGGATAATTAAATATCATTATCAATACCTGTTTTTAGCCCTTTTGTTTTTATTTTGGCAGTCTCATTTTATGTTAATAAAAAGCAAATCTGCATATTTTTCTATAAAAAATGTGTGTGTGATATTTGTTCGTGTCTCACAGCTCTCAAAAATCCGATATTTATTCTGTGTGGCTCTTACAGTAAGCAAGTTTGGACACCCCTGAGCTGGGCTGATTCTGCATTGAGCAGGGGGTTGGACTAGATGGCCTCTATGGCCCCTTCCAGCTCTGTGATTCAAGTTTCAGTAATGCAAACTATGAACATTTCCCCGCCTCCTTTCCTTCATGACAGGAAGCCGATGAAGCTCTTCTATGTAATTTGGAACTACAGATCGAATCGCAGTTCTTGCAGG
The DNA here is from genome assembly GCA_029375565.1 of Gekko gecko. NCBI lineage: Eukaryota > Metazoa > Chordata > Lepidosauria > Squamata > Gekkonidae > Gekko > Gekko gecko. The sequence goes on from JAPDNY010000001.1 coordinate 326,302,327, forward strand.
ATGACGTGAATGCCAGCAGGGACAGATACAAGAAGGTAATGGCCACCGGAATGGTTTTACGTTTACTGAAGTTTTCATTACTTGCTTAGGAGCGGAGTCTCCGTAGTCCGGAAATGAGCTGTAACTTAAATCCTTTTAAAAAATGTTTTAATTCACTATTTATGAACTGTTTATTATTATGTATTGTGTTGCTGAATGGACACTTGTATTGTGATCCGCCCAGATCCTGTTTGCAGGGAGGGCAAAATATGAATCTGAAAAATAAAATAAATAAAATAAAAGAGTGTAGTGTAGTGGTTAAGTGTGTGGGCTCTAATCCTGGAGACCCGGGTTTGATTCCCCAGTCCTCCACTTGCAGCTGCTGGATGACCTTGGGCCAGTCACAAGTTCTCTCCAAGCTGTTCTCTCAAGGGCAGTCCTCGAAAGAGCCCCACCTACCTCACAGGGTATCTGTTGTGGGGAAAGGAAGGGAGAGGAAGGGAAGGGAGACTGTAAGCTGCTCTGAGACTAGTTTGGGTAGTGAAAAGCGGGGTGTAAATCCAATCACCTCCTCCTCATCCTCCTTGTCCTCCTTATGAAGAAAGGATCAGTTTGGTGTAGAGGGCCAATTTGTTTAGGTGTTAAGTGTGCAGTCTCTAATCTGGGAGAACCGGGGGTGATTTCCCACTAAAGCTGCCTCGGGGTTGCGCCGCCGTTTGCCCCGATACTATTAGTCAATTTCACACCCGAAGCCGCGGGGCTGCATTTTGACCCGCGGCTTCGCCCGATTTCCCCCGCAGTTTCGTAATCCTGTTTTTTGCGGATTACCCCGGGTTTGATTCCCCACTCCTCCACATGCAGCTGCTGGATGACCTTGGGTCAGTCACAAGTTCTCTCAGAACTGTTCTCTCAAGACTAGTTTCTCTCAGAGCTCTCTCAGCCCCACCGACCTCACAAGGTGTCTGTCGTGGGGAGGGGAAGGGAAAGGAGTTTGTAAGCCACTCTGAGACTCTGAGTGAAGGGTGGGGTATAAATCCAATCTCTTCTTCTTCTCTTCTTCTTCTAAATAATTGCAAGTGATCCCCAGGTCCCAGGCTGGTATCCCTAGCTCCGTATAACCTCTAGCTGTTCAATCCCATATAAGTGTTCCAATGTATGGAGTAGCTTTACCTTTATAAATCTACCATCAATGCATTTTTATGTACTATTCCCAGCTATTCCCAGGAGAGCCAGTTTAGAGTAGTGGTTAGAAGCACAGACTCTTTTCTGGGAGAACCAGATTTGATCCCCCACTCTTCCACACATGCAGCTGCTGCTATGACCTTGGGTCAGTCACAAGTTCTCTCAGAGCTGTTCTCTCATGAGCCCAATTCCCAGCTGTTTGGAATGTACTTGTAGACGTTGTGTCATTTTGAATCTTAACAGAGCTTAGTCGGCTCCATCACTATGGCAAGCAGCCTAATGAAGCCCTAAGAAACGGCAAAGCAACCTAGACATGCCGTTGCCACTCCTTTGGTTCATGCTGTGGCTATTCTCAAGCCCGGGCCTGCCTCTTTGTGACTGCATCATTCTAAAGAGAGACTTGTACTTTCAAGGACTCTCAGGTCACTATTCAACTGGTGTAGAGGTCATTTGTGCACGGTGGCAAAACCATTTGTTGTGTGCACTGTTTATAATTGTCATTAGAACTGCCTGAGAAGACAGAAGTCTCTAGTGTTATGAGTACAGTGTGACAGATTGTTTTGTTAATGTGTTTGCCCCCGAAGAAAATGGCTGCTTTGGAGGGTGGTCTCTATGGCATTGTATCCTGCGGAGGTCCCTCCCTTAGAGCCAGTGTGGTGTAGTGGTTAAGTGTGCGGACTCTAATATGGGAGAAACCCCCCACTCCTCCACTTGCAGCTGCTGGATGACCTTGGGCAAGCCATAGTTCTGTCAGAGCTGTTCTCTCTGGAGGAGTCCTTGAAAAAGCTCTCTCAGCCCCGCCTACCTCACAGGGTGTCTGTTGTGGGGAGGGGAAGGGAAAAGAGTCTGTAAGCTGCTCTGAGACTCCCAGTGAAGGGCAGGGTATAAATCCAATCTCCTCCTCCTCTTCTCCCAAATTCCACCTTCCTCAGCTCCACCCCCCAAAACTCCAAGAATTCCCCAACCCTTAGAAACAGGACTTTGTGGAAAGCAGGACAACTGGATTGTGAGCAAGAAGTGGAGGGAGATTAGTGTGTGTGTTTTTGTGTGTGTGTGATAAGTCCACTTGCAAAATGAGCTGTGACTTCAGCTAGTCATTTTGTGTAAAAAGAGGCAGTTCCTGCGGTCACCGTTTTTCCTCCTCCACCCCCCCTTCCTGCATCACAAGCTGCTCCTCCCCAGATCCCTCGTCCTACATAATTAGGGATGCCACCAGTGTTCCCTCCAAGCTGAGTTAGTGTGAGCTAGCTCACAGTTTTTTTAGCCTCCAGCTCATAGATTTTTGTCTTCACTCAGGAAGGGAATGGCTCCAGAGCACACTAAGCTATGCAGTAGGCAAATCACTTGCTCACAACAGTAATGCCAGTAGCTCACAAAGTAGAATTTTGGCTCACAAGACTCCACAGCTTAGAGGGAACATTGGATGCCACCCTCCTGGGGAGACCTGGGGATTCTCCAGAATTAACAGCTCATCTCCAGACTACAGAGATCAGTTCCCAAGGAGAAAATGGATGCCTGGGGAGTTTGGACTCTGTGGCCTTGTACCCCACTGAGGTCCCTGTCATCCCCAAGGTCCATCCCCAAATCTCCTGGAGTTTTCCAGCCTGGATTTGGCAACCCAACCCCCCATCACCCTCCAGTGGCCAAGGGGGACTCGACAACCCCATCCATGATATCGTATCCCCATGCACCTTTGGCATTTCCTCTTCCGTGTCTGGTAACTCCAGCACCTCTCAATGTTATCCTATAATTTGCAGAAGGGGGTGGGGGGTGGGAAACCAAATAGGAAAACACGAGTCCGGTCCCTTGAACAGAGACACGATCCCTTTGTGACGGAGGTTGTTTTGTTCTCCCACAGAACCTCATGGAAGTCCAGACCTACGTCAGTATTCTACAACAGATTGTGCAAAGTGCGCCCCGTGTGTCCACCCTCACCACTGGAGCCAGTGAGGTAAGAGTTATGTTCAGAACGACCTTGTCCCGGGTGGGGAGAGCTGCAGGATCAATGGCAGACCCATTCGGTGCCCTGTGATGCCATACCCAGCAAACGGGGTCATTTTGAGCAGGAACGCACAGGAACGGCGTTCCGGGAGTGACAAGCCTGGCCCGCCCCCAACTTCCTGCTAAGGCCCCCCCCCCGACTTCCTTGGCAGTTTTGCTCACAAGACTCCACAGTTTAGAGGGAACATTGCTCTAGATGTCCCTTCTGGAGGGTGGGGGGTAGTGTTGCCAGTTCCAGGTTGGAAAACTCCTGGAGATTTGAGGGGTCATGCCTCAGTATTTCTTCATGTCTCAATATTTCCAAGCAGAGGTGGCTATTAACCAGGAGGTACAGATGGCAAACTCTGTCTGGGAAAGTGATGCTCTGTATTCTTGGTGCTTGGGGGGCAACAGTGGGAGGGTTTCTGGAGTTCTGGCCCGGCAGGTGGACCTCCAGGTGGCACGGGGGGTTTGGCCACTGTGTGACACAGAGTGTTGGACTGGATGGGCCATTGGCCTGATCCAACATGGCTTCTCTTATGTTCTTATGTCTCCGAAAGTGGTGTTCTGTACTCTTGGTGCTTGGGGGAGGGGGCACAGTGAAGAGCTTCTGGAGTTCTGGCCCTGCTAACGGACCTCCTGATGGCCCCTGGGTTTGGGCCACTGTGTGTCACAGAGTGTTGGACTGGATGGGCCATTGGCCTGATCTAATATGGATTCTCTTATCTTCTTATGCCTGGGGCACTGATGCTCTGTCTTCTTGGTGTTTGTAGGGGCAACAGTGGGAGGGCTTCTGGAGTTCTGGCCCTGCTGGTGGACCTCCTGGGGGCCCCTGGGTTTTGGCCACTGTGTGACACAGAGTGTTGGGCTGGATGGGTCACTGGCCTGATCCAACATTGGCTTCTCTTATGTTCTTGTGTTCACTATATAGTCAGGTCCTTGGAAGTCCTTGTACACAATCAAATCTCCTTGTCCCTCCCCCCCCTTTTTATCTCAGGAGAAGCTGATAACCGAGAGGAGAATTCCAATCCTGCAAAGCCAGTTGGAGGAATACAAGACCATCCTTGGCCAGCTCCAGTCTCAGAAAGTGAAGCTGCAGAGTGAGGTATTCTGGGCCAAATCCACTCTGAAGGCTTGAGTGACCGCTGGTGCTTGAAGCTGGCAACTTGAAGGCTGGGGGGTTTCAAGCTCAGATTTTTTTACAAGCAAGAGGGAAGTGTTTAATTTAGAATCTTTCCTTCAGTGGTGGATTGTTTGACGTAGTGGTTAAGAGTGGTGGAGTCTAATCTGGGAGTACCGGGTTTGATTCCCCACTCCTCCACGTGCAGCCAACTGGGTGACCCTGGGTCAGTCACAAGTTCTCTCAGAGCAGTTCTCTCACGAGAGCAGTTCTTGAGTGAGATCTCTCAGCGCCACCTACCTCACAAGACGGTTGTTGCGGGGAGAGGACTGGCCTGTCTGTAGACTAGGCTTGAGTGTTCTGCCGATGGATTTTTTAAAAAAATGGTCACTAAGAAAGAAACAAACAAAAAAGCAGGAAAAGCATTTAAAAGATGCAAAAGGAAAAATGTGAGCTTTTGTAGAAACTTTATTACCTGGGATCACACGGTCTCTTGAGAGTTTAGTTCACTGTGACTCGCCACCACCCTTTGGTGTAGTGGCTAAGAGCGCAGACTCTAACCTGGGAGAACTGAGTTTGATTCCCCACTCCTCCACCTGCACCCTGCTGGGTGACCTGGGGTGAGTCACAAGTTCTCTCAGAGCTGTTCTCTCAAGAGTAGTTCTCCCAGAGCTCTCTTAGCACCACCTACCTCACTAGTTCTCTCAGAGCCGTTCTCTCAAGTGCTGTCCTCGAGAGAGCTCTCTTGGCCCCACCTACCTCACAGGGTGTCTCTTGTGGGGAGGGGAAGGGAAAGGAGATTGTAAGCCGCTCTGAGACTCCGAGTGAAGGGCGGGGTATAATCCAGTCTCTTCCTCCTCCTCTAGAATTCTAGCCACATTAAATAAATGTTTTAAAAGTCTTCACGGGCACATTGAGGAGAATTGGACCCTTGCCTTTAGGGGTAGCCTTAGTGATTCTGGGGCCCTGGGCCGAATTCAAGGATGGGCTCCCCAGAATAATTAAAGGGGCTTCCCCCCAAGGTGGAAGGGAAGGGCTGTGCCGGCCATCTTCCTCACAGCTCAACCGGGTGGGCACCTCTTCTCTCCCTAAACAGTTCAGGGATTCTGTGATTGGGAGCTTGCCCTAGAGAGTGCCTTATCCTTCCTTGCACGGTGAGGGGCTTGTGAGTCGAGTTCCCAGACCCTCGCCGGGGGCAGGGGATTCCCCTGCTTTGGGGGTTCTCCCCAGGACCATTCAGTCAGCCAGCGGGGGGCTTGCTGGCAACAAACTGAGGCCTCAGCTTCCGTCACCAGCAACACAGTGACGTCACTTCCGGCGTGCACTGGAAGTGACATCATCATGTTGCCGGCAATGCAGGGGCACTCTGGTATCTGGGGGGGGAACTCTATGGTAAAAACGGCTTCCACCAGAGAGTTTGGTGTAGTGGTTAAGAGTGTGGACTCAAATCTGGGAGAACCAGGTTTGGTACCCCACTCCTCCTCCACATGCAGCCAGTTGGGTGACCTCGGGTCAGTCACAGTTCTCTCAGAGCTGTTCTCTCACTAGCAGTTTTCAAGAGAGCTCTCTCAGCCCCACCTACCTCACAGGGTGTCTGTTGTGGGGAGAGGGAGGGAAGGAGATTGTAAGCCACTCGGAGACTCCTTTGGGTAGTGAGGGGTGGGGTATAAATCCAGTCTCCTCCTCCTCCTCCTCCTCCTCTTCCTCCTCTTCTTCTTCTTCAGTTTGGTTCTTCAGTTCTTCTTCAGTTTGGAGAGCCAGTTTGGTGTAGTGGTTAAGTGTGCGGATTCTAATCTGGGAGAACCGGGTTTGATTCCCCACTCCTCCACTTGCACCTGCTGGTGTGACCTTGGGTCAGTCATAAGCTCTGGCACAGCTGTTCCTGAAAAAAGAGCAGTTTCTGTCAGAGCTCTCTCAGCCCCACCTACCTCACCGGGTGTCTGTGGTGGGGAGGGGAAGAGACGGTTACTCATAAGCCACGTTTCAGCCACGTTTCCCAAGTGGATTAAAGGGGGCGTTCACACCTGTAAGCAACCCGTGCTGTTCTGCTTCACCCCCATGTTTAAAAGATACCTGGTGGAAGCGGTAGCAAATCCCGGAGAGCGCATTTATCCTGCTTCATTCCGCTTCCGGGAAGTGTGAACGCTCAGCCGAAAAGCCAGGAGCAACCTGCGTGGCGCACAAGGCAGCAGTGATACGATTGGCTGTGCTCTGCTCTACCACCCAATGCGGTGCTGGCGCAACGGGATCCTCCCCCAATCGGCCAGATGCCTATGTGTATGAGCACATGAGTGCATATGCGTTCATGCGCTCATGCACTCATACACACATAGGCATCCAGCCGATTTACCAGGGAAAAGCCATTTACAGCCGTGCCTCCGGGCCAGCAGTCTGAACATTCCTGTGCGCCTCCTTCCAGTATGCTCCCACATCAGTCGGCGCTGTGTGACTGAGAAAACTTGGAACAGTTTGTTCCGGGGCTTTTTTTGCCACGACTGGCTCCCGCTTCAAACTGCCAGTCTGAACTCAGCCATAGAACTTTTCAGAAGTTTTGTCTTCCTGGGGCAATGAGGAAATATTTCCACCAGGTGGCAGACCAACACTTGGGAAACAAAGATTCACCTTACAGGGGGAAAAAAATGTTTTTTTTAATCATGGTCTTAAGAACAGGGCTGTCCCACCCATTTAACATCCGACCTGGTGAAGGGTCCCAGAGAGCTCAAGAGCCTACCGTCATCATTGTGCTATTTTGGTAGGTCTTAATGAACGGCTTTTTGCCTTGGGGGGGTTTTACTACGGACCGACGAGACAGCTGTGTGCGTTTTTTCAGGAAGTGAGCCTTGCTTCTCAAGTGATGGGCTGCCACCTGGCGGTAGATTTATATTGCTCAAATGTGGCACCTTAAAGGTTTGTTACGGTGGTGAAAGGTGCCATGGAGTTGCGGCCGATTGATGGCGACCCCCCCTAGATTTTCAAGGCAGGAGACATAAGGAAGTGCTTGTTCATTGCCAGCAACCTGGGACTTCCTTGGTGGCCTCCTATCCAAATACTAACCAGGGCTGGCCCCGCTTGGCTTCCAGGATCAGGCTAGCCTGGGACAAAAGTTTACTATAGCCTGTCTTTATTTATTATTATAAATAAAATCTTATTTTTGTTATGACTTAATAACTGTTGGCCTTAAAGCTGCCCAAAGGCCGCCCTCCTCCTCCTCCTCCTCTTCTTCTCCTCCTCTCCTCCTCTTCTTCTCCTCTTCCTCCTCTCCTCTTCCTCCTCCACCTCTTCCTCCTCCTCTTCTCCTCCTCCTCCTCTCCTCCTCCTTCTCTTCCTCCACTTCTCCTCCTCCTTTTCTTCCTCTTCTCCTCCTCCTTCTCCTCCCCCTCCTCCTCTTCTCCTCCTCCTCCTTCCCCTCCTCCTCCTCTTCCTCCTCCTCCTCTGCTTCTTCTCCTCCTCTCCTCCTCCTCCTTTGCTTTAACTGAGAAACACAGCTACCCACATGGAATTTATATTCCACAACAACTCTGTTGCTTTCTGTTCTTTATTTTTGGCCAAAGATTTTTCTCTTACTGTGTGACAGGTAAATTTTAAATATATATTCAAATATGGCATTTTCCTTCCATACAAGCAGTCCTAGGAAAGCATATATGTAAAAAACCCCACTATTATAATGCAAAATGCATGGTGATTTTTCAGAAAAGATGCACAGGAAAGGGGAAAGTTTCCTCATCGAACTGCGTATGAATTTCACACTGCAATATGGTATATTGATGGATAGAGAGAACAGACTCTAATCTGGGAGAACCGGGTTTGATTCCCCACTCCTCTACTTGCACCTGCTGATGTGACCTTGGGTCAGTCACAAGCTCTGGCACAGCTGTTCTTGAAAAAGAGCGGTTTCTGTCAGAGCTCTCTCAGCCCCACCTACCTCACAGGGTGTCCGTTGTGGAGAGGGGAAGGGAAAGGAGTCTGTAAGCCGTTCTGAGACTCTGAGTGAAGGATGGGGTATAAATCCAATCTCTTCTTCTTCTTCTTCTTCTTCTTCTTCTTCTTCTTCTTCTTCTTCTTCTTCCTTCTATTCTAACCTCAGACCAGGTCCATAATATTAGTTATCCACCCTTACATACACAATAGTATAAGCCAGAGTTCTTGCATCTAAACTGGTTTAGTATCTAGGATTTTAGTTCAAGACAGGTCACCATGTTAGTCTGTCTGTAGCAGTAGAAAAGTGCAACAATCTTAAAGACTAACAAAATTTGGGGCAAGGAAGGAGCTTTTGTGAGTCACCGCTCACTTCTTCAGACACAGCCAGAATGTGAGTCCATCTGTCCTTGTATCTTGGAGAGTCGAGTGATTTCAAATGCTGAATAACAGCAGCAGGCAAAAGACAATAACAGATGAATGACAATAGCAGGCATGATTGGATTAGGTGTGAAATGCAGAGGGGTAGTAGGCATGGAGAAATCAGTATTAGTAATGAGACAGGAAACCTAGGTCTCGATTCGGTCCAGGAGGATGCATTGTCTTGAGCTTCATTATCAGTTGCAGTTCAGCAGTCTCTCTTTCTAATCTTCCTTTGAAATTCCTTTGTAAGAGAACTGCAATGTTTAGGTCAGCAACAGAATGTCCTGGAAGGTTACAGTGCTCCCCCACTGGTTTTTGAAGGTTGTGGTTTCTAATGTCAGACTTATGTCCATTTCTTCTTTGTTGTGAGGACTGAGCTGTTTGTAGACTAGGACTGATTGTTCCGCTGGTGGATTTTTTTTTTTTTAAAAAAGGTCAGAAACAGACAAACTAAAAAATCAGGGAAAACATTTAAAAGATCCAAAAAGAAAAAAAAAGTGAGCATTTGTAGAAATTTCTTTACCTGTGACCACACAGTCTCTTGAGGGTTTAGTTCACTGTATCTCACTACCACCCTTCTTGTGATGCAGAAACCCTTCAGCCAGTCACAGATGGAATTAGGGTGTGCATCACACATGATCCCCACCCCCTTTGCTGAAGACTCTACTCTGCCTCCTGTAAATTCTATAATGCAAAAATTATTTTGCTACAACAGGGCCCCCCGACCTTTTTCAGCCTTTGGAATTCTGATACAGCATGGTGGGTGTAGCTAAAAAATGGCTGCCACGGCAGGCGGAGTCAGCCGCAAAATGGCTGCCGCAGCTTCAGTCACACAGTAAATAACCTTGTGCTGTGGTGGCAGCTGCTGATGAAGCAATGTTTTAAAAAATCGGCACAGCCAGTCAAATCCCCAGGGGCCAATCACTGAAGGCTGAGGCAGGGGACAGTGTATACTGTTAGCCAAAATGGTTTATTTCTCTAATAAATTTGGGGATTTGAATATTACATAGCGATGGCTTTAATTAAGGGAGAAATAACCCGTGTATAAAGGTAAAGGTAAAGGTTCCCTTGCTTGAAAGCCAGTCGAATCCAACTCTAGGGTTGCGGTGCTCATCTCCGTTTCAAAGCCGAAGAGCCAGCACTATCCGAAGACGTTTCTGTGGTCATGTGGCCGGCATGACTAAACACCAAGGCGCACGGAACACTGTTACCTTCCCACCGAAGTGGTATCTATTTATCTACTTGCAATTTCTTGCTTTCGAACTGCTAGGTTGGCAGGAGCTGGAACTAGAGACAGGAGCTCACCCTGTCATGCGGCACTCTTGGGTCTTGAACTGCTGAACTACTGACCTTCCACAGCCTGCAGTTCAGTGTCTTAACCACTTGAGCCACCACAGCTCCAATTTATCCTGTGTATACCAGAGTCCAATTTATCTAGATCCCAGAAACAGATGCAGAGACTAGATCTTAAATAAGGATTTCCTTTACTGCAATATTTCACACACAGAGGCTGAGTTCAGACTGGCAGTTTGCCCTGCTATAGCCACGTTTCAGCCATGTTTCCCAAGTGGATTAAAGGGTGCGTTCACACAGGCACATCCGCCTGGCGTTCCCCACCCGTAGGCAACCTGTGCTGTTCCGCTTTGCTCCTGAGATTAAAAGATACCTGTTGAATCCTGGAGAGCAAATCCTGGAGAGTGACTTTATCCCGTGTCAGTCCTCTTCCCAGAAGTGTGAACGCTCAGCTGAAAAGCTGGGAGCAACCCACGTTATGCATAAGACAGCAGCAATATGATTGGCTGTGCTCCACTCTACTGCCCAATGCAGTGCCGGTGCAATGGGATCCAAATCGGCTATGTGAGCATGTGTGTATGAGTGCATGAGCGCATATGCGCCATTTACAGCCACGCCTCCCAGCCAGCAGTCTGAACGCTCCCACACGCCTCCTCCCTGTATGCTCCTGCATCAGTCCACGCAGTGTGACTGGGAAAACCCGGAACAGTTTGTTCTGGGGCTTTTTTGCCATGACTGGCTCCCGCTTCAAACTGCCAGTCTGAACTCAGCCAGAGACAATACAAAATAAGCAATCACACACTCAAACGATACAAAACTAAGAAACTAGATAGAAAAGTACAGCAAACGTTGCATTAGCAGGAAGGTATCGCTGATGGGGGGTGATACTTTACCTGTCCGACGCGACAAGGTTATCCTGCAATAATGGGGGAAATACTAGGGAAGGGGACGTGGGTTGGCCAGCAATGCATGTGGGGGACTCCAAACAGCACTAGGAATGGAGCCAGCAAGGTAGGGTGGGGTCAGGTAGAAAAGTGAGAGAGTGAGCAATGGGCAGATGTTCTTCTTATACATCCTATGAGGGGCATGGGGCATGTGCCACTAAGTCACAAAGTCCCCAGGAAGGTGCTAGAAAATTCTAGTTGCTTAATGGGTCAAGAGAAAGGACTTAAGTGCTGGACAATTGGCGTAATGTGTACTAATGGTGGCACCTCTTAGAGTGAACGGTGGAAGACAAAAGAAAGGGAAAGACAGTCATTCCAGGTGCTTGGCCAGTCGTTAGAGTCAACGATCCGACAATCGGCAGCTGCACCATCTTGAAGGGCGGTGGGCATGCTTGGCCGCTCTGTTAATCCCATCATGGTCAGGTTCTATTGTTTAACTTGATGAGGGGCACGTGCAGCATCTGGTGCTGCTGCTAGGAGAAGGAGTTCCCAGTGAAGCAGACTGATACACCTTCCGAGCAGTTACAAGCACAATCCTTTGCAGAGTTCCTCAAGTCTGAGTTTACTGAAACCAACAGTCTTAGACTCGAGGAACTTTGTATCAGATTGCACCAGCAGGGTCCTGCCGGGAAGGTGTAGTTGCCCCGGTGAGAAACGTTTTAGGCCATCACTTTCCTCTGCATTTGTCAAACAGACAACAGTGCTGGAGCAGGCCATCAAGAACACCCAGGAGAGCTACGAGGACGAGATCCAGCTGTACAACGAGCAGATTGAGACGCTGAGAAAGAGCATTGAAGATGCGGAAAGGACCCTGGAGAAATACACCAACGACTGCCGCCAGCTCTCCATCTACCAGCAGTCCCTGGAGACTGAACTCCAGCGCTACAAGCGTATCATTGAAAATGAGGACAGCAGGTAAGGGCGTTTCATGTGCCGCGAAAGAGTGGAGATGCTCAGTAATTCAGAATGGTGCTGTGTCTTTAATGACAACTATACGAACCAATAGTTCACGTAGCAATAGAGTTGACGGTTTACAGACGCCCCCTTATATGTAGCAGTGTTAGGGAGCTGGTAGTTTGTGGACCTGCCCTAACCTCACATGACCTTAGAAGGAGGCTAAGAGACTGCTCTCCATGATACTTATTTATTTGCTAGTTCATTAATTTACTTCAATTATGCACCACCCTTCTCCCCAGCGGGAGAGATGTGCCAGCCCTGTTCTGGGTTGTTCTGGAACACTTTACTTGTCATGTGCTTGAGAGAGAAGGCACTTTTAAGTATAACGCTGCAGCATTCCAGTCTGAGAGAGCCAGTTTGGTGCAGTGGTTAGGAGCGCAGACTCTGATCTGGGAGAACTGGGTTCGATTCCCCACTCCTCCAATGCAGATGCTGGTGTGACCTTGGGTCAGTCACAGTTCTCTCAGGAGCAGGCCTTGAAAGAGCTCTCTCAGCCCCACCTACTTCACAGGGTGTCTGTTGTGAGGAGGGGAAGGGAAAGGAGTTTGTAAGCCACTCTGAGACCCCTTCAGGTAATGAAGAGTGGGGTATCAATCCAATCTCCTCCTCCTCCTCTTCTTTTTCTTTTTCTTCTCCTCCTCCGTCTCCTCCTCCTCTCCGCCTCCTCCTCCTCTTTCTCCTCCTCCTCCTCTTCTTCTCCTCCTCCTCCTCTCCTCCTCCTCTTCTCCTCTTCCTCTCCTCCTTACTCCTCCAACAGGAGAAGAGAATTTAAATGGCCCAAACTGTATAATACAGCCTGATGCAATGGGTTGGCTGAGATGTGCCCTCTCTGCTCACAGTGGACATTCCACTTGCAAAAGAGACCCATTTTCACCCATCATCCCCTCTCACTGAGTCTCCTGTCCCTAGTCCATGAAGTTCCTAAGAGTCTATCCACCCACAGGGTCATAATTTGAGGGAAGACTGAAGACTGCAGTGGAAGTAGGGAGACAGGAAGGTTCCCTTTTATGCTGTGCAGCTGTGCATGTGATACATAGGGGGAAAATGCAGTGAATATCCACAATATTATTTACTTCTTTGAGAGAGCCAGTGGGGTGTAGTGGTTAAAAGTGACAGACTCTAATCTGGAGAACTGGGTTTGATTCCCCACTCCTCCACATGAAGCCAGCTGGGTGACCTTGGGTTAGTCACAGCTCTATAAGAGCTCTCTCAGCCCCCCCAAAACAAGTCTAATTCACCACCTAGTGGTGTGTAATACTAAAAGAGCTAGAACTTCAGGCTGCCAGACAATCTTAGGATCTCCTGGCTATACTATACACAATGACATACGATAATAATAATTATTATTTACTTCTTTTATACCCCGTCTTTCTCTTCAGTGTGGTCCCAAGGCAGCTTACAGAATTATCCTCCCCTCCATTTTATCCTCACAACAGCAAGGCTGTGCGGTAGGTCAGGCTCAGAGTGTGTGACTGGGCCAAGGTCACCCAGCAAGCTTCCATGGCCAAATAGGGATCCGAACCTGGGTGTCCTGGATTATCATCCAACACTCTAACCCAGGCTTCCCCAACTTGGTGCCCACAGGTGTTATAGCACCCACTAGGGGTCACTTCATAGAAAAAGAGGTGCAGGTGCTCATTAGCATAACTCATTAGCATGTGCCACACCCCTTGACCAGTATGGCAAGCTGGAAAGGAAGGAAGGAAGGAAAATGAGGAGGAAGGAAGATGGGGAGGAAGGAAGGAAGAGAAAGAGGGAGAGCGGGAAAGAGGGCAAAAAACAGGTGAGCAGAGAATGGTTGGGGGGACGCTCCAGAGGAAGCTGGGGATGGGATGGAAGGCAGGCAACTTACCTTCCTTCTTCTGCACCCTCATGGCCTGAGGGCTGCGGGAGCAGGGGTGGGGCTTGGTCATGTGCCCACCACCTGGGTTCCTCACTCCCGGAGCACCGCTCCTGAGCGCTCCAACTCCAACCAAGGCCTGGCACCCACTAACAGCTTTCCTGGTGCTCACCAAGAGCTTTCAGAAAGTGGGTGGGGCTAAGCGGGGCTTTCCCCAGCAGGGCATCCAATCGGCTGGGCGGATTAAAAGGCATTCTGCTAAACAGAGCTTCTGCCTGGAATGTTGAAGTGTTACTTAGAGTTATATATAACCTCAATCCCTGATATTCTTTGGTTGACTGCTCCAGCAGCGGCCACTTTCTGATTGGCTCCACCTCCTCCAGCAACCATTTTGTGGCCACTGCCCTTTGCCACCATTCCAAAGGTGCCCACAGGCTCCAAGAGGTTAGGGACCCCTGCTCTAACCACTATACCATGCTGGCTCTCCCAAAATACGTAGACCTCTTCTGTTTGACTGTTGTTTGTCATTGGTTTAAAGTAAAGGGGGGGAAATCATTACCAGTCTTGTTTAAGGTATTTGTTGGAAATATCTCCTCCAATTTCCCCCTCCTCTGTGCTAGGTTGAATTCTGCGATTGTCGGAACTCCCGTAACACTCTTTACACAGAATTACAGAACCCCGCAGACTCCGACTCTGAGAGGGAGAGGTAACCAATGACCTTTGGGCTTTGGCTCCGGAAGCCTGGCAGGTTTCCGAGTCACCTTTGTTTGTAAACTGGCATTGTGTTTGACTACCACTGACTTGACTCGGTCGAAGGGGTAGGATGACAGACCTCCACCTGGAGATCTCTCATTATTACAGCTGATCTCCGGATCATTACTCGTTGTAGCTTTCCCGGGCAATATTGCGTGGTCTTGGCACTGTAGGACCTGACGTTTCACCAGCAGCTGTGACTGGCATCCTCAGAGGTATGACACAGAAAGATGGAGGACTCTCTGTGTCAGAGTGACACGCTTGGACACAGAGAGCACGCCATCTTTCTGTGACACACTTTGACACAGAGAGTACTCCATCTTTCTGTGTTATACCTCTGAGGATGCCAGTCACAGCTGCTGGTGAAACATCAGGTGCCTCGATGCCAGGCTCACAGCCAGACAGCCCGGAAAATCTGCAACAGCTAATGAACGCCGGCCGTGAAAGCCTTCGACAACATATTGATTTCCAGATCAGTTTCCCTGGAGGAAATGGCTGCTTCGGTGGGTGGGCTGTATGGCATTGTACCCTGCTGAGGCCCCTCCCCTCCCCAAACCCCACCCTCTCCCAGATCCAGCCCCAAAACCTCCATATATTTCCCCACAGAGAGCTGGCAATCTTGTGACGGGATCAGCTGGATACCAGCCTTCTCCTTTGCTTAAGAGCAATCAAGTGGAAGGAGGGGGAAACCAAAGAAGATGGACAGACTTGATACAAATACTTGAGAAGGTGCAGGGAGGGAGAAGAATATAGCACGGTGCCAGCCTAGTAAAGGTAAAGGTAAAGTTCTCCCTTGCTCGAAAGCCAGTTGAATCCGACTCTTCAGGGAAGCGGTGCTCCGATTCCAAGCCAAAGAGCCGGCGCTGTCTGAAGATGTTTCCATGGTCATGTGGCCGGCACGACTAAATGCCAAGGTACACGGAATACTGTTACCTTCCTGACGAAGTGGTACCTATTTATCTGCTTGCAATTTCTTGCTTTCGAACTGCTGGGTTGGCAGGAGCTGGGGCCTGAGACGGGAGCTCACTCTGCCACATGGCACTCGGGTCTCGAACTGCTGAACTAATGACCTTGCTGTGATTGGGTCAAGTCCCAAACATCATTAAAAATTCATGGAAACATTAATTCTGTCTTTCGCTCAAGTCTGGGCCTGTAGCTATGCTGGGGCCCTCGGGGCCTGGCCCCCCTGACTTAGTGCCGGGCCCCTCCACATACTGCCAGGAGGCTGCCCGGTCTCTCCTCCTCTACATGCTTTCCCTCCCCCTAGACACTTGGCAGGCCCAAGGCATGCAGAAGCAGCCTGGGAAGCCAAAGTGAGCACGCCTTCCCTGGGATGCTCTGCCACCTCCGGAAGTTCAACCCAGCCCAGCCGCCGTTCTCCATGGGTGTGGGAACCCTGCCACTGAGGACCCTTGTGGAGTGGTGCAGGGAGTGAATGCCAAGCCGGAAGAGAAGGAGAGCCAGTTTGGTGTAGTGGTTGGGAGCCCAGACTCTAATCTGGGAGAACCAGGTTTGACGCCCCGCTCCTCCACATGCATCTGCCGGTGTGACTTTGGGTCAGTCATAAGTCCTCTCAGAGCTGTCCTCTCAAGAGCAGTCCTCAAAAGAGCTCTCTCAGCCCCACCAGCCTCCCAGGGTGTCTGTTGTGGGGAGGGGAAGGGAAAGGAGATTGTAAACCGCTCGAAGATTCCTTCAGTTAGTGAAGGGAGGGGTACAAATCCAGTCTCTTCTTCTTCTTTTCCCCTCCCCTTTGCCCAGGGCTTCCCTCCCAGGAGAAATTCCCGTGGGGGCTATGCCTTTAAGAAAGGGGGCAGAGCCCCCCAAAGCCCCACCATAGTTATGGGCCTGAGCGAAAGACAGTTTTATTTAGGACTATATTTGACTAATTTACTTTTTATTTATTGGCAGAATTTAATGTGGTTTTTGGGTTTTTTTTGAAAGAATACAATTGTTGTTTTATAAGCCTCCCTGAGTTCCGCACGATAGAAATGCAGCTAAGAAATGTTCTCAATAAATAATATGGACAAAAGTTCTGGGTTAGGAAATACCAGAAGGTTTTTGGGGTGGAGTCTGAGGAGGGCGGGGTTCCAGGAGGGGAGGAACCTCAGCCAGGCAAAATGGCACAGAATCCACCTTCCAAAGCAGCCATTTTCTCCAGGGGAACTGATCTCTGTCCGCTGGAGCCCATCTGTCATCCCAGGCAACCTTCAGCCACCACCTTTATTTGTTATTTCCACCTAACTTGGATTGGGGCAGGTATGGAACCAGAATATATCTACTGAGGGGCTCTCCTGCACACATTTCCTTCCAACGAGGTCATGGGAAGTACTCTTTGGTGGATCATCTCACACAAAGTTTGAGTCCAGTGGTACTGTTCAGACCAACAACAACCTATTCAGGGCACAAGCTCTCGTGTTATCTGAAGAAATGCTGATTGTGTGCACACAAAAGCTTTTTAAGAACATAAGAACGTAAGAGAAGCCAATGTTGAATCAGGCCAATGGCCCATCCAGTCCAACACTCTGTCACAAAGCGGCCAAAAATACCAGGTGCCATCAGGAGGTCCAGCAGTGGGGCCAGGACATCAGAAGCCCTCCCACTGCTGCCCCCCCAGCACCAAGAATACAGAGCATCACTTGCCCCAGAGTCCCTATCTATACCTTGTGGCTATGGACCTTTGCTCCGTATCTTTATTTAATTCTCTCCTTTTTTGGAAAAAAAATTATTAGTGTATATACAGAAAGGGGAAAAGGGGAACAGAGGAAGAAAAGTACAGAAATATTTTAAAAATTCCAGTTTAGGATTCTGCATGTATTTCTTCTCATTACAATTTCACAACCACTTCATCTATCATTCTTATTATTCTTCACCTGATCTTATTATCTTAGTACTTATGTCTTAACCAGTCACAGAATGCCCTCCAGTGTCCAATAAATTCTTTTTCCATTTTTCCTTTTAATATATTTGTCAACTTGTCCATTTCAGCACATTCCATATTCTTCAGCGAATTCCCTCGGGAAGCATCCGTGCTTGTAGCTGCCACCACCTCCTGTGGCAGTGAACTGCCCAGAATAATTTTTTGTTGGTCTCAAAAGTGCCACTGGACTCAAAACTTTGTTCTGCCACTGCAGACCAGCACGGTTACCCTCCTGAATTTATAGGACACGTTCACTGTAGGAACATTCTTTTTTTAAAAAGATGTATAAGATGGACTTAGAACGATAGAATCCTGGAGCAGGAAGGGGCCATGTAGGCTGTCTAGTCCAGGGGTGTCAAACATGCTGTCCGGGGGACAGATCAGACCCCCGGAGGGCTTCCCTCAGGCCCGCAGTGGAACTGGCCATCTCCTGCTTCCAGTTCTGCTGCTGCTGCTGCTGCTGCATCCTAGCTTGCTTCACCAGACCTCTTAATCACTCAGCCATTTCATGTTTCCCCCTGGGTCCCAGACTCAGAACTCTGAGCATGAGATTTCCATGGTGAATGTCAATAAATCAAATGTAGGTTTGCAGCTTACAGAGCTAATGTTTTGTGCATGTTTTTACTTTAAGTGAAACAACAACAACAACACCTGTGTGGCCTTTCTAAAGTTTATATCTCTGCTACCTGGCGTTACATTTTATGACCCACACGGCCCGGCCCAACAAGGTCTCATTTATGTCAAATCCAGCCCTCATAACAAGTGAGTTCAACACCCCTGGTCTAGTCCAACACCCCTAGTCCAATCCCTTCTAAGGCCGCCATCACACCTACTAAATAATCCACTTTCAATGCACTTTTCAACTAGGGACGATTCTACATCTAGCATTTTCTCCGCATTTTCTCAGCTGGGAGGGCAACGTGCTGCTCAAAACCACATTCAAATCCCTCGGGGTAATGCCGTACTGACTGCAAAGTCACCTGTCACCTGTGAACGGCCATAAATCAAGAGGGAATTAGATAAACATATGGAGCAGAGGTCCATCAGTGGCTATTAGCCACAGGGTATAGATGGGAACTCTCAGTCTTGGTGCCGGAGGGGGCAGCAGTGGGAGGGCTTCTAGTGTCCTGGCCCCACTTCTGGACCTCCTGATGGTGCGTGGTATATTTTGGCCGCTGTGTGACAGAGTGTTGGACTAGATGGGCCATTGGCCTGATTCAACATTGGCTTCTCTCTTATGTTCTTATGAAGAAGGTACAATAAACCCCGACAGTCAAAGAACTTGAAAGTGGCATGGAGTGCGGAAGCTAGCGTAAAATCTGATATGCACCGGAAGTGAAACCAGCATGCAGTGCAGAGGGGAATTTCTGTTCCGATCTGGGTTTTGTAAAACAACGGAGGGAGAAGCCAGTGCAGCATCAGCCTGGATTTTGCCAGTTCACACTGTAAAATCCAGGTGGAAAGTGGATTGAAAGTGGATTATTTAGTACGTGTCGTTGCAGCCTAAGTGCAGGAAGTCCAAAGCTGGAGTGTTTCTCAATAGACGGCTGTCCAATATCTGCTTGAAGCACTCCAGCAAGTAAGAGGGCCCCATCCAGGTAACCAGTTCCATGGCTGAATTGCTCTTACTGGTAGAAATGTTTATTTTTTTTTTGCCTCAGCTGACTTATGGCCACCTCCGTAGGGTTTTTGAGGCAAGAGATAACCACAGGTGGTTCACCATTGCCTGCCTCTGCACAGTGACCCTAGACTTCGTTGGGGGTCTCCCATACAACTACTAACCTGGGCCAACCCTGCTTAGCTTTCGAGATGTGATGAGATGAGGCTAGTCTGGGCCAATCCAGGACAGGGGAAGAGAGGAACAGAGGTGGTTTGCCATTGCCTTCCTCTGCATAGCAACCCTGGACTTCCTTGGTGGTCTCCCATCCAAGTACTAACCAGGGGTGACCCTGCTCAGCTTCCAAGCTCTAATAAAGTCAGTATAGTCTGGGCTATCCAGGTCAAGGCATAAAATTCCTGCTGATGTTTAAAATCAGAAGGAAAAAAAAAAAAAAAAAAAGGAAGGGAACCAGCGTACATGAAATGGTACAAGATGCAAAAACCACTGGCTGAAATCATTGAGGTGAACAATATATATGTATAATAATCCTTTGTAATTGAATAAACTGGCTTCTGTATGTGCTACTACTGAGATTGGGTCCCACTGTAGCCTATTGGTCTTGAAAAAGAATTATTCGAAACGCGGCAGCTTGCATCCAGACTACACGTCTCTATGGCTTATGGATTTCAAGATTGTAAGGAATTTCCAGGAACTATATGAGTCCACTCTATGATGAATGTTTGTCAAGTTGGACTATGGAATTACAATACAACAGGAGTGAGACATACTGAAATTTTGGGGACTTTACTTCTCTGTCCTACTGTTGTTTCTTGGCTTTATCTTGTTACATGGTTTTTGTGTTATTGAACTTGGCATTATGAATATTATTATTTTTTATATATATATTTTTCTTCACCTCAGTGATTTCAGCCAGACTTTTAAAATCTTGTTTAAGCTTTGATCAATCTGGTTAGACAGTTACCCGGAGCAGCCATTTCTAGAACAAACAGTTCCCCAACTATGTCAATTAATGTCAATGGCATTTGAAGAGATGGCCGGCCATTTTCTCTTTCCTTATGGGTCATCACTGTGTAATGTTGCTTTCTTTCCCCTTCCCTGCAGACCTCACCTTGGTCATGCAAGACATTGCTAGTGCAAAGCCAAGACAGAGAAGCCTTCCGAAGAAGACAACGCGGAGGAAGGAGATCACGGCTAAAGACCTCACCCACGGTGCCTCATCTGAAAAAACATATGACCAAAGTCTGGAAGGCTTTGATACAGATCAGCTAGATCTCACATATGAAGGTTTGAGTGTAGAAAGTGAAGAGGGGAAGGAAGGAGGAAGAGAAGGAGGAGCAGAGTATGGAAGGACGGCAGAAGACGTGCCTGATGGAGCCCAGATCAGCAAAGCTTTCGATAAGCTCTGCAATATAGTGAGAGAGAGAATCCAGCGCTACAAGAGACCAGAATCCAAAATCGACATCTATACGAAAAAGCGTTACGTCTTGGTCACAGGGGAAGGAAGCTACGAGGACCCCTGTTTCCGCTCTTCATCCGCTCCTTCTGGAGGCGGGATCAGCGTTTCTGAAGAAAAGATGCCAAGCGGAGTCGAACCCATCCCGGAGTTACCCGAACCCCCGGAAAGTGACCAAAGCGAACTGGAAGCCCGTGAAACACAGGAGGGGTCCAAGATGGAGGAAGAGATGGGATATAAATACAAACCAGAAGATCGAGAGAAGGAAGGTGAACCGGTACGGCCGAAAGAGCCTGAGGGAAGAGAGGAGGAGCCTACAAAAGAGGCAGGCATTGTGGAACCAAAGCCAGCCCCCATGCCAGGCCTACCTGGTCAAACCGAAGCAGGCCTATATGTAGACAGAGCCGGCGGCCTGTCATTCAAAGAACTAGGCCCTCCGAGTTCCTTGAGTTATGAGAAGGTCGAGGTGGTGGAATCCATTGAGAAGTTCTCAGATGACAAGATCCAGACATATGAAGAAACTGCTATGATTGTGGAGACCATGGTTGAGAAGACCAGCAAGAAGAAGACAGGAGACAAAAGCTGTTGACATGCCTCTTTAGAGAGATGGGTTTTTTTCTCCCTCTGTGCGGTATTTAAAGTTGTGGTTCTTAAGACCTTCCCTTCCATAGCAGGATCAGCAGAAGTCAGTGGACCTATTTCCAGTGTGAGTGGTTTAAGGATTGTAGAGTAAATGACACACTTTGCTTTGATTTATTTTTTCCATCGTCAGAGGGACTGAAAAAAAGTAGTAGTTGTTTTTGCTCTCTGGTATGATGCTGACTTGTCAGTTAATAGCATACAACTCCATAATACAGTGTAGCATCTGAGATTTTTAGACCTGGTTCGGGTGTCGGCTTGCCAAGAACTTACCTTATTTTGGCGGGGGACAGATACGTCCTGGCAGGACCATCCCCGGGGGAAGGAAAGACGCATGCATGATGCCATTGCCAGGAAGTGATGCTAGGCGACGCTCTGGCAATGCAGCTGGAAACTCGATGGTACCATCGAGTTTTCAGCCCCATTGCCAGAGCATTGCCTGGCGTCACTTCCTGGTGACAGCATGGTGCTTTACAGGGAGGACTGGTCCGGCTGGGGAGCATGCGTCCCCCACTCCCACGCGGTAAGTACTTGGGAACCCAATTCAGGTGTGACCCTCTGCTGCTGAAGAAGAAGAAGAGTAGGTTTTTAGACCTTGCTCTTCCCTGCCTTAAGGAGTCTCAAAGTGGCGTGCAATCTCCTTCCCTGTCTCTCCCCACAACAGGCACCTTGTGAGGTAGGTGGGGCTGAGAGAGCTCTTTCTGGAACTGTTCCCGCGAGAACGGCTCTGAGAGAACCGTGACAGGCCCAAGGTCACCCAGCAGGCATCATGGGGAGGAGAGGGGAATCGAAGCCGGTTCTCCAGACTAGCGCCCGCCCGTCTTAACTGCTACACCACCACCATCTCCGTGTTCTTCAGACCTACATCGGGATGCTAGCAATGGTAGTGAAAAGTGCTCTCAGGTCACAGCCTCAAGGGGTTTTCAAGGCAAGAGACATTCAGAGGTGGATTGCAGTTGCCTGCCTCTGTGGAGCAACCCTGGGCTTCCTTGGTGGTCTCCCATCCAAGTACCAACCTATTTAGCTTCCGAGGTCTGACGGAATTGGGCTGGCTTTGGCCATTCAGGTCAGGGCTTGGGAAGTCCTGTCAAGTCATAGCCAGCTTCTGGTGACTCTGTAGGGTTTTCAAGGCAAGAGGACTTCAGAGGCGGTTTGCAGTTTGCCTGCCTCTGCGTCGCAGCCCTCGACTTCCTTGGCGGTTTCCAAGGCGACCAACTAACCAGGGAGCGATGCTCCCTCTAAGCCGTGGAGTCTTGTGAGCCCAAATTCTACTTTGCGAGCTACCGGCAGTGGAGTTGTGAGCGAGCGAATCGGCTGCTGCATAGATTCGTCGGCTCTGGAGCCCTCCTTCCTGGGCTAAGACAAAAACGTGTGAGGCGGAGGCTAAAAAAACCCTGTGAGCTAGCTCGCACTAACTCAATTTAGAGGGAACACTGCCAGGAAGATCAGCTACCCTGAGCCGTCCAGACCGGGGCGTTAACAATACGAACCCCAATTTGTCTGGGGACTTCCCAAGCCAGCACCAAGAGAAGGCGACAGCAGCCACCTTGTAGAATGCAAAACGTAAACTGGGCCTGAAACGGCTCTTTGAGATTAATATTTAGGACTGGGGATTAACAATCCCAGCGGCTTCAGGCCTACAAAGTGAGCTTAAGTTTCCAAACCATGTGGCCCAAATCCATTAAGAGAGAGCCACGTGGCTGCGTGCCATGAAGCCCATCAGAACTCATAGAATCCAAAAAAAGAAAGAAAAAAGAACTCATAGAATCCCAGAACCACAGAGTTGGAAGGGGCCAGACAGGCCTTCTAGTCCAACCCCCTGGGCTCAACGCAGGATCAGCCTAGAGCGTCCCTGAGAAGTGTTTGTCCAGGCACTGCTCGAAGACTTTACAATGTATGAATCATACAACTGTGATGAAAAAAGCATCCACAATTATTTATCTCAAGTTTTTATACAAAACATTGATTTCTGAATGTGATTATAACAAAAATTAATACAACAGAAACGAAAAGGCGGCGGGACGGTGGTCTCCAGATTGGTGCTGCCGTTTCGACAATGTGTCTTCTTCTGACCAAAAATTATACAGTCAGTGTGAAATATGGAGTTCCTCAGGCAAAAAGCTGCCGCTCATGATTTTTCTAACTCTTATAGCTTGAAAAGCAACATGTCTTATACTAGAACAGGTTCTCCCAGAAGGGCTGAAGTTGCAGCTTTTTGCCTGAGGAACTCCATATTTCACACTGACTGTATAATTTTTGGTCAGAAGAAGACACATTGTCGAAACGGCAGCACCAATCCGGAGACCACCGTCCCGCCGCCTTTCTGTTGTATTCATTTTTGTTATAATCACATTCAGAAATCAATGTTTTGTATAAAAACTTGAGATAAATAATTGCGGATGCTTTTTTCATCACAGCTGTATGATTCATACATTGTAAGTTCTTCTGACTGTGACCATCTCATTGACTGCTCGAAGACTGCCAGTGAGGTTGAGCCCACCACCTCCCTGGGCAGCTAACTCCACTCTTGCACGACTCTTACTGGAAAAAAAGCTTTTCCTGATATCCAGCTGGTACCTTCCCACCCTTTATCCAAAGAACAAATTTGCCCCTGTTCAGAGGTAGTATACCTCTGGATCCCAGATGCCTTGGCGTGGGGACCCTAGTTCGATCACTCTAAGGCAGGGGTGTCAAGCATACGGCCCGTGGGCTGGAACCGGCCCATCCAGGGTTCTTACCTTATCCATGAACAACTGGTCCATTAATAATGCTTCCTCTAAGCTGTGGAGTCTGGTGAGCCAAAATTCTACTTTATGAGCCGCTGGCATTAAAGTTGTGAGCGAGCGATTTGGCTACTGTGGAAGTTAGTTGGCTCTGGAGCCCCCCTTCCCGAGCTGAGACAAAAAATGTGTGTGAGCCGGAGGCTAGAAAACTGTGAGCTCGCTCACACTAACCCAGCTTAGAGGGAACGCTGCTCCTCACGCTTTCTCTCTTCCTGCCCCCATCACTCTCCCAGCCTCCTGCCTCCTTCTTCCTCCACCCCATCCCTAACTCAGCTTAGAGGGAACGCTGCTCCTCACGCTTTCTCTCTTCCTGCCCGCATCACTCTCCCAGCCTCCTGCCTCCTTCTTCCTCCACCCCATCCCACCCCACCCCACCCCTTCTTCCTCCACCCCACCTCAGCTTAGAGGGAACACTGACCCTGCCCCCCTCAACCTCCTCTTCTCCAGGCTGAACCTTCCCAAGTCCCTCACCCTTTCCTCACAGGGCTTGGTCTCCAGGCCCCTAAAAAGTTGATGGTCTCCGTTCATAGGGGCGGGAGAGCCATTCGGACGACGGCGTCTCCTTCTGTGTTCACTAAGCTCATGCCACACGGTGCAACGTGAGTGGGACTGAGGGCCAGTGTGCTTGGTGTCACGTGAAGAACGCATGAAGCCGCCATATAGGGAATTGCACCATCGGTCCATCAAGGTCAGCCATCCTCTACTCAGACCGGCAGCAGATCTCCGGAGTCTCAGGCTGAGGTCTTTCACGCCACCTCCTACCCGATCCTGTAAACTGGAGATGCCAGGGATTGAACCTGGGACCTTCTGCATGCCAGGCAGATGCTTTGCCGCTCAGCCACGGCCCCTCACAGCGTTAACAGTGCCCTTTGCTTGGAGTAAGCCCCACCGAATAGACCTGGGTAGGGTTCTGATTTGACCTGTTTAGGATTGTACGGCAAGGGGTGTCAGGTATAAATTGCGAGACTTCATTAACTTCCTGCTGAAGTGAGTTTCTATTGGACAGGCCTGATACCTATTATCTCTAATAACGTTTGATTGAGTAATGTTAGCTGGTAACACGTGGTTGGTTTTCATTTAATAAAAGCGTTGCCTTCCAGAGGAAGTGTGGTTGTTCTTTTTTTTTGTTGGGTTGGTTGTTTGGGTAGTTAATCAGGTGGGGCAGAATTGGAGACAAATCCCCTGTCCCCCGGGAGCAGCATTTGGGGGGCAGTGGGGGTTACAGTGGGAAAGGAGAGGCAGGGAAATCACTCTCTATGGACAGAAGTCTGTCCGTCTGGAGAAATCTGGGGCAGGATCCCAGCCATTTTATGGAATGCTTCCTGCTTGTAATTGGAATTTCCCCTGGACCGCAGTTATACCGTTTGAGTTTAGCACCATCATTCAGAATTCCTTCTTCACTCTCCTGAAACGTGGTCTCCTTATCCAGTACCTTTTGATCTTGGCCTTTCCCCAAGGTGTTCAGCACAGGCTACAGAGTTCCCCTTTCCCCATGTTTTGTCTTCAGAAATCAACCCATTATGGCTATCCAACAAATCTCATGGTAGTATAGGGAACTGGAATGCAGGTCTCCAAGAGCAGCTGTAACCACTAGAGCCCACTACACAACAAGGGCTCCGTATGAAAGCTGAACCTTGAATAACTGCCACAAGAAGTGGTGGCAGCTAAAAGCACAGACAGCTTCCAGAGGGGATTGGATAAACATCTGGAGCAGAGGTCCATGAGTGGCTGTCAGCCACAAGGTAGAGATGGAACACTCTGTCTGGGGCAGTGATGCTCTGTCTTCTTGGTGCTTGGGGGGCAACAGTGGGAGGGCTTCTGGAGTTCTGGCCCCACTGGTGGACCTCCTGATGGCCCCTGGGGTTTTGGACATTGTGTGACACAGGGTGTTGGACTGGATGGGCCACTGGCCTGATCCAACATGGCTTCTCTGATGTTCTTATGTCTGGGTCAGTGATGCTCCATCTTCTTGGTGCTTAGGGGGGCAACAACGGGAGGGTTTCTGGAGTTCTGGCCCTGCTGGTGGACCTCCTGATGGACCCTGGGTTTTGGGCACTGTGTGACACAGAGTGTTGGACTGGATGGGCCATTGGCCTGATCCAACATGGCTCCTTTTATGTTCTTATGTCTGGGGCAGTGATGCTCTGTCTTCTTGGTGCTTGGGGGGGCAAGAGTGGGAGGGCTTCTGGAGTTCTGGCCCCGCTGGTGGACCTCCTGATGGTACCTGGGTTTTGGCTACTGTGTGACACAGAGTGTAGGACTGGATGGGCTTTTGGCCTGATCAAACATGGCTTCTCTTATATTCTTCACTACTGAAGAGGTGAAGTACTATGCCTGCCTATTAAGATGGAACACGAAACACACAGAGCTAAATGTGGAAATTGCTTAACATCGTGTCACGACTCCTGATCCAGGCCTTTCTCTTGTTATTGTATTCCATAGCACTTTACTAATAACAAATCCCTCAGGCCAGAGAGTTGTGAATCACCTCCCTACCCACACACTCCTTTTATTTTAACTCTAAAAGGTCCACCATCAACTTTAGGTGTGTGAGGTGAAGCGGATTTATTTTCTTTAGTGGGTCTACTTTGACACTTAATCCTGAAATAGAGAGCACATTGACTCCAAATCCAGGCCCCTTTTCCATGATCCAATAGGGAGTATAGTATGTAATATGTGTTGAGGATGACAGAAGAAGAAGAAGGGGAAGAAGAGGAAGAAGAAGGGGAAGAAGAGGAAGAAGAAAAAGAAGAAGAAGAAGAAGAGGAAGAAGGGGAAGAAGAGGAAGAAGAAGAAGAAGAAGAAGAAGAAGAAGAAGAAGAAGAAGAAGAAGAAGAAGAAGAAGAAGAAGAGGAGGAGGAGGAGGAGGAGGAGGAGGAGGAGATTGGATTTATACCCTGCCCCTCAGTTCCTGAAGGAGTCTCAGAGCGGCTTACAATCTCCTTTTCCCTTCCCCTCCCCACAACAGACACCCTGTGAGGTAGGTGGAGCTGAGAGAGCTCTTTTGAGGACTGCTCTTGAGGGAAATGATTTTGGCCAGTGAGGATGATGAGACAGGGGAGAGTAACTCTGATAATACTCTTAGATCTTGCAGTCGCTTTCCATACCATCGAAGGAGGTGGAGGAAGAGAGGAAGAGATTGGATATATACCCCACCCTTCACTACCCGAAGGAGTCTCAGAGTGGCTTACAATCTCCTTTTCCCTTCCCCTCCCCACAACAGACACCCTGTGAGGTAGGTGGAGCTGAGAGCGCTCTTTCGAGGACTGCTCTTGAGAGAACAGCTCTGAGAGGACTTGTGACTGACCCAAGGTCACACCGGCAGCTGCAAGTGGAGGAGTGGGGGAATCAAACCCGGTTCTCCCAGCTTAGAGTGCGTGCTCCTAAACACTACACCAAACTGACCACACCAAATGAGTCACATACAACAAACCAAAGAGGTTCAATTGATTGGTAAGTGTGATGTAGAATTCCTCCCCATTATAGCCTGATAGCTGACACAGTACCAGAGCTGGGAGGTTAATTATAGTTCAGCTTTACAGCGTTTATTCTTTCAGTACCTCTTAGTTTAAAGGCAGTAAGTAGACGGATTGAACAATTTCACTGTTTTCATCTGGGAATAGGACCCAAACTCTGCCAGTCGAAAGTCATACGCCACAGTGCCTGCCTAGACCAGGATAGCTCCTAATCTCTTCTGCCTCCAAAACCCATCTACTCTTATTTGTCGACAGTTAACCTGCCCAGACTTGGTTTGTTCCCCCCTTTTCAATTCAGAGTTCCAATCGCCTTTCGAATCCAGGTGGGAGGGTTGCCAAGGCGCTAGGTTGGGAAATATCTCGAGATTTTTGGGGTGGAGCCTGAGGAGGGCAGGATTTGGAGAGGGGAGGGACTTCAGTGGGGTAAAACACCATGGAGTTCATCTTCCAAAGTGGCCATTTTCTCCGGGTGAACTGATCTCTGTCACTTGGAGCTCAGGCGTAACCCCAGGAGAGTGCCAGCCACCACTTGCCAGTTTGGTGTAGTGTTTAAGTTCGCGGACTCTTGTCTGGGAGAACTGGGTTTGATTCCCCACTCCTCCACTTGCAGCTGCTGGATGACCTTGGGCAAGCCATAGTTCTGACAAGAGCCGTTCTTGAAAAAAAAGAGCAGTTTCTGTCAGAGCTCTCTCAGCCTCACCTACCTCACAGGGTATCTGTTGTGGGGAGGGGAAGGGAAAGGAGTTCGTAAGCTGCTCTGAGACTCCTTTGGGTAGTGAAGGCCGGGGTATAAATCCAATCTCTTCTCTTCTTCTTCTTGGTGGCTTACAAAATGAAATAAATGGGAGACACGGTGTAAGAACAAAATACACAAACGCACCACTGTGTAAAAAGGCTTTGCCACACATCAAATAAAACTGATTGCATCGTTCAATAAACTAGGTTAAAAAGACTTCCTCATTACTTCTTAAAAATGGCGGCTAATCGGCTCAGCAAATGTACATACAATGTTGCAACCGACCATCAACCAACCATAAAATATGAAAACGTCATCGGAAGTTCACGCCATTAATATTCAACGTTAATATTCAACAATCGGATGGCAGTCCATGCCAGTAATTAAGCTTTGAAGGTCCGCTGTCCGATAGTTGAATAT
Source organism: Gekko gecko (assembly GCA_029375565.1). NCBI lineage: Eukaryota > Metazoa > Chordata > Lepidosauria > Squamata > Gekkonidae > Gekko > Gekko gecko. Next base: position 326,330,758 of record JAPDNY010000001.1, read on the forward strand.
TAATATTAATAGTGCGCTACGTGCTTTAAAGTTTACAAGAAGTTTTGTGCCAGCTTGGTGAAGTTTTTTCTCCTGCTGTCTGGAAAAGTGTTTTGGCTTGTGATAAAGGCTACAGCCAAAATGAGGAACTTTGGGTGCCTTTTCCCGTTGCAGAGTTGCACGGCAGAGCCAAGATTGTCAGACTTCAAGGTTAGATGTATAATTGCTGCTGAGCTGATTAGCTGCTTTTTCTATGAAGTTTTCATATTATATGGTGGTTTGATGGTTGGAAGAGGAAGAAGAGGAGGAAGAAGATGAAGAGGAGGAGGAAGAAGAAAAGGAGGAGGAGGAGGAGGAGGAAGAAGAGTTGGATTTATACCCCGCCCTTCACAGAGTCTCAGAGTGGCTTATAATCTCCTTCCCTTCCTCTCCCCACAACAAGACACCCTGGCCGAGTTCAGACTGGCAGTTTGAAGTGGGAGGGAGTTGTGGCAAAAAAGACCAGGAACAAAGTGTTCCAGATTTTTCTGGTCACACTGTGTGGACTGATGCGGGAGCATACCGGGAGGAGGCGTGAGGAAGTATTTACGCTGTTGGTCCAAAGGTGCAGCTGTAAGGTGCGGCTTTCTGTTTCACTAATCTGGAGATATGCGTTTATGCGCATGAGCGCATATGTACACATGCACACAAGCCAAAAACGCGGATTTTAGCGTTCACACTGTGTTGGTGCAGGATATACGCGGGACAGACACGCTTTCTGGGGTTTGATGCCACTTCTAACAGGTATCTTTTTTAACTCGGAAACAAAGCATTACAAGATGGGTTGAGTACGGCTGGGGAACGCTGGACAGATGTGCCCTGTGTGAATGCCCCCTTTAATCCGCTTGTGAAACATTGCTGAAATGTACCTCTTTCGGGGCAAACAGTCAGTCTGAACTCAGACATTATGTCAATTGCCCAACCATTAAACCCCTTCTCCCAGTCGTCACATGACCATCTGCCACCAATTTTTTTAGCAACTTCCTGGGGACATGAGGGGAAGTGGCTGGTAAGAAGCCCACCCCCAAGTTCAAATATAGTATAAAAGAGCAGGACCATGTGTGCTCTCTCTCTCTCTCTCTCTCTCTCTCTCTCTCTCTCTCTCTCTCTGCCTCTATACCTAACCCTGCCCTATCTTGTTGACTCTGGAGTAGCTGCCCAAGAGTCTTTCCACGTATTCTGCTGGTCCAGAATACGGTCCCTGTTCCTCATAGTCTCCCCATTTTTCCTGTGGCTCACTTCCATCACTTCAGGACAGGCAAGTATGACCCCATCAACATTTTTACCTGCTAATGCGAAGCTGTCCCTTTCTCTCTAATTTTCCTAAGCCTGAATAAGTGCATGTGTGCTTGTGTTTTTATTGTATATTTGAAATATTCTTCAGTCAAGAACCCATTTCTCTAACGACTTGGTTTCTGCGTTTATTTTCTGGTTTTACTGGAAAGGTGGGACCTCTGTATACATAGGCTTGTGTCCCTTAGTTATGCCAATTGCGCATTAATATCATAATTCCCCAACCTTTTATTAAAGAAATCTAGCAATTTGGCTAACACCAGGTCAAACTTAGATGTCACTTTCTTAAGTCTTTTCTTGAGATCTCTGAGGCCATGGTTAGTCATCATGGTTTGGGGAAAGGCTCAGTTAATTTTACTCAAGGATCAAGACAAAATGGGTTCTGGCCACTGTGTGACACAGAGTATCGGACTGGAGAGGCCACTGGCCTGATCCAACATGACTTCTCTTAGGTTCTCACATTCTTCTTCTTGGAGGGTTTGTGCAACCACTTGCCCTCTTGATTCCAACCCGTCATGGCTCATAATGTTTAGTTTTGGCAACCTGTTCAGATGGGTCAATGTTCAACCTCTTCAGTTGGGTACAGGCATCCTTATCAGACAGTTGTCTCTTGGTTGCCTTGAAGAAAGCAGACTCTACTTTCAAAAAAAGGTATTGTTGGGACTTGGCTGACTCAAACGATAGGTGAGTATCAGATTTATAATTTTCAGGTAAGGTGATTAAAGGTGTGGTGGCTGGGCGATTCCAGGTGCTGTTGGATGATGGTGAGTATCCTGTTCCATTCCAGTTCAGGGGGCTTTGGAATGGAAATGATTTTGGCCAGTGAGGACGATGAGACAAGGGAGAGTAACTCTGATAATACTCTTAGATCTTGCAGTAGTTTTCCATACCATCAATGGAGGAGGAGGAGGAGGAGGAGAGGAAGAGACTGGATTTATACCCCACCTTCCACTTGGAGTCTCAAAGTGGCTTACAATCTTGTTTCCCTTCCCCTCCCCACAACAGACACCCTAAGAGGTAGGTGGGGTTGAGAGAGCTCTTTGGAGGACTGCTCTTGAGAGAACAGCTCTGAGAGAACTTGTGACAGACACCAGCTGCTGCAGGTGGAGGAGTGGGAAAATCAAATCCAATTCACACAGATTAGAGTCTGTGCTCTTAACCATTCCACCAAACGGGCTCTCTGGTAACACTCTTTCAAGATCTCCTCCTTAAATACGTTACAGAATGGGGTGGCAGGTATCGTTCTGCAGTATTTCAGCTGCTTTCTGGGAAAGGTCAATTCCAGAAGGTGTTGGGGAAACTTCATTACTCTCCATGGGAGTTATCCTGCGGAGGTTCCCAATTTTGTCTCCTGTACTTTTAATATCTACATGACATTTCCAGCTTGGGGAACTCTGTGGAATGGTTAGAATAGGACATACTTGTCCCAGGTGGGCTCACACTTACCTTGAAAGGGTAGGCCACCCTTGCCTTGAAAGACCGTATCACAGTTTGAGATACTAACTGGACTACCCGGGTGTTAGCTATGGCCTAGAGAGGTGTTGGTTGATTTGCCAACCACATCAAACCTGGAAAATGGAGACTCGGTGACTATCACCACTGACCTTAGGTTAGGCTACAGCAATGTTCTCACATGGGATAGCCCATGAAGATCTTTTGGGAAATGTGGGAGGTACCGAATGCTACAGCCAGACTGATACCAGGTGTGACCCAGGAGAATTGTGTTACCACTATACTTGAAACAAAGACTGTATAGAAAAAATATTTATCTGATTCATTGATTAAACTCAAATGGTTGAGCTGGGAACAGACCCCTGTAAACTTCACACCTGAACAGATGGCAAGCCCAAATGGCAAGCCTGGTTCTACATTTCAAAGGACATTTTCACACCTCACAGGGACAGCGCAGACATTGAGTCTCTGTCCCACACTTCAAAGCCTAGTTTACGTGACCCATCCCATGTAAGCCATGGTGGGCAGTTGCAAAGTAGACACGCCTGTCTGCTCTGGCATAATTGGGTACTGGCCATACTTAATTATGACAGAGGTAGGCGGAGAATTGGTTTTGGCCTATCGGAAGGCACCCTGAACTCTCTTGGAAAGAGGGCCCCTTTCTAAGAGAGAGTCTCTGTTTGGATTACAAGCTGGCAACACTGTCTTTTGCAAGGGGGGCAACACACTGACTGTGATTGCCCATTGCAAGCATGGATTTCATCTTTAAAATCCCTTGGAGAAGGGACTTCGCTTGAACTGTTATCAACACCCCAGAATTGGTAACTATGACGCTTCTTTATGTGTTAGTTAGAGCACTATAAAGCTCTAGAACTGTTTCTTATTTTGTACCCTGAGTAGTCTTATGTCTTATAGTTGCTGTATTGAATAAAGATCTTATATTGATTAACCTGATCTGGTTTGGATCAATATTGTACCTGAACTCTAAGGCTAAATTCCAGAGCCTTGCGTGCTCGTCTGAAAGCTACTGGCGTGTGTTAAATCACCTGCTGCTCTACCTCAGAGCTGATAAGCTGCTCAGTTCCAAGAATCAGTAAGGAGGGGGGGACCTACCCTCCGGCTGGTTGGGAACGTTCTTAACAATAGGTCCTGGTGGCAGAACACTGGTGCTTCAGTGCTCTTAACAAAGCATGAGGGGTTGGCCTGTTCTCTCACTCCTGAAGGGGGGTGCAAGGAACAAAGACCCAGAGCTTGTCGGCAGCGTCTGGACCCTCTGGACCTGTGGGCGGAGAGTCGAGATCTTGTACAAAGACTATCAGTATGTTTGCAGTTCAAGACACTGGTGCAGGATTACAAAGGCCTAAGTGATTTGAGTCCTATAAACCCTAAGGATCACATGTTGCTGTATGGACCTCCTCAAAATTCTAGATGACCTCAGGAAGAAAGATTCCAGGCACCGACTGGTTTAGAAGCAAGAGAGAGCCACAGGGAAAGTCCATGGCTCAGTGAAGGAACATTTGCTTGGCACGTAGAAGGTCCCAGGTTCAATCCCTGGTGGTACCAGTGAAAGGACCATGTAGAAAGTGATGTGAAAGACCTTCCCAAGACCCTGGAGAGCTGCTTGCTAGACCAATGGTGCGTAAGGCAAGTTCGTGAGAGACTGATTGTTATAAAAGGTGTTTTCATAGTTGCACCTAAAAGCTGGAACACCTTCCTCTGTTCTGAATGACAATTTGTCGTAGCAAAAACATGTGTATCACAATAGGACTTTGGAAATTGAGTTTAGACGTCCAGCCACCATTTGGTTGGAAGTCTATATAGCCTTTCAGTGCAGTTTCCCTGTTCAGCTGCTGTTTTACGTTAGATACTGTTTTTCTCATATAATCATTAATTTAATAGCTTTACAGGGCTGGAATTTTTTAACACACGCATACACACACATGCCAGTAAAAATGCTAAAACTGTAAATCAATTGTAAATCACATCTTTAATGAAAAACGGGATTGTTATTATTATTTTTAAAAGAGAGAAGGAAATAATAATCCAGCTTTTTTTTCTCAAGGAATGTGGAAAGACACATGGACGTGTTCCACTATTACCCAGTCACTGAACTTCAGACATCAAGGCTGTATTTCAAAAGAAGCGGACTGGTACGCATCGTAGCTCCGTGCGATGTTTCCCTTTGTTTGTCGCGCTGTTGCATTGTGTCTGTGACTGAGCTGGAACTAGGGATGCCAGTTTCCAGGTGGGACCTGGGGATCCCCCGGAATTACAGCTCATCTCCAGACTAACAGAGTTCAGTTCCCCTGGTGAAAATGGATGCTTTGTTAATGAAGTTTTATTATGATTTAAACAAACTACACTAAAAAAGGGATGCTTTGGAGGGCGGTCTCTAATGGCATTGTAACCCACTGAGGTCTCTGTTTTTCTCAGGCTTGATTCTCAAATCTCCAGAAGTTCCCGAACCTGGATCTGGTAACCGTAACTGGAACTCATCAGAGTTCGTTCCCGGAATCCATGGAGAGATATGAAACTTTCCATTAGGCTTATTGTATCCCTCTAAGGGGGGACGATTGTCCAGATCCTATTAGCAGCTACTCTGTAGGCAAAGAAGGTACCTGTCCTAGACTCTTCACCCAAAGGAAACATAACACAAGAATGGTAAGGTTATCATTTAGAAAGCTAGAATCAGGGCTTTTTTTG